>WBNO01004586.1:142087-223302 GCA_013400575.1 Peucedramus taeniatus | reverse complement strand
CCCCGCCCGCGCCCGCGGCGGCCTCCTGGACCTGCTCCGACTGCGCTCGCCCCGCAGGCAGAGCCCCGAGGGAGAGCGCGATGGCCCCGATGAGGCGCAGCGCCCGCGCCCCAGCAGCTTGACCTTCCTGCCCACCGCCCGGCCGCCGCACCCCACCGAGAGCCCTGGCTTTCTCCGGGGGGGCTCCCTGTGGGGCAGCCGCCGCTGGAACCTCTTCGGGGGCAGCGGCTGGAGCGGCTCCAGCCCCAGGAAGAACTTCAGCTCCCTGCGGAAAAGCTTCAGTTTCCGCCTGCGCCGGGGCCACGAGCTGCGGCGCTCGGAGTCTGGGGGTCTCCTGCGCCCCACGCGCCTCCGCACCAAGAGTGAGGGTGATGCCAGCTCCCTGCACACCTGCCCCAGCAAGCGGGACCTGCTGTACCCGGAGCTGACCAGGGTCGGGGGCCG
Organism: Peucedramus taeniatus; assembly: GCA_013400575.1. NCBI lineage: Eukaryota > Metazoa > Chordata > Aves > Passeriformes > Fringillidae > Peucedramus > Peucedramus taeniatus. Next base: position 222,858 of record WBNO01004586.1, on the reverse strand, counting down.
GCTGCACACCGACCCCGTGCAGACGGGGGGACTCTGGAAACTCCTCACAAGCCGCTTCCGAAGGCGAGAGCGTGGCAGCACTGGCAGCGTGTGCCCCAAGGATCCCCATGGCAGTGTTGAGCCTGTCGTCCTGGGTGGGGGTCCTCTGCGGGCTCTGGGTAAGTAAGCACAGGAGCAGTGCTTGGCTGGCGAGAGCCCCCTGTGCCAACAGGGCCTGCAGGGATGTGTGGCTGTGGCCTGTCCCAGCTGAGGTTCTGGGCTGGCACCTGGTTCTGTCCCGGTGCTCTGCAGGGTTTGCACTGGGCTGCAGTGAGGTGAGCGTTCGTGTCATACTCTGGCGCCCTGGGCACTGCCGTCGTCAATGGTGCTGGAGCAGCTGTGGTGTGGCTGCTTGGGAGGATGTGCTCCAGCGTCTGGTTCCCTTGCTGGCCACACACCTGGGAGTCAAGCACGTGTTTCATATGTCCTATTTGCCCTGGTGGTGTCCCAACAACAGCAGGGTGGGCTGACCTGTCCTGCCCTTGCCCCACAACACTGTTGGAATGGGGAGGGGAGTGCTGTTGGGCTCCCAGGCAAGGGGGACTGTTTGGGAGGTTGCCAGAGCAGAGGTGTGGAACAGCACAGGGGGTTGGGGAGCCCAGAAATGTGCCTGCACCCCCCTCTTGTGAGCGGCTCCCTGGTGCCAGGCCTTGTCTGGGGGATGCTCAGCCCTGGCCCCCCCTCCTAAGGTCCCGCACTGGGGCTGAGCAGAGACCACGTGTTTGGGGGCGCAGGGACCCTCACCGGCTATGGGGCAGCCTGCAGAGAGCAGGCATGACATTAGCAGTGATGGGACAGGGGGACAGGTCCCCAGGGGGCTGGGCATTCAGCAGACACTGGCAGCTGGAGCAGCTCTCAGGTCTTTGACTCTCTGATGTTGGTGGGGAGTTCTCTGGCGCCAGGGCTTTGTGAGGCCTCAGCTGATGCTGTGCTGGTTGTGCCTGTGTGCCCTGTCCCCTTCCGGGCCCTGTGGAAGGAGCTGCAGGCCAGCCCTGTGGCCTGGCAGGGCCGGGAGGGACGGCAGCATCCACAGCTTTTTAAGGCATGGAACGCATGGAGCTGGGGGCTGGGCCAAGCCCTGCCGCCTGCTCCCGGGGGGCCTCGCTGGGTTCCATGGCTCTGCTCTGGATCTGGGTGCTGTGGAGGCAGTTCTCTGCTCGGCTTGTGTGCCAGAGGGATGTCTTAGGGCTGGCAGGCTCTCCAGGGAACCCACCTGCTCCTGAGGAACCTGGTTGCTCCTGAGGCAGCGGCTGTCCAGGGCAGCATCATGCCTGGATGTTCCCCAGGAGTGCTGGGCCACAGAAATCAGCACAGGAGCAGCTCTGCAGCTGCCCAGGGAGCTCAGGGGGCTCCATGCTCTAGTCCCCTCTGTCCCTCGGGCTCGCTGTGCTCCAGGGGAAGGTTCTGGAGGCTCTGACGGATGCGGGGCTGCCCATGCGGCACGAGGCGAAGGGCTGGGATGCTGCTGCGCTCCGGGGGTTCCGGTGCTGGCAGGGCAGCCCGGGCTGTGTGCCGCTGCCGGCTGGGTGGCGGGAGGTTCCCAGGAGAGGGGAGGCTGCGCTCATGGCTGGGGAATGTGGGTGTATGCGGGCAGGGAGGGCCGGGCCCTGCCCCTGCAGCGGGGGGCCTGTTCCTGCTTGCCGCTTCCAGTGGGAGCTGCGCCAGCAGCAGCCGGCCTGGCAGCCACATTCCCAGAGAAGCAGCCGAGGTTGAGCACTTGGTTGGCGTCCTTGCCTCTCACCTGCCTCCTCCATGAGACAGGTAGGAGCTCCCTTTGTATCCATCTTTGGGAGACCCTGCTGAGGCTTCTGGGGGAGTGGTGTGGGTGGCTGGGGTCCCTGCAGCGGTGACCAGCCAGCTCATGCAGGACCACTGTTTGTTGCAGGCATTAGTGTTTGCCACTAGTGGCTCATGCTGGAGGCAGAAGCTCAGAGATTGACCTCTCCAGGCTGCCGCTGGCACTGTGGCCCCTGGCAGGAGTCCCTGGCACTGCAGAGCTCACACCAGGTTTGGTCACACTGAGAACACCATTGATTACCTGCCTGGTACCTGCACAGTCCCTGTACCCACCAACCCTGTGTCCTTCTGGGGACAGTGAGGTGTGAAAAGGCAGTGGTGAAGTCTGCACAGTAAAGTAGCTGCTGCTTGTCCTCTCTTATGTCCCATGTCCCTGTTGTCTCTCTGCTCAGAATGTTGGTCCGTGGCTTCCTCCGGTGGGAGCTGTGGGTCTCTGAGCCAGGGCCAGAGGGGCTCAGCCTTAGTGCTGCTGCCACAGGGCTGCTCAGGGGGTCTCTGCCCCATTCCTGTTCCAGTCTTGCAGGCTGATGGTGTTCCAAACACCTGCCTGACGTCCCACAAACTTTGATGCTCTTTGTGGGCGCTGCCCACCTTGCCCTGGGAAAGCTGCTGGTGCAGCCCCAACTTGCCCTCCTGAGGGGTGCAGCTGCAGCTGCGGTTATCAGCACTTGGAAAAGCTGGATGTAGGAGTCCCGGCAGAGAGCCAAGCCAGCACTCTCTCTGTTTCCAGAACTTGGAGTGGTTTGTTTATGGCATGCTGTGATACCCACCCTGCACCACGATCCGCATCCAGATAGACCCACAAAAGCCAGGGGGTTGCTCCAAGTGCTGCTCCCAGCCCTGGAGGGGTTTGGCTGGGATTGAGCACACAGAGAGCTGAGGGGGGATTTCAGGGTTTGATACCCAAAAAAGACATAAAGAGCTGATCCTTGTGTAATGGGCAAGGGAGGGCAACAGCCCTTGGGTCTAGAGAGCAAAGTCAACTCAGAGTCCAGCCAGCTTGATCGTGGTCAGCTTGATCCACCCAGGTGATCATGGTCAGTGGTTCATTGTGGTCAACATTTCTAGGTATCCAGGTGTTGGCTGGTGCCATTCCAGAGAGGCTCTCTAATAGGTATAGTCTTGAGAAGACTGGACTGTTTTGGAATTGGAGTTGTCCTAGTGCATGAAGGGACTGTGTGATGGGTACAGCACCTCTGATGGCTCAGGAAGCATTCCTCATCTGAGGGAACAGCATGGAGCTGTGTCACGGAGGTTTAGGTTGGATATCAGGAAAGCGTTCTTCCCCCAGAGGGTGGTTGGGCACTGAACAGGCTCCCTAGGGAATGGTCATGGCCCCAAGGCTGCCAGAGCTCAGGGAGCATTTGGACAGCACTCTCAGGCACAGGGTGAGATTGTTGGGCTGTCTGTGCAGGGCCAGGGATGAGACTTAGTGATGCTTGTGGGTTTCTTTCCCCTCGGGGTATTTGTGATTCTGTGGTCACAGCTGTGACCCCTCTCCCCCCTGCTTTTTGATGTTCTTTAAGGTTCCTCCCTTTACTCTCGTGTGTGGGGCACTGATGTGCAGGGCATGCGAGGGAAGGCTTCTGAGAGAAGACAGGGGCTGTTTTCTCATGGATTGGGTGAAGTTTGCATACTGAGTTGGGTAGGTCATGATAAATATCACCTCGTGTTGGTACTTGCCTTGGTTGTGCTGGGAGTGTTGGTGAGAGGCAGAGATGTCATGGTGGGGTTAGAGAGGCCTCGGATGCTGAGGCCAGTCTGGTGTCCACACTTTGGAAAAGCTTGAGAGTTCTGGAAGGTGTCAGGGAGGGAGCTGTTGGGACAATACTCTGGAGGGCTCAGCTCTCAGGACGAGCTCAGAGGGTGTGCAGTGGGTGCAGAGGCGTCTGACTGTAGTCACGGGCAGCCTTAGGGAACCCTGTGCCTTCAGTGTTCCCCTGCCAGCACTCAGGGGTTGCACAGCTGGAGCCGAGGTCAGATGCATTGGGAACAGGTTTTTGCTGCTGAGGTAGATCCCCATGGAGTGCTGTGATGGGAGGTTGAGTTACCTGCCTTTTCATGTCACTCTCTGCTGGGTTTTCCCTTCCAGCCGACCCTGTCCCACCATCACAGCAGGGTTTGGTCTGAGTCTTTGACAGTGTTTGGATGGGGGCTGGAGAGCAGCAGGTGCCGAGAGGTTGCTGGATCTTCCAGAGTCTGCACTGACCTCAAGAGCACAGTGACACCAGCTGCTGCTGCCCATGGCACGCTGACGAAGCAAGGGTGGCAGTTCCTAAGCTTGCCCTTTCCCAGAGAGACACAGCATTGTCTCCTTTTGTTGCTGCGGAGTGTTTAAAGCTCTGCTGAGGTAATCCTTGCCAAGGTCACATCCTGCAGCGGGTACCCATGCTGGCTCAGTGCTGACTGGAACGCTGGCTATGCCTGTGCTGGTCCTCGACCTGGAGAAGTCCCCCTCCTGCCAGCATTGCCAGGGTAGAGGCTTTTTCAGCCTGGCCTGGGAGGAGTGGCTGTGCCCAGGAAGGTTAGCTGTGCCTGGGCACGCTGCCTCTGCCTCCCTTTGATCTGTGTGTGGTCAGGTGAGTCCATTTGTGTGGCTGCAGTGGTGGCCACAAGTGGCCTTGGTTTGTGTGGCCTCTGCTGTGTTTGCGCAGAACCTGTTTTCAAGGTTGGGTTTAGTGTCCAGGGTTGCAGTGTCCAAGGGAGTTCCACCGTGGCTTGGATAATGAGTTGGTTAATTATTAGTTGCTGTGTGGGGAAACCAGATGTGTCTGGCACTGGTGCTTCTGGAGCACAGGGTAGATGAACCTGTTGTGCATCATCCCGTGGAGTGAGCAGCTGGAGTGAGGAGTTGAATTTGGCCAGCCAGCCCCTTTCTCCTCACAGCTTTCCTGTGGCATGAGGGTGCTGGCAGCTGTGGGTGTGTGGCTGACGCCCCTCCAAGCTGTCTTCAGGGCACAGGGAGCTGTGGTGTCCGAGCTCTGTGATGGAGGGTGCTCATCCTGCCTCCTCAGTGTGCAGCACTGCTGTCCCACAGCTGGGGTCTGGTCTGTAGGTCCTGAAAGTGTCCAGGATGACCAGCTGACCAACGGACATCAGATACAGAGTGCGTCTTTTATGTCCCTGTCTGCTCTTCTGCATGGCAGGGGCTCTGCACACCCCAGCTCCTAAATTTCCACTTTCTGCAGTAGAGCTGCCTGTGCCAGGAAACCTCCATCAACGGAAGCTTCTGGGGAGTAGCAGAATTGTCCTGAATTTTCTTTTCCCAGGCCAGTCTGGACTGATCTCCTCTTGTATGGTTGTGTCATGGAGCCAAGGATGCTGTTGGGCTGTGGTGAAGCTCTTGTTATGACAGTGGTTCCCTGAGCCCACTGCTTTGATTTTGGAGGTCAAGTGCACCTGGGGAAGGTGTTGAACTGCAGCACAGACAGCCTGGTCCCCTCTATGTGATTTAATAACAAAGAGAAGATGCAGGAAGAGCGACCAGGTGTATTTTCATCTGGAATCACGGGTGATGCAGCCAGTCCAGCAGTGAAGCTATGCAGTAAATCGTGACTCCCCGGTGCTCCATGAGCCACAGTGCTCAGTGGGAGATCAGTCCCGGGAGGTGTCCCTGCTGGAGGCAATCCCTGCTGAGTGAGCTGGCACCAGGGCCCAGGTGCTGCGGGGAGGGTGCTCCTCTCGCCTGCCTGCCTGCTGGGGCTCAGGCGGTGCCTCAGGCCGTCAGGCTGCTCTGTGAGCGTTTCCACACGGTCACAGCTTCACCCAGGACACTATGGGGCTCGTGTGCCTGTTCCAGTGGGGAGCAGGGCCTGAGGGCTGGGCACCCCTGGGCTGTCAGTGCCGCACGTGCTGGGTGGGTCACCAGGACCAGTGGGTGGCCTGGGCTGACCCTCAGGCCTGGCAGATGCTGGAGTGGGCGGACAGGCACACAGACACAGTGCCTGGTGCTCACGTAGGGTGTGCTAACGGGAGCGAGGAGCGGGGTGTGTTGTGGGGCTGAGTACAGTCCTGTTGGCCTTGTGCTGTCAATTTTTGTGGTAAGGTTTACTCAGGGGCCTTCTCAGCAAGTCGAAAATCAAAGTGTTGCAAACTCTTGAGCCTGGGTTAAAAACCAAGCAAGGATCTTTTGGGCCGGTTGGTGCAGGAGGCTGCTGGCAGTTGTTGGGGCAGCTTGTCCTGGTCATCCTTGAGCAGAGAGAGCCCAGCCAGCTACCTCTAGGGCTCTCCCTGCCCCCCTCCTTCCCAAGGCAAATCATCAAGTGTGTGTGCCTTGTGCTCCACTCAGAACCTGCCAAAACCTGCTGTGTGTAGTGAAACAGCACGAGTGAGTGCTGCCTGCTCCCATCAGGGAATGCTGGGGACAGGGAAGGCCTGGATGGTGCTTTATCTGTCACATTACCTGCCAAAGAGGCTGAGCAGGGCAAAAGTCCCAAGTGGAGGTGACAGCTTTTTTTAGACCCAGTGATGCAGTTGGAAATACAGGTGTGCTGTTACCCTTTGGAAAGGGCTTAAAAATGTATCATTTTCCTCCTGACTGATGAATTGTTTCAATAAAAATGTTACCTCTGCCTAAAAAAGGAAAGGGCAGGTGAAAGACGCCGCAGAGAAAGGATTCCTCAGGAAGGCTATAAATAACCTGGTGTTCCTGCAGCAGACTTGGGGATTATTTGTCTGTAACTCCTGGAAAAGGAGTGTTCCTAAGTCAGCCATGGAAGGTAAACTCCAGGTAGGAGCACCGTGTTCACACCTTTCTTGAACATGATGGGGGAATGTTGTGGGTGCTGGTGGCTGCACGAAACAGGGACAAGGGCACAGTGCCATGTTTCATTGCCTCCTGCTCTCTGAGCAGCTTAGCCAGCCCTCTGGCAGTGGGAGCAGGAGTGGGCTCTTCCCCATGGCTGTGGGCTGCCCAGGGAGGTGAGAGAGGTGAGATGAAGCCTTAGCCTGGAGATGGAGGAAGAGCTGGTGCTGTTGTGTGTCCAACCTCCCCTAAGGAGTTACGAGGGCTGGAACAGGAGTTGGGGTGAGGGCAGGTGCTGGTGGCTCTGGCAGGGCTGTGGAGCCCAGTGCTGCCCCCAACACAAGATAGATGCTCCTAGGGCTGGAGCCCCTTTGCTCTGCAGCCAGGCTGGGAGAGCTGGGAATGTTCCCCTGGAGAGGAGAAGGCTCCAGGGAGAGCTCAGAGCCCCTGCCAGGGCCTGAAGGGCTCCAGGAGAGCTGGAGTGGGACTTTGGTTAAGGAATGGAAGGACAGGACACAGGGAATGGCTTCCCACTGCCAGAGGGCAGGGATGGATGGGATTTTGGGAAGGAATTGTTCCCTGAGAGGGTGGATTGGGTACTGCTGGAGCAGGCACTAGGAGTTGTGGTTGTAGGGTTGTGGGGTTGGGGCTGCAGGGGCAGGTCTGGAGCCACCCTGCCTGTGGCCTCAGGGTGACACTGGAGCAGTGGCAGTGCCCAGGTCACCGTGTTTGATTGCTGCCCACTTTTGGGTCTGGTGGATTTGCTGCTTCCCTTCTGAGCCCATCTGAGATTCCCATTCCTGTGATAGTCTGTGGCCACAGATTTGGCAGGTTTATTAGAGGCTCCTAAGGTGCAGAGCTCCCACAGGTTTTTGGTCCAAAATCCTTTCTGTTTGAATGCGATAAACATGCAGGAGGTGCTGCTCCTATGGGTGCTGCCCTGGAGCTGGTGTTGGATGGAAGGTCTGACCTCGTCAGGGCGAGTGAGGGACTAAGGTTTGTCAGGAGGGGCTTCTGGCATGCTTCTGGTACTCAAGGTGTCCTCCAGGCTCCTGCTCCTCCTCCAGATGCTCTATGGCAGGGTGGGCGTGTTTCCTCAAGCCCTGCTGGATTGCCACAGCCTCTGTAAGCCTATTGCAGCATGCTGCCGGTTCCATAATATGCAATAACTGGTTGTGTTTGTGTTCAGTCAGGAAGGTCTGGTGCAGCTCCAGCGCCTGCGGCATGCCGAGGGCAGGGCTTGGGGCGCTGGCACACGCCCTCAGCTCTGGGGTCTTGTGCAGCCGCTGCTCCCCAAAAGGGGGTCTGCTCCCTAGTGCTTCCCTTGTCCTCTGTGCCATGGGGCAGGGGATGCTGAAGGGGTTTTTGTGCTCCTGCAGGACTGAAGGGCAGGCTCCAGCCAGTGGTGCCCGGCCTCTTTGCTGCCATACTGCTGCTGCCCCTGGCTTGGCCTCTCCTCCCCGTTTGGGGATCCGGCTGCGTGTTGGGTCCTTGTGCAGCTCTGTGACTCTGGAGTAGAAGGGTGGGAAGAGCCATATATCTGCCTGGAGGGAGCAGGAGGGTACAGCAGGATCCTTGCTGGGATCTTGAGGGTAACCCAATGATTTCTTCCCTCTGTTTGCAGATTCATTTGTGAACAGCCAGGAATGGACCCTGAGTCGCTCGGTGCCTGAGCTGAAGGTGGTGAGTACTTGTGACTTGTGCCTGGGATACCTCTGCTTCCCCAAATCCTCAAGAAAACCCTGCATTTTCATGTGGCCAGGTGAAAACACACAGAAGCTTCAGCCTCAGAAGGGAGAGGAGAGCTGGGGCTGCCACCATGCCAGGGAAGGACTGATGTTTCTCGGCAGCTCATGCTCTGAGGGTTGAGCCAGAGGTTGTTGATCTGGGAGAGCACTTGGATGTGAAGGTGAAAACGCCCCATTTGAGCTGCTCAGCCTCCCTGCTGGCCTGGCAGAGCTGTGATGCCTGTCTGGGTGCTGCTGCTCAAGCTGGTGCAGCAGAAGCAGATGCAGATCAAAGGTGGTGGTTCAGGTACAGGCCCCTGGTGGTCCCCCCCACAGCAGCGGTCCTGGTGTGGGAGCTGCTCCTCCAGAGCCTCTCTGAACTCAGCTCTGCACTGGTGCTCCTCCTGCCTCTTCCAAGGAGGAAGATGTGCCTGCCCTGCAGGGGTGCTGGAGGATGACACTCAGCTCAGTTCTGCCATACTGAGGGGATGAGGCTCCCCAGGTCTCTCAGCACAGGGAGGGTTCCTCCAGGTCACACCATTGCAGAGCTTCACCAGCTCCCTGTGGGGTGTGGTCTCTGTGGGATCTCAGAGGGCTGCCCCTGACCCTCTTGCCCCTGGCACAGCCCCTCCAGGTGGGACAGGGTCAGTGTTGCTGGCTCTGGGATGGCCAGGAGGTGGTGTTGGGGTGGGCAGGGTGCTGCAGGTGCTTCAGTGATCAGTTCTTCCCTCTGCTCTCCCTGTGCTCTCTGTGCCAGCCCTCAGCTCTTCTTACAGGCTCCTGGCGTGTGCCCTTCAGCTCTTTCTCCCTTTAGCTTTTGCAAGATTAACTTTTTTTCAATATTAGTCCAAGAAAGAAAAGAACAAAATTCTTCTTGCGAAACCTTCCAGCATCGTCCTGCCACAGTGTCTCTTACCTGCAGATAAGTGGGAATCAAACCAAACTTTGAATATTCATTTGTTAGTTTACCTGTGAAATGCATTTAAAAAACATTCTCACAGCTGTTCGGGTGTTGCTGCTTGATGTTGGGGTTCTGCAAGGCTGCAAAGCCATGCTGCCAGCTAAACCATCCTAAAGCTTTTAGTTCCTCCTCAAGTGGCACAGCCTTTCTCCAGGTTTTGCATGACCTCTGGGGATCTCTGTTGCTCTGGGATTTGATCTGGCCAAAGCAGCTCTTCTGAAAGCCTGGAGGCCTTTCGGAGTCCTAGTTAGAGTGACAGAATCGTTTGGGTTGGAAAAGCCTTTGGAGACCTTTGAGTCCAGCTGCTTCCCCAGCACTGCCAAGGCCATCACTGACTGTGATGTCCCCAGGTGCAACATCCACACAGCTTGTAAATTCCTGCAGGGATGGGGACTCCACCCCTGCCACGGACAGCCTGTGCCAGGGCTGCAGAGCCCATTCCAGGAAGGAATTTTCCTCTGCCCAACCTGCCCCCTGCCTGGCCCAGCCTGAGGCCGTTCCCTCTCCTCCTGTCCCTGTTCCCTGGAGCAGAGCCCGACCCCCCCGGCTGTCCCCTCCTGTCAGGAGCTCTGCAGAGCCACAAGGGCCCCCCTGAGCCTCCTTTTCTCCAGGCTGAGCCCCTTCCCAGCTCCCTCAGCCTCTCCTGGGGCTCCAGCCCCTTCCCAGCTCCGTTCCCTGGACACGCTCCAGCCCCTTCAGGTCTTTCTTGTTGTGAGGGGCCCAACACTGACCCCAGCCAGAAATGATGCCAAGCTTCACTTCCCATTTTCAAGCAACTCTGTGTCCTCTGTCTCTCCCACAGGAGTTGAGGGTCTCAGTGCTCTCCCTGCTTGTGTTCCCAGGCATTCAGGATACTTCTCCAAGGTCTTTGAATAATTTGATGTACTTAACATACATTCAGCAGTTTTCCCTCCCTTGGTTTCCCCCCAGAAGCTCCCTCCCAGTGCTGGAGGCCAGGAGGAAGCTGTAACTGAGCAGTTCTTGCAGAGGGGCACTGATGGTGCCTCCTGGCAGGACTTGTGCCCTGCACCTGGCACTGGGCAGTGCCAGCACAGTGCTGACTGTGTTCCTGCATTCTCCCAAAAATCGTGCAATAGAGGCTCCCACAGTGCTTACACACCTTGTTTGGCTCCAGTTTGCTGCCTCTCAGGGGCTGTGTTCCTCAGGATTGTCAGTTCTGTGGCTGGTTGGAAGCTCCAGGTGAGCTCAAGAACATGGCAGAGCATCAAGATTTTGGTGAGATGAAGGTCAGGGTTTGTACTATGTGCAAACAAAGTGTAAGTGCAGCCTCTGTCCAAGTTTTGGAGCTAAATGCCATTGGAGTGTTTATCTTTGGTGTGGTATGGCACCCTCGCTGCTGGGCAGCCTCAGGAGCCTCTCCATTGGCAGAGGAGCCATGGCCAACCTGGCACTGAACCCTGAGCTGCCTGCCCAGAGCTGGGCTCTCCAGAGTTCCTTCTGTGAGACCTTTTTTAGTACTCCCACCTAGAGTGCTGTGTCTGTGTCATGAGCCCCCAGCAAAACTCAGACATGGCCCTGGAGTGGGTCCAGAGGAGGCCATGGAGATGCTCTGAGGGCTGAACCCCCTCTGGAGCCAGGCTGTGACAGCTGGGGGTGTTTAGCCTGGAGAAGAGAAGGTTCTGGAGACATTAGAGCCCCTTTTAGTGCCTGAGGGCGTTCCAGGAGAGCTAGAGAGGGACTTGGGACAAGGGCTTGGAGTGGCAGGACAAAGGGGAATGGCTTCCCATGGGCAGAGGGCAGGGTTAGATGGAATATTGGGAAAGCATTCTTCCCTGTGAGAGTGGTGAGGCCCTGGCACTGGTTGCCCAGAGAAGCTGCCGCTGGATCCCTGGAAGTGTCCAAGGCCAGGCTAGATGGGGCTTGGAACAACCTGGGGTAGCAGAAGGTGTCTCTATCCATGGCAGGGGGATGAGCTTGAAGATCCCTTCCAACACAGCCCATTCTGGGATTCCATGGTTCTGTGGTTATCCTGGCCAGAGTGCAGTGGCAGGGAGGGCTCGGGCAGAGGCTGGGCTGTTCCCATCATCCCTGACACGGGCACAGCGTTGGTGCAGCCCCTGCCCAGTGTGGCTCTGGAGATGCAGGGGCAGGACCGGGCAGGATGCAGCCCAGCCCGTGCCCTCTGTGTTGTCACCTGTGTGAACGTGCGGTCGGGATCTGTAGCTGCTCTGAGGGGTGGCAGATGGGGCAGTGGGGAGAGCGGCCAGGGCATGCCCCTGGGAGCCATTGGTCAGTGCTCCCTGCTCCTGCCCCGCGCCGGCCCCGTTGGCACCACAGGGGCTGGCACGCAGGGTGGTGTCCTGGGCTCTGCCAGCATGGTCTGTGCCGCAGAGTGCCGGCGGCCACGGGGCTGGTGCCTCTCTGCTTCTCACCGGGAGCATGTGCCTGGCCCAGGGCAGCGGGAGCATCTGAGTGCCTGCCTGAGAGCTGGAGAACCTGCCTGGTGGTGACTCACCTGCCAAGCTCATCTCTGTGCCTGGAAAAGTTTGGCTGTAAACTTCCATGGTGGCAGAGTCAGCTTTAGTGTTCATAGCCACTCCTCACCCCACATCTTCTGGCACTGGTGTGGCCATGTGATTGCACATGTACAGAATCACAGAACCATTAAGGCTGGAAAAGCCCTGTAAGGTCATCAAGTCCGACCATCAACCAGCACCACCACCGTGTTTACCATTAAACTATATCCTCGAGTGCCACTTCCACATTTTTGAACAGTTCCAGGGATGGTAACTTGGTTCACCTTCAGCTGAAGGTGACCCCTTCCTTTTTTGTGGAAAAGGGATACCTGATATCCAACCTAAACCTTCCCTGATGCAATTTGAGGATGTTACCTCTTGTCCTGTTGTTAGTTACTTGGGAGCAGAGCCCAATCCCCACCTGGCTGCACCCTCCTGTCAGGGAGTTGTGGAGTGAGAAGGTTCCCCCTGAGCCTCCTTTTCTCCAGGCTGAGCCCCTCCTGCTCCCTCAGCCAATTCTCATCAGACTTGTGCTGCAGATCCTCCCGTACAGACCTGGTCCCACAATTAAGCAGCATTAAGTGGTCAGGAAGACACTGACAAGGAGCCAAGCTGGGCTCTGTGACTGACCCACCCTGGGACACCCACCTGCATTTCATAGCCAGTCTGAGGGTGCTGCAGTCAGATGTGCTTCCACCCGATTCTGTTTGATGCTCAGTAGCTTTCTCCTGTGGTTTGGCTGAACATTGGTGCTGGGTGTTTCCGTGTGGGCAGCACTGTCGGCTCCGCTGGGAGATGCACGTAGTGCTGCCAGGGTGCTGGTGCCTCAGGCATGGGCACATGCTGGGCCTGTACCCAACGTGGAGCTGGTCTCTGCTCCCCTTCTACTGGCAGCTGCTGTCCAGAGCTGCACATGCCAAAACTGGGCATGTGTGGGCTGGGAGAAGAGGTTTTTCTCCTTCTGAATTGACTTGTGACCGCAAGTGTTCCTTGAGGAGCAGAAGCGCTCTGGGAGGAGCTGATGTGGCTCTGACAGGGCTGTGCCTGTTCAGGTGAGGACGAGAGTACTCACTGCCAGGTCCAGTGGCTGTGCCCCAGGTGGCTGTGCCCCAGTCTCAGCTGCTCTCTGCCTGACTGAGCCCAGTCAATCCCCTGGCCTCCCACTGAATACTGTGCTGGGTCACACCATCCCTGTGTCCCCTCAGGGACAGCTCTGCCTCTCATCAGCGTGTGCCCCAGCACTGATGCTGGCACCTCACAGGGGTGGCCTTGTGTACAGGGACACGTGCTGAGCACATGGGTGACACGTGTATCTGTTCCAGGGCATCGTGGGGAACCTGTCCAGTGGCAAGTCGGCCCTAGTGCACCGCTACCTGACCGGCACCTACGTGCAGGAGGAGTCTCCAGAGGGTAAGGTCTGGTTCCCAGGGTGCCTGGGGATGGGCTGGGATCACTCCTCTCCATGATGCAGAAGGTGATCCCAGTCCCGGCACCTCCTCTACTGCCATGGGGCTCTGCAGCTCCCCTGGCCCTTGTTTGGGGTGTCCCCTGCTTGCACCCCCCCTTACTGACTGGCAGCTTTGCTCCCCAAGGTGGCCGGTTTAAGAAGGAGATTGTGGTGGATGGTCAGAGCTACTTGCTGCTGATTCGAGATGAAGGGGGCCCCCCTGAGCTCCAGGTAGGAGAGCAGTCCTCCCTGTGGTCCTTTCCCACCCATCCTGGTGGAGGGGCTGGGGAGAGGCGGTGCTGGCTGAGCCCGGCGTGTGGCTGCCCTTGCTGGCTGCCCCGGGCCCGGGTCTCCAGCCGCCCGTCCGCACTGTAATCCTGCCACGTCTCCTCAGTTTGCTGCCTGGGTCGATGCAGTGGTGTTTGTCTTCAGCCTGGAGGATGAGATCAGCTTCCAGACCGTCTACAACTACTACCTGCGGCTCTGCAGCTACCGGAACACCGCGGAGGTGCCGATGGTGCTGGTGGGCACACAGGGTGAGAGCAGTGCCTGGCTTCCCCCGCGCGGGGTGCTGGCCCTGTGAGCACAGGGGGCATCCTGGTCTGTGAGCCGTACGTGGGGCTGAGGGATGATGCTGAGGCCCCAGCCCAGGGCCCTGGGCGGGGGGGGGTTCCCAGTCACACCATCTCAGCTTCCCCACAGAGAGCTGCCTCATTCCATGGAGCCATTTTCCTTTTGGAAATGGCAGGATACCCTGGTGCTGCCTCCCCTCGCTCTGCCAGCACAGGCAGGAGGGAGCCTGGAGTGAAGAGTTCTCTGTGTGACAGTAGAGAGCAGGAGCAGGACATGGACCTAGGGAAAAACTGTCCTGGCAGGACAGTTCCTGAGCACTGTGTGATCTGTTCCTGGCCAGGAAGAAGCTCTGAGGCCAGGAAGACAGGCAGGAGCAGTGGGAGGGAGTCATAGGGGGTTTAGAGCAGACCCCCATTGTAAAAGCAGAACAAAATTGTTAAACTTTGGATATTTAGAGATCGTGGAAAAAATTTTAGGACTGAAGGATCTTGGCTCAGGAATGGGGTGGCATCGTGCACTGTGGAGGTGCAGTAGTGGGACAGGTAACAGGGTAGTGGTCATTGTCCCAGACACAGAACCAGGTGAGGTCCTAGCCTTGGTACAGGCACACAACCATCTGGGGGGCTGGAGGAGGGCTTCCTCACAGCACAGGTCCCAGTTCTCCTACCCCACTTCAGAAGGTTTGTTCGCAGCCCCCACTTGTCCCTGGCTTGTCTTTAAGGAGTTGGATTCCTCTTTGGAAGGAAGTTTTTCCAAAACAGGCAAGCACTTGGTCGCTATCTGGGATACAAATCGAGCGTGTATTTTAGAGCTGTCCAGGAATTTCTTGGCTGTGGAGACATCCCAGCAGAGTTGACTTTCTTGTTAAACCAAGAGGATTTCTCCCTTGGATTCTTTAACATGTAGGGCTTGGCTATGAGCCCTAAAATGTTGGAGACTGACAAATCTATTTTATTTGGCAGCTGGGGCTGCCTGGCCTTGGTCCCCACGCCTCTCAGAGGTGTTCTGCCTCTGTCTTGCTGAAATGTCAGTGGCTGGGTGGTTTGGGAAATTGAGTCAGGTTCATTTACAGAGATTCATCCATTTTTCTACAAATGTGGGTCTTGGTGATCACAGGCATTTATGGGACAGTGCTGTGGAGGTGGTTCCTCTCTGTGAAGAGAGAGAGGGAGGCCAGAAGTGTTATGGCACCTGTGGATGGGTGTGACTGGGTCCTTGCCTCTCAGCCTCCTGTCCCTTTGGTTTGCAGATGCCATCAGCGCCACCAACCCCCGTGTCATCGATGACTCCCGGGCACGGAAGCTCTCCAATGATTTGAAGCGCTGCACTTACTACGAGACCTGTGCTACCTACGGCCTGAACGTGGAGAGGGTCTTCCAGGACGGTAACTGCAGCACGCCAGGGCGTCCGGGCACCACGGGGCAGCCAAGGGGGCTCACACAGGAGTTCCTGCTGTCCTTGGAGTAGGAAAGCAGCTCCCAAACAGCTGGGTGGGGCAGCTGTTCCTCGTGGGAACGGTGTGAGCAAGTGTTCCTGCTTGGGCTTGGAGAGGGGTCTGCAACACAGTGATGCTGAGGGGCACAGGGAACCTGCACCATCTCCTGGGAGTTTCCAGTCTGCTTAAATGAACTGTGACCTTACCCTGAAGGAGATTGTGTGTTTCCTCTAGTGACAGGACAGGGGGGAATGGCCTGAAGCTGATGGGATGAGGTGTTTCTGGTGTGGGTAAGCAACTCTTCCTAGTGAGCACCGGTGGGTCATGATGCAGCTGGTTTGGGATCTTGTGGAGTCCTGGCAGTCACAGACTCTGTGAGGACCTTGCCTCACATGGCAGTCCAGTTGCCATCAGACTTGTCTTTATATGACTTCTTCCACACAAGTCACCACCTGGATCCCAGCAGCCCTACCCCGGGCAGGCTGGGAAGGATGTCCACTTCCCACAGCAGGAGCACAAAGAGCTGCTTTCAGAGCCGAGGTTGCCGGCGAGCCTGTGCTGGGTGGAGTGTGTGCTGCACCTCTCTTTCTAGAGAGCCCTTCCCTGCCACTGTCCTTGGTCACAACCAGTGGCCACTGACCTTTTGGGGAGCAGGTCAATGTACTGGCACGAGAGCTTGAGGGAGTGACGACCCTGCCCCTTGGTGTCCACAGATGGCTCTTTCCACACATGCACGTGGTGCTGCAGAGTGTGGGGGATGCTCCAGGACAGAAAAACTGTTGTCTCCGCCTTCACCAACTACACAGGGATTCTCCAAGAGCTGGGTGGCCCTGGCTGTTGTGCCATCACAGCTCAGGCAGGAGCAGCAGAGACCCTGTTCCTCAGAGGGTCTCAGTGTCTGGTCTGTGGCCTGGAGCTGTGTGTGGCTGAGCTGTGCTGTGTCTGGACTGAGCACGTTGCAGTGTGTGCTTGGTGGTGTTGGGGCTTTTGTGGCCAAGGCTGTGTCTGCTGAAGGTCACCGTGAGAAGGACACCTGGCAGGAGAACAGGGGTCGCTTCCTCTTTGCTGATTTCTCATGTCCTGACAGGATTCCCCCTGGAGGTGCTGCTTGCTTTGTGGGAATTGTGCTCCTCCATCCTTCCCAAGTCCACAGATGTCACAGTGACTTGTGCAGTGAGAGGATGGGATCTTGATATTGCCAGGTCTTGCCAGGAGGTGGCCCTGGCACAAACAGGAACAGTGCCCTAGGCTGGGCTGTGTCCCGCAGTGTCAGCTTCAGGAGTCCCTGAGCCAGGACTGCCCTGAGGGGTGCTTGGCATTGTCCCCTCGTGGCAGAGCCCCACTGATGTGGGGGCTGGTATGGAATGTGCCTTCTGCCCTCTTGGCTCCAAAGAGGTCTGGTTAAAGAACTTTATTCTCAGGATTGCCCTCACAATTCCTGTTGCAGAAATCCAGGGTTCAGATTCAGAAGATGCCAGGACAGTTTGCAAGGACCCATCAGTGTGGGGGGCCTCAGTTCTTTGGCTTCATTTTATGGGTGTTTCTGTACCAAGAAAAGGTCAGGGAGCCCCTAGCCATGGTCACCTTGGTGATGTTCCTGAGGAGGAGGAGGAGGAGGAGGAGGAGGAGGACTGACCCAGCCCTGGTCCTGCAGGGCGCAGGAGGGAGTGCAGGGTGCTCTGGGTGGCTTCTTGATCCTCACGTTTGCTGCAGATCCCAAGTGCGTGGTCCTGCTTTTCCTCTGCCCTGAGCACTGGAGAGGACAGTAGAGGACAGCCAGCAGCTCCATGGCCCAGGACCTGTGGCTGGGTGCTGGTGGCATTGCTGCTCTCCGTCGTCCCCCTCAAACACAGGGCTGCAGGCCCAGGCTCCAGCATGAAGTCCCAGGGAGGCTCTGGATCCCCTACCAAGGGGACATCTCCCATCCCAGTGCTGGCTGGGCACCCTGTGAGCTCCAGCCCTTCAGGGGCTAGGAAGTATCCAGGCAAAGCCCTCAGCCACAGCTGTTGTGGGCAGGGAGCCTGGCACAGGCTCTGCCCATCAGTTATCCCATACCACTACTGCTGATGAGGAATTAACCATGAGCCCACACTGGAGGGATAACATTTCCCCAGTCCTGAAATGAGGCACCTTGAGGTGACCTTCACCTTCCTGCATGTCAACCCCAGGCTCTTCTACTTTCCTGAACATCATCCAGATTTTCTGGGGTAATTTCTGCCACCCCTTACAGCAGTCTTTGTTCCAGTTTCTCTGGTTGCCACACACAGCTGTGCTGTACACCCAGTGAGATGTGCCCTGCCCACAGAGCCTGAGCAGCCGCACTGCCCGGTGTCACTGTGAGCACCAGCACCTAAGCATCACTCAGTGTTTCAAAGCAAACCCAACACTGCAAGTCTGGACAGAGGAAGAGTATGCAAAGGTCCCTAGTGACCCACCAAGGATTCTACAGAGAACCCCTCAGGGTGTCCCTTTACAGACCCGCAAGGCCCAGACTGATGGAGGTGGCATTTGCCCAGGCAGTGCAGTCCAGTACCTGGCTCCTGGAGTTGTCGTGTGGGGTGACTGAGGAGTGATGGACTGCCCAGGGATTCTCCTGCAGCAGGCCTGGGCCCATAATGTCTCCATGGTGTCTATGGGAAGTTGTTGTTCTGTGTGATGCCCAAGAGGTCAGGTGGCCTCTGGGGACTCAGCCCGAGCAGTGCAGGCAGCACATCAGTCGGGGAAGGGGCTGGTTCTCTCTGAAGTCCTCCAGAAATCTGTGGGGGGAGGAAACTGCTTTTTGAACGCTGACCCTGTCCCTTTCTCCCTTTTCCAGTGGCTCAGAAGGTGGTGGCTCTCCGGAAGAAGCACCAGCTGTCCATTGGCCCCTGCAAGTCCCTGCCCAACTCACCCAGCCACTCATCTGTGTCCGCAGCCTCCATTCCTTCTGTCCACATCAACCAGGTGGGGAATGGGAACGGGGGAAGCCAAGGACCTCTTGTGCTCTCCATACCCTCAGCTCAGTGCCTCACAGTTCAGCCTTAGACTCGTACTGCTGCTCTGGGCTGGCTCTTTGGAGGGGCAGAGTGGTGTCACCTTGGTGCTTCTTCCATAGCCCAGAGCAGCTGTGGCTGCCCCGTCCCGGGGATTGTCCCAGCCCAGGGTGGAGCAGTGGGGCTTGGAGCAACCAGCCCTAATGGAAGGTGTCCCTGCCCATGGCAGGGGGTGGAATGAGAGGTACTTGAAGGTCCCTTCCAACCCAAAGCACTCCAT
Source organism: Peucedramus taeniatus (assembly GCA_013400575.1). Lineage (NCBI taxonomy): Eukaryota > Metazoa > Chordata > Aves > Passeriformes > Fringillidae > Peucedramus > Peucedramus taeniatus. The sequence continues at coordinate 204,406 of WBNO01004586.1, read as the reverse complement.
GATTTTATGATTGTGTGACAGTTTGGTGCTCGCCCTGAGGTCAAGTTTCACGTCTAAACCTTTGGGTCTGGCTCATGGTCCCCAGCCTGTGTCGTGCTTTGGCAGGCACAGAGCAGAGCCATGAGCAGTGTGTGGGGAGCTCTTGGGCAGCACAGGGGCTGTGTGAGAGGGTGCTGCTCTGGCTGCCCCAGCTGGGTGGGCACAGATGCTCAGGTCCTGCTTCCCCTGGACTCAAAAAGCTGATGGTCCACATGCATCTGAGGGCTTCTGAGGGGCTTCTGAGGGAATGTACCTGTGGAGAGGTGGGTTCAGTGGTGAGCTGAAGGAGCAGAACAGGGAAGGAGGTTCCCTCCTCTCTGCCAGAGGAAGGGCTCTGTGCTGTTGGCAAGGTTTGCCAAGGTCTTGCTGCGGGAGGATGGTGATGCTGTAGGTGTTTGTTCCATGATCCTGGAGCAGAGCTGAGGCGGGACAGGCTCTGTGGTGAGGAGCTGGGGGAGGAGATCCTTCAGGCAGCCACCTCACCGCATTCAAGCTTTGCTACGTTCCCAGTGCCAACAGAAATGCTGGCAGGGTGACTGGTGAGGAAGAAAGGAGAGATCCTGGGCTCCTTTGCTCCCCAGGGCACTCAAGGCAACAGATTCCATCTCTGCAGCAACTGGCATATGGAATCACAGGATCCGTGACAGGGACTGCAGGAAATCTGCCTGTGACTGGGGGACAGCACATGGAGCTGATGGGTTTTCCATAAGGGATTGCCTTTGAAGCTCTGGGTGTGTCAGAGTCTCCTAGCCCTGGGAGGAGTCCTGGGCCCCCATCACAGGAACCTGTCCCTACACACACCTGAGCCATATCTACAGCCACCAGCTACCTGATTGTAGAAGCTTCTAAAGCTGGATTGCAAGTAGGTGAGCACAGGTTTTTGCAGAGACGTGTGCCAGCTTCCTGGTGCTCCAGGTCACTTGGACATCAGCAAGTTCAGGTAAAGTCTGTGTGCAGGTGGATGGGCTGCTGGGGAAGGCTGTGAAGCCAGGTTCTATCAGAGCGTGCTTGTGTCCAGAAAGCTGGGGACAAGTTCAATGGGAGACATCCAAGGTGGAGAGCAAAGTCCCAGGGAAATACAGACTTGAGTGTCTCTGGTAATTTGAGGGTTTTATTAGCAAATTGTGTACAGTTTGAGCCTGGTTGGGAAGGAGAGGCCACCTGTGCTGGAAGGGAAGCAAGAGGCTGATGGCCAAGGTCAGCATTTCTCAGGGGAGCTGGACACTCGTTTGGTGTTTTCTTCCATGTCCAAAGTATGAGAAGAGTCCCAATAAATGTGTGTCATTGGCACTGGTGTGCCAGGCAGGCAGTGTGTTTACTGTGAAGCTGAAAAGCATTCCCTGTGTGAGGCATGGGGCTGCCAGACTCCCGGGTTCCCCAGCTGGAATCCAGTCACTCAGGTGGCTGTGCATGGAACCTGAAGGAGTAGCAAAAATCTGTGGGAGGGAAGAGACCCCGACATGGGAGGAAAGTAAGCACTTGACTGATTTAGCTGAGGAATGAGTGCAGAGATAGGCCAAACCTGACCTAAAATACACAGATGTGACATGAAAGAGCTCCTTAAGGAAAGGCAGCACTGAACATAAGGGGTGGATTTAGGACTGGCTGCGGGGAAGGAAATTTTGGAAGACTTTTCTAACTGCATGTCATGAGCTTTGTGAGGAGTTTGCTCAGAGCCGTCCCTGCTTTCCTCTCCTTTCCTTCCCACAGAGCACCTCTCAGCACGCCTTGCAGATGACGTCTGTGTAGAGGTGAATTCTGGCTGCCTGCTCGGGGACAGACCTTTGCTCTCTGTACCTTGCTGTGCTCCCGGCTTGGCTGGAGGGACGTAGGGAGCTGTGGTGGGAAGCAGAGCTGTGAAGGGAAGTAACGCAGCGTGCAGCTCGCAGGGATTGCGGCTTGATGGCCTGTGCCCCCTCCCCGGACCTGCTCTGTGCCTGTGCAGTGCCATGCCCCCCCTGCCCTCAGCAAACCTGGGCCCCACAAGGCTGACCAAAGTCAGTTTGTGTTCCTGGCTCTTGTGTGGTCCCACCACAAACCCTCTCGGTGCCAGTGACCCCTGCAGCGATCTTTGCCCCTGGTGTTTGCACGTCTCTCCCCCATTACTAAGGACACTTCTAAAAATAGTGAAGCAATGGTGAGTGATCCTAAAATGCCTGAAGTATTTGCCTGTTCTTGCATGGGCTCAGAAGTGAGGTTCTGGAGCTGCTCCCCACTGTCCTCAGGGAAAATCCAAGTGGCTTTGGGAAACAAATTTGCCCATAACTGATGGTTCTGACAGGGAACTGGGCAGAGCAGCCCACACACTCAGGTGTGTGCTCAGGCTGCCCACCTGGGAGGGCACCATGCCCAGGTGGGTACTGGGGAGCAGTGTCCTGGTGTCCCCTGCTCCTGGCCCAGCAGTACATGGTGGGGCAGCTCTGGGAGGGGGTGGACGGGCTCGCCCTGCCAGGAAGGACCAATGGGAGGATGATAAGGTGTTTGTGGAGCAGAGCTGAACTCTGTCATACCTGAGGGCCTGGGGCTCTCACCAGGGTTTCTCACTGGCTTTTGCAAGTCAAAGAGCAGTAACTGGCACAGGGAAAACAGGGAAAAGGCTCTCAAGGAAGAGTTTAGGAGCACAGGACTTAACATGGAGATGAGATGGAGAGAAGCCAGACAAAAAACACAGTTAGGAGCTTTGCCTTCTGCCTCAGGTATCAGTGTGTATAGGTGAGACATACGCTTGGGACAGAAGGATCCCCTTCCATTCCAGTACTGCCTGGGGGTGCAGGAGGAGTCCCTGGAGCAGTGGGACTGGCATTTGGGGGTCAGGAGGAGGCCCTGGAACAACAGGATTGGCGTTTAGGGGCAGGAGGAGCCCTGGAACTGAGATTGGCAGTACTGCTCTGGGCTGGTCTGGCCCATACTGCAGGAACAGTGCTGTCCTCTGGAGCTGCCAGCTGAGAAGGCACTTTTCTTGGAATGGGAACAAGGGTTCCCCCACAAAGGGCTTCTTGTGGTAGGTAGGAGCTAGGACCCAGCCCTGCCCTTTCTCTTGTTCTGGGCACAACTCTTCTGGAAGTATCTTGACACTATTGGCTGAGCCAAACTAACTTTTTTGGACATGGCCACTGCTTGTCTGGTCTGTCAGTTGGACCAGTCCAGTGTGGTTACTGGGAGAGGAGGGACTTGTTACCCATCTGTCTGGAGGATTCCTTTCTCCTGGGACAGTGGTGCTGTGGGTGTGTCCTGCTCTCCTTGCACGGTGCATGATGGTCTTGGGAACCAGCCAAGGGCCCTGGTTTAATTTCTGCCTTTGGGAATTTGTTTTTTTTCTCTTATTCTGCAGCAGTGCCTGGAGGATGTTGCTCCATCCATGGGGAGGGAAAGGGAGCTGTAGGAGCAGGTCAGCCCTGGTCAGGGTTTTCCAGCAGCTCTCAGGAGTCACTAGGTGTGCTTGGCAGGTCCCTGACCCTGGCTACTGTGCTCAGCATCAATCTGGTACGGCAGGAGCCAGGGCCAGCCCTGGAGTCCTGCACTCCCTTGGGAACACAGATCTGTCCCTTTGGCCTTCCCAGCAGCTTGAGAGGTGTGGGTCTGCACCTACTGGAGCAGGCACCTGGTGTTCCCCAGAACCAGCAGCCCCAGGGAAAGCTCTTGCCTGCTGCCTTGGGCTCTTCTCTCTGTATCTTGCCCACACCTATTGCTGAGTGAGCAGGTTGGATGGGTTTGGGAATCCCACTCCTCACTTGGCCCTGACTCCCACCTTGCTCGCTCCTGGCAGCTTCTGGCCCTTGCCTACAGGGAGGGGATGGGAGTTTCTCAGGCCAGTGGGTGCTTGCAACACCTGCAGAGTTGTTCTACCTGATTTCCTCACTTTTGCTGCCCCGTTCTCAGTCTTTCTTCAGGGCTTCTGGGATGCCTTTGGGAGTTCCCCAGGCTGTGGGTGAGTCAGTGTTGTGTTTGCTGTGGGATGGCAGTTTGTCTTTCTGCCAGGAAACTGGTTCCCAGCAGCTGGCAGGAGGTAACACAGGTACCCCATGCAGGTACCTGGCAGGCTGGTGGAAGGAATTGGGTGCCTCCCTGGGCTTTGGGAGCCGCTGCCATCCCTGCTGTGCTCTGGGCTGCCCAGTATCATGGCTCTTCTCCGATGGCCTCGGTCTGCCTTCCTGCACGGGCTCTTGGGGGGCACTGGGAGGGCCTTCATCCAGACTTCAGCGAGAGATCAGAGGAAAGAGGTGGAAAATCAAAGTTTGCAAGTGAAATGAAGCCCCAAGGGCAGCTCACCTGAGCTGGTAACAGTGCTCACTGGCCTGCTGTGGCACGTTCCATCAGAGCTCAGGAGCTGCAGAGGCATGCGTTGGCATTTCCTTGGGGAAGCCCATGTCCTGTTTCATGGTGCCCACTTTCCATCGTCCATATGCTACTCTGGCTTCTCCCTTTTTCCCTCAGACACCAGGTTGGTGTTTGTTGTTTGTGCGCTTGCACTCAGAGCCCTTCCCAAACTCCTTGTTCTGCCTCAGGCCTTGTTATGCCAGGAATTACTGCCCTGAGCTCCAGCTGAGTTCTGCCCTTCCCAGGCACCCATGCGCTGCTGATGCTCTTCCACCCACTGCGCATTCATGGGAAGGATTTGTCCCACAGGTTTTTACCAAGTTTCCAGTTCCCACTGTGTTCTCAGATTCCAGTGGTGACCACAGGTGGTTGTTCAGGTCCACCAGCAAAGTACCTGCCAATAGCAGACACATGGTCCTGGCCCAGACCGATCATCTTGTCAGGGTTCTCCCACATCCCTGAGATTTGTCCTGTGTCCCTAGATCCCATTGAAGTTAGGGAGCTCCCTGCTCCAGCGGAGCTCAGGATTGGCTCAGGATTGCTTGAGCCACTCTCTGTCTTTGAAGGACTTTCTCCTCTGCTCCCAAACTGGTGGCAGCTTGCCTTCATAGGCTGGTGTGAGCCATCCTTCAGCCCCAGAGCCCTTCCTGAGGTTTGGTCTGAGGGACATGGGCGGCTCAAAGGCCAGTGTCCTTCCTCACTCAAGGGCAGTAACCTTGGCTCCAACACCAGGCAGACTTACAGGCTCAGGAAAGTTTTTCTGGCCAGACAGAAGTGACACACAGGACTGCAGGGAGTAAGTAAAATATAAACCAGGGTGTAGCAAAATTTCTTCCTTGATGCTTCAGTGTCCATCACCTGCAGCCACAAGGTTTTTTCCAGCTGCTCTGGCAGGAGCTCAGACTCTGCAGCCTTCTCAGAACTGGCTCCTCCCCACAGTCAAAACATCATGAACATGCAGCCAAGGTCACCGAGACATGCCAGGCGTGGCCAGGAGCTGGTCTTGGCGGGACAGCCATGCCCAGCTCACTGTTCCATGTGGCAGGTTGTCTGTGCTGCTGCATCCTTCTACTCTTCCTAGCACTTGGAATATTTCACTTTCTTTGACCTAGTTCACATGTGATGAATCAGTTAAACACAGACTGCGCATGTGTGCACTCAGTGGCCCTGGCTCTCTGCAGCTCTTCCTTCATCACAGCACCTGCAGAACTCCTGTGTGGGTGTTGGACCCAGAATTGACAGGAGCTCTCTCTGTTGAAGGTTCAGAAGTCACTGGCAGGTGACATGTTGCTTTGCCCCTTTGTGTCCCTGGTGGTCCCCTCTTCCCTGGGACTCAGCAGCAGAATCTTCTTGTCCAGCGCAGGGTTCCTCACTCTGCAGAGGAGCTCCCAGGTGACATTCCCTTCTCTAAACAGAATTCCTAGCCTCTCGTGCTTGTGGAAAAGCACAACCAGGCCAGGTTCCCTCTTGTTTTGTGTTTCAGGACTCCAGAAATGTTCCTTTTTCCAGACAGGCTGGGATGGTCTGAGCCACCCACCTGCTCACAGCATGGAATTATTTTCCTTGCTCTGCCTTTGTGAGGAGGAAGGTGAAATGCTGCTTGGGTGGCTTTTTCCTCTCATTGTGTATCTTCTCCCATATATCTTCTTAAAGATGGGGGAATCCATAGCTTGGGTTAAGGTTGCACCTCTCTCTGAGACTGGGCTGTGGGTCATGGTCACTGCTCTGCCTGTGCAGCCCCTGTCACACTTCTCTGAACTGCTTGTCTCAGAATAAGGCTCTGATCCTGCTGGGGATGGGTGTCTCTCACAGAGCCCCTTCAGCAGATCATCACCCTGCATGGGCTCCACTCCTGCTCAGAGCGTAGGCGGGATGGAGGAAGTCACTGGGCCATTGATGCCACTACTCTGCGAGTGTGGAGCTGGGAGGAGGTGGGCTGCCCCTTCTGGGGTGCTGGAGCTCACTTGCCCTCACTTGCTGGGAGGGGCAGCTCCTCCCTGTGTTTCTGAAATACTTTTCAGAACTGCCAGGGAGCTCGGGCTGCCGTGTGCCGTATCATAGCGAGATGTCCTGGGCTGCAGACCGAAATGCTTCCATGCCAGTGTTGTTTCTGGGGTGTCCCTAAGCCCCTGTCCACACTGGGTAGGGTGGGAGTGACAGCCTTGTCTGGAAGAGATGTGTTGGTGACGTGGGTGCATGGCTGCATGGTTGAATCTTCCTCTTGCCATGAAGTCCAGTGAGATGTTGGTGAAGCCTCTTGTGTTCCCAGGCACAGGCCACCGCAGCCATGGCTATGGTGGTCTGCAGGCACGGGAGGTGTGTGCCAGCCTCAGGGTCTGCTCAGAGAGACCTCCAAACCAGCAGCAGAGATGGGTTTCACACAGAGGTTGAGCTTGGGGTGTGGCACTCCATGCTTCAGGACACGGGAAGGGTGAAGGCTGGAGTCCTGGGGACACGCATCCCCATTGGCATCACGGCTGTCCTCATGAGACAGGGAATTGCTGAGTGGGACTTGGAGCTTGGCAGGCTTTGGGCTGTCTCACAGCCTCATGTCTGATGGGCTCAGTGGAGAGGAAGGGAATGACTGCGCAAGGAGAATGACCCCAGTCATGTGTTCTGGGAGCAGGTGGAGGTGCCCTAGCTGTGTCCCTCTGCTGGGTACAGCTACCAGGGACCCTGCTGCCTCAGGCCTTGTTCCACACCTATGTTTGGAAGGGCTTCAGCTGAGTTTCTCTGGCCATTTGCTGTCCTTCTCTTTGATTTCAGAACTTAAACATTTTACTGATGAAAAAAAGAGAGCAGAAAGAGGTGAAAGGCTTCCCAAGCCCCTCTGTTGAGCAGGAGCAGTGCCTGGCATTGGATGTCTCTCTGGGTTGCCCAGAGAGGTTGTGAGCTCCCCATCCCTGGAAGTGTTCAAGGCCAGGTTGAATGGGGCTTGGAGCAATCTGGTCTAGTGGAAGTTGTCCCTGTCCATGGCAGGGGGTTGGAACTAAACGGTCTTAAAGGTCCCTTCCAACGGAAACGATTCTGTGATTTTTTTGGATATCATCCAGTCCCAGTCCTGTGTGGCACGCCCTGCCCTGGCATGAGGCCACGTGGGGCAGGTGGTGTTCCTGCAGTCGTGCCTCCAGGTAGCCCGTCTCTGACCTCTCTGACCATCCGTCTCCTCCTCCAGGCCACCAACGGTGGAGGAGCCTTCAGTGACTACTCCTCCTCCGTGCCCTCCACCCCGAGCATCAGCCAGCGGGAGCTGCGGATCGAGACCATCGCTGCCTCCAACACCCCCACCCCCATCCGCAAGCAGTCCAAGCGGCGCTCCAACATCTTCACGGTAAGCGGCGCAGGGAGCCCAGGAGCTCTAGGGTGGGTTTTCAGCAGAGGAGAGGGCAAGGCAGGGGGTCACGGCAGCCTGAGCCCTTTGTGCTCTCGTGCACGGTAACCCGTGTTGTGCTGGCAGGAGTGTGTGTGTGGGGGAGGGACCTGCGTGTGCAGAGACCGTGGTGCTGCAAGCTGCTTCAGGCAGAGTGTGAGTGCATGGGGAGCATCTGGGAGCAGGACATTGCTCACACACATAGGAGTGTGCAGGGGTGCACTCGTGTGAGTGTGTAGTGTGTGTGAGCTCCAGCTCGTTACAGGGAGTGCAGCTGTGCATGCACAGCACCAGTGACTCTGCTCATCCTCTCCTTGGGGCTGCATACCCCGAGTGTGGCACGGAGCCCCTGGTCGGTGGGCCTCCTGTTCGGTGCTAGTGATGCTGTGCCCAGTGGTGCTGTGCAGAGCTCAGCACCTGGCATGGGGCCCCACTTGCTCCCGTTCCTGAATCCTGCGTGACTTGAGCAGCGCACGTGGGAGCTGCTGTGGGTGTGGAGGGAGGGAAAACAGAAGGGAGGCAGCAAAGCTGTGGGCCCCAGGTGGAGCAGGGTACATTTGCAGCCCTCGGCTGTGCTGGTTGTCTTGCAGCCTGCCTCTCTGCACGCTCTCACACCATGCACACGCCGTCCACGCAGTGTGCCCAGTCCTGCCCTCACACTCACCCTTGCTGAGCACAGCCATGAGTGTCCCCTCGCTGTGAGCACACACGTGTCCCAGTCCCGTGTCTAGTGCAGGTGTAGCCTCTGTTCCCTGTGTACATGTGCAGGCTCCGGCCTTGATCCTCTCCCCATCTCAATGTGCTTTCCAGTCACCATTGCTCAGCACACTGTGTCTGCTGTTTGTGGAACCAGCCACAACAAAGCCCTTGTACCTGTTGCACTGTGTCACCCTTGTGACCAGCCGCTATTGCTCTGAGCCCAGACCACACAAATTCAGTGTCCTCTGCCCCATTCCTCTCACTGCACCATTGGCATCCCAGATTCCCCAGTCCTTGTGCTGGGAATGTGCCCATCTCCCTTGTCTTCTGACATCCTGGCAGCTTCTGCGCTGACCTCCCAAATACTCTGTGCATTCCCCCCGTCTGCATCTCACACACCCCCAGCTCTCTGTGCCCGCCCCAGGCCCACGCTCACCCCGTCTGTGTGCTGTTGGCGGGCGGGCTGTGCTCCCACTCCCTCCTGCCAGCACGCACGGCCCCTCGCAGCAGGTCCCCACTCCCAGCGCATGGTTGTTCCCTCACTGCCTTCCCTTCCCTGTGCTCACGCCCTCTGGAATGCCCAGTAGCTCTCCCTACTGTGTCCAAGACCGCGCTCCCCCTGCACGCAGCGCTGGCGGGTGCCTGCCCCTCCGCCCGCCATTCTGTCACTGTGCTTGCTGCCGTGCCGGCGCTGTGCCACCACCCGCGCTGCTCGCTGCGCGCCGACGCCTCTGGACTCGCCGCCGGCTCGCGTTCACGCTCTCTGGAGCCCCATGCTCGCTCACCGGGGTGGGCACACGCTTGGGGGAGGAGGAGGGCGGCTTGCTGCGGGGCTTACGCTTGTTCGCTGTGGACGCCATCATGCGTGTGGGGCTCTCACGCACTCACTCATCCTGGGCTCACGCTTGCTCTCCGCCGCCGGCTCACCTGTGCTCAGTGGCGCGCGCTCACTCGCCGCGGGGCTGGGGCTCACCTCACCTGCTTGCTCGTGTGCTGGTGCACATCCATGGCTCACGTTGACGTCTTCACCCATCTGGTCGTGGCAGCAGCAGCAGCTCCAGACACCTCCCACAGTGGGACAGGACCAGGAAGGGTGGGAAGGGAAGGAGAGGGCAGGCTGTTTTCTGCCACTAGCTTTTCCCAGGCAGGCAGTGCAGGTGTAGCCAGCAGCCTTTATCCTTATGGGGTTCCCAGGTGGGCACAGGCCTTTCCGAGGTGCAGTGCTCGGCCCAGCTCTGGGAGCTGCTGCAGCCCCAGTCCTGAGCTATGCCTCACTCCTTTGCTCCTCTTCCTCTCTCTTCCTTGTCCTTTCCTCCCCCTCCTCCCTGTTCTCCTTTTCTTCCTCCTCCTCTCTCTTCTTCCTCTTCTCCTCTTCTACTCTTCTTCTCCTTCTCTCTTCTTCTTCTACTCTCCTTCTCCTCTCTCCTGCTCCCCTCCCACTCCCCACTGGATTGCATTCCCCCCCGGGGGGTCTGTGTGCCCCAGAGCTCCAGGTGGAGACAAACTCTACGCCCACCCGCGCCTCGAGGCGCCCACCCACTCCTGCCCCCAGCCCCAGCCCCGACTGCTGCTGCCGCCGGCGCCCACTCCGTGGCCTGTCCGTGCTGTCTGCTGGCACCCATCACTGACAGACTCGTGTCCGTGTTCTGAGTATAACTTGCCAAACTCTTTATTCTTTCGATATTTGCAGATATGTGCCACTGTTTCCAACTTTTCATCAACAAAAAGGCCTTTCCAACTCCTTCCAAATTAGAAGATCCAGGTGGTTACACACGGCACCTCTGTACAAATTCTCTCACTTTTCATTGCCTCTCCAGGGCCGGATAAGGGATGGGCACTGGGATTGATCTAAGATTAGAGGCTCGCCCGCCCTCCAGCCAGCATGGGTCCCCCCCTCGGAGACACGCAGGAGCCTTTTAAATCCCCCCAATGTAAAGTCTAGGAAGCGCTGAGACGGCCTGCGCCTGCACTTTAAGCTGGGACATTTCTGGGCCTGCTGGATGCTGTCTAGGCACTGCCCTTTCTCGGGGATGCCAGGCGGACGACCCTCCTGGGATGGGAAGACCTGCAGACACACCGGGACCGGGCGACAGCCGCGCATGGAGCTGGATGGGCCAAAAGACGCTTTGCTGCTGCCTGCGGGAGCCGCTGCAGCGCCTGCCGCTAGCGCTCCGCTCCTTCTTCCCTCCTGCACCTCTGCAGCCTGCATGGACTCCTGCTCCTTCTCCTCTTCTCCTCGCAGCCGAGCAGCCATCTGTGTCTCTTTAGTTTTCTTCTCTTTCGATCTCTTTGTTTGGTTCTGGGCCCAAAATCTGGTGAATTGGTGTCCCAGGCGCGCGGGGCTCGTATCCCTTTCTGATCCAAAGCACACGGGGCCCTCCTGGACTGAGGGGGTGTGTAGGACGCTCCAGAGAGACGCTGCCGCTGCCTCCTGCCATTGTTGTGATTCTGAATGTATTGGTTGTGCTCCATGCCATGTATGACTTGGTATTTCCCTCTGTCCTAAGCACTTTGAATGAGTTCTGCTCAACAGACTGTAAATTTCATATTGTATTTATCAGAGTTTGCTCTCCCCGTGGCCCTCGGGCGCTGGTGGGTCCCGCTCTCGCCGCTCTAGACGTGTGGTAGATATTTATTGTCCATGCTCTTTTGTAAGGGGCTGGTATCTGCCCGGTGACCTGTGCTACTTTGTATGGTGCAAGTGTGTTACCAGAATAAATCTGTTGGATTAGTAGAGGTGTGAGTTCCTTCACTGCCTGACCCTCTCCTGCTTCCATCCATGCTCCACCTGCATCCCATGCCATTTTTGTCTGTCGCCATGTCCTGTGTGCCCCACGGGAGGGGGGGCCCACATAGCCCCGCTCTGCCAGGAGGAGGACAGCTCTGCTTGCAGTGGGGGGAGAGGAGAGCTTGCTGGGGGGCTGGGCTGGAGTGTCCCTAGAGGGACCGGGTGAGGGCCTGGCCGCGCAGTGCGCTGGGAGAGCTGGCCCGGGGAGAGCAGAGTGGTCTGGAGCCTGCTGGGGACAGGGAGCCGTGCGTTTTGGTTGCTGTGCCCAGCTCTAACGCGCCTGTGTCTCTTCTCTTCCAGTCTCGGAAGGGCGCGGACCCGGAGCGCGACAAGAAGGTGCCGGAGTGTAAAGCGGACAGTATTGGCAGCGGGCGGGCCATTCCCATGAAGCAGGTTCGATGCTCCCCTTCACCCCGCTGCGAGAGCAGGCTCCAGGCAATGGGGGCTGGCTGGTGCCCCTGTGCTCCAGGGGGCTGCACACCCGCGGGTCTGGCAGCGAGTGGGGTGCTGGGGGTGCTGCTGTGGGCCCTGTGCCATGTGTGGGTGGGGTGCTGGGGGCTGTGGCAGGGCGCTGCTGGGGGCTGTGGCGGCGGCTGCAGAGCGGTTCCAGCAGATGGCATCCATGCCCCACGCCCGCTGCAGCCCCTGCCGCAGCCTCTCCGCTCCTTTCTGCTCCTCTTCTCTCCTGTTCCTTTCCACTCCTACTCCTGCTCCTGGCAGGGCAGGAAGCGGATTCCCCTATTCATGGGCTACTGCAAAAAGCTATGAGCACAGTGCCCACACTGTGAACCGCTGGGAGTCTAAGGGATGCACTGCTTCCTGCAGCAGCAGTGCATTCTGCTCTTGCCTCTCGGCTTCCAGGGAAGCTTGAACTGGCTGGATCCAACCCAGAGTGTTGCCTGCTCCTGTGTCCGTCACTGGCAAGCAGTGATGGGTGATGTCCAAGCGAGCCAAGTGGTCTGGATTGGCTGGATGGTGTTTCCATCAGGATTTCCTTGCATTACAGGAAGGACTGATCTGGCAGTTTGTGCTCCTGCCTTGCATGTTGTGCCCCTATTGTGGATTCATTTACCCCCTGCTGGCCCCTCTGTGACCCATGGGCCCCCCAACACTGCCAGGACTAAGTTGCACAGGGCCAGTTGTGTCCCTGCATTATAGGAGTGCAGTAGAGTAGTCTCTACATCCCCACCAGGTTCTGGCTGCCTGTTATAATTCCATGCTGAGATTCCATGGAAGGGACTCAGTGAAGCCAGGCTAGCTGAGGAATGGATAGATGGGTCAGGAGAGAGAGACCCTGCTCACTGCTGGAGCTGCCAAAACTCCTGCCCTTCTCTGCTCATGGAGTAATCCTGGGGCAGGTTTGTGCAGGGCTCTTGGTGCCCCGAGCAAGGGGCTGTGCTGAAAGGAGGGTGGTGTTGGGAGGGCACCCTTGGGAGGGTTGGCTCTGGAGCCAAGAGGGAGCAGGGACAGGAGAAGCAATGCCAGGGTGGAGGGTGTGGGATCTCACACATGGAGGCTCTGCTCCTGAGGTGCCCAAGTTTGGCACAACCCCAGCAGGAAGAGGCAGCCCAGCTGTGTGCTGGGCCATGCCCAGCTCTCTGCAGCACAGGACCTGTTGGTATGCAGTGGGTCATTGTTTGTGGTGGGTCATTTTTGGTGTGCAGTGGTGGTGGTTATTTGTGGGTCATTGTTTGTGGTGAGTCGTTGTCGGGTCGTTGTTTGTGGTGGGCTGGGTCGTTGTTGGTGTTGGGGGTCATTGGTGAGAGGTGCGTTGTTGTTTGCAGTGGATTGTTTGTTTGCAGTGGCAGTGCCCATATGCTCTGGTTTGGGGTCAGCCCAACCTGGGCAGCAGGGGAAATGGTGGGTGGTTATTCAGTGGTGAGGTAGGGGAGGCTGAGAGTAGAGCAGCTGGAGCCCTCAGTGAGGCCTGACTTGGTTCCCCAGATCCTGGTGCTTTCTGCCAGAGGGCTGGTCCTGAGAGGGACCTGACAGCCTATTGTGCCTGGACCTTTGGGTTCCTTTTTCCAGGATCTCCCTCCACTCGGCAGGGCAGGATGATTGCTTTACCTGCTCCTGTGTCTCCGTGCTGCTGACAGGGCCTGGCCTTGTCTGGTCTGCTGGAGGCTGTGTTGGTTTAGTGGGATGAAGTCATTCCGTGGTGTTCCTGTGTGAAATGGGGAGAACTGGGACCAGCAGAGGCCCGGGTCTGCAAACACAACCTGTACATACTTTCTGGGCTTTGTAAGGAGGAGGAGATGCCAAACTGCTGCCTGGTTCAGGACTAAACTGAGGAACCAGTTCACAGCAGCAGCAGCTCACTAGCAGAGCCTGGAGCAAAGAGTTTCCCACGGGAGATCCAGGTCCATGCTGGATTCAGGACTGGCACCTTTTCTAGCCAGAGTTGTCAGAGGTCGTTTCACAGAGATCCTGACAGTGTTTTTACAGGAACATACATGGGGGGAAGTGGTGTTTGACAGGTGGACACTAGCTTGTTCCAGCAGATATCAATGTGTGGCTTGTGGGAAAGGGCTTGTCAGAGGGTCCACAGTGAGATTAGCACTACAGTTTGGCACATTCCTGCCATGGCCCTATGGCACAAGGAGTGGTGGCTTAGTACCAGCAATAGAAGAGGAGCAAAGACTCTCAGGAGGTGTAGCTTTGTATCATAAAGATTTGGGACAGGTTGGTTGCTCTGGTCTCTGGTATGGACCTGCCCCTTCTGGAAGATGGCAGAGGTCTCATTGCTTGCTGGCTCTGAGAGGCAGTGGGAGAGTGGGGCCTTTAGTTAGTTTTTCCTCTTAGACCACTCATTGGTCCTACCCAGCTGTAAGAGCAGAGAAGCTGGCGGGTTTGGGGCTGTGAGTGGCAAATGGGCATGATCTCCTGCCTGGGTTTGTGGCCAGCACTGGACTGTTGGCCTCCCATGGCATGGGCACCGCTGGGCTGGCACGTTCGGTGCTGGGGCTGCTGGCAGGTCACCTTGGGAGCAGTTGGGTTCCTCTGCGTGGGAGAAGGAGGCTGGTCTGTGCTTACATTGCCAAGCCACAGCTGAAGGCAGCGAGTGCTGTGGGGCAGCAGGCTCACCCATGGCACCCATGGCTGCAATCACTGTGATCCACGATCCCTCCCTGCTCTGTGTGAGGACAGAACAGGTGTTGGGAAGCACTGACAAGCCCTCCTCAGCATGTGGGGTCTAGGGTTTGCATGGAGACAGGGAGAATGGGCTGAGTGCTGCAGAAAGAGAGACACTGGGGAGCTTTGGCTGAGGAGGGATGTGTGTTGCTACTACAGGGTGCTTGGTTGTCACTTGTCACTGCCTTCTCCAGCACAGCACCTTTGGGTGACCTGATCTGTCTCCCTTATGCACGTCTGGAAAAGATGGAGCTTCCCAAGGGGACAGGTGAGACTGTGGGTGTTGGGCCCCCCCTACACCTGGAACAGCACCTATGCACCCTCCAGGCACCTGGTGCCTCTGCCAGGGTTGCTCTTTGCCAGGGACTCAGGGTCCGTGTGCTGCAGTGTCCTTTCGGTGATGGTCCTGCAAGGCTGGAAGAGTTCCCCTCATAGCTGGACACTTGTCTCTGAGAAGTGGGTTAAGTACAAAGCTTCCTCAGCTGTTTGTTATCAGGAATGAGCTCCTAATTGCACATCTACCAGATCTTTCTGGGAAGGCTGCATGGAGCACGCTGGCAGCCCGGGGGTCCCCTGGCCTGGCTCTGCTCGGGCCGTGCACTCCAGCAGGGCCCAAGGCGGGTGACTCCTCCTCCTTGGGAGCTGGGATCATGCTGGGAGCTTAGATTACATTTAAATTGCCATTTGCATTTTCCAATCAATACGCGACTTCACAATTAAGTTTGGTGTTAAAATTCTTAGCAAAAAGTGAGTGGAAGGGAGATTTGTGGAGCAAACGAGTCCTCTGGGGGCCATCGCCGCTCCCTGCTTCATTACGCTGCATATTGCTGCTGCTGCTTTTACTGTGCACCAGCACAGCCCCGCACAGCCCAGCGCGGCACAGCCCGCGCAGTGCCGGGAGAGGGAGGAAGGCTGCCGACAGGAAGAGGCTCGGGCTCTCCTCCCTTTGTGCGTGACACGGGAAGAAACTTGTGGAAGAGTTCTTTCCTGCAAGTCCTCCCACAGGGTGCAGAGGGAGGTTGAGGAGCACCCGCGTGCGCTGGCACAGGGCTCTGGGGCCACGGGGAGCCTCGCTGGAGGCTCGTGGGGAGCGTGCACAGCAGCACAGGTGGGCAGCCCTGGGTTGTTCCCCCTTTTGGACTTTTGCTCCCTCTGGCTTGCAGAAAGGGGGCTGTAGTGCCGGGTCCTCCTTTCTGGCTCTGAGTTTGGCTGCAGGTTTGAGGCTGGTCTAACTGCAGCTGAACTGTTCTCTGCTGGCAGCATGTGTTTGGGGCAGGCTGGAAGTGCTGAAGTGGGTGTTTCGTAGCATCAAGGTGCATCAGGTTGAAGTCACATTGAGGAGAGGAGAGGAGCTGTACTGCAGGATGCTACGAAAGGGCAGGTCAGACTGTGGAACTGAGCTGGGTTTAAGGCCAGAGGGGGGATCATCATGCCCAGGAGGGATCATTACATGCCCAGGAGGGATCTTCATGCCGGGAAGAGATCACTGTGTCCAGAAGGAATTATCACTCTCAGAAGCCAGGGAATTCCACAGAGTGACTTTGAGTTAGATCTGTAAGTTCAGCCCAGTCTGGAGCAGATTTGTTTGAAAGATGCCAAACAAATGTTCTGAATTACAGAGAATTCACCATTTACCTGGGTGAGCTGGTGGATGTTAAACTGGCTTTGTGTGGGAGGAGGAACAATCATTTTCATACAGTGTGTGGGAAATGTGTGGCCCAGCTGTGGTGTTAGAGAGGACGATTTTGGGTGGGTCCAGAACCAGTGCTGAGGGAACACAGGTAGTGCTGGCTGCGTGTGGGACCACGGGACCCAGGCAGCTGTCCTGCCCATGGCATGGCATGGCACAGCATGGCATGGCTGCTGTCTCATCTGGAAGGTGCAGGGACATCAGGGTCCCATCTCCGCCGGGGAGGACCAGTGTCCATCACTGCAGGTTTTGTGAAGAGGTTGAAGTGGCACAGCTGAGCCTGTCCAGGGAGGGAGGGGCGAGGTGACCTCCCAGCACTCCTCCAGCTCTGCTTTGCTGTGACAGTATCACAGATGGGAGTTAACACTGTCTGCCCTGTCTGACCCAACAAGTGCTGCCAAACTGAGGTACCTTTCCCACGGAGCCCTGGGAGCCTAGGAGCTGCTCAGTGGGCTGCTCCCCTGCTCCATCCCAGGAGCTCACACGTGGGCTGCTCCCACCCGATCCCTGTGCAGGACCAGCCCTGCCAGCCCACTGCAGGGTCCTGCCACCTGGTCCCTGAGCAGGATTGTGCTTGCTGTTCTCAGCAGCTCAGTTTGCCCAGTGATAGGAGGCTATTGGGGGTAAGGACCAGTCACTGCACTGATTTACACCATGCAATTGCAACATTACCTCTAGGTTTTCTGGTTTTATGTTTTCTTGGAATTCATTTGAGCAAGACGTTGAGGAACTAGTCCAAATCAGATGCAGGTTGGCTGGAACTCTGTTACTCCTTCTGTTGGACACAGGTTTGCCATTTATAACATGCTTGTTCTCAGACATGGGTATGTTTTGAGACCTTGCACTTGACTAGTTCTCATTGCATTCATTCCTGACTCTATGGGTTTTGTACAACTGGTGTTGAAGAGTGTTGTTGCTCAGTTAAAGACCTGACAGAAAGCTAAAATCACTTGTCAGCACAGTCACTCTTGCCATCAGAGAGTGTGTTTTACCCAAGGGAGAACCAGGCTCCTCTAATGTCCTATTTGCACCAGCTCCCACTGGCTCCTCTCCTCTCCTCTCCTCTCCTCTCCTCTCCTCTCCTCTCCTCTCCGGCAGAGCAGGAACTGTCATTCAGCTGCCACATTCCATGCCATGTTCCCATCAGCACCTTCTGACTACTACTGGGCGAGTTCTTCAGCTCATGTCCTTTGAGCTCTTGAGGGCAAGGTTTCATATCCTGACAAGGGATCTGATCCTGCCCACACGCAGCTTTGCCCTAGCCACTCCCTTCTGCTGTTCCATCCCTGCATGTGTGGAAGGCAGTTCCTTTTCCCACTCTTTGCTGCCCGAGCACTGAGCTGGAGTGGTCATGGGGACTTCTGTCTGTTCTGCAGCATTTATTGCTGATTTCACGGTCACGTCTGGCAGTGTTGTCCCCCCACCACTTCATGCTGGGCCTTTGCACTGTGCAGGCGCAGCAGCTCAGTCTCCAGGCACTGGGACGGGGCCCCCAAATATGCCAAGGCTGGCAGGGCTGAGACTTTCTGCCCAGGTTTTTAAGGAGGGGCTGGCCTGGGGCCCAGATTTTTTGCCAAGTTAGGAACAGGCAGTCTGGGTGTCTGTCCAGACAGCACTTTCAGAGGGGCCAGGCCTGACAGTTGGTAGATCCAGCTTTTTCCCAGACTTTGTTACTCATTCCTGCTTCTGCCCCCCCATGCTGTGCTTCCCTCCCTGACGACAGAGTGCTTGATGTGCTCTCCCTGCTCCAGAGCCCTTGCACCTGGTGTCTTGCCCCAGCTTCCTTCTCCCTCTCCACCTTTGTCCTTACCTGGTACATGATAAATTGCTGTTGGAGGTAGATTTGCTGGGGAGGCAAAAATGAATGGGGAGAGGATGAGGATCATGCTGTGAGCTTTGGTTCAGATCAATGGAGTTAGGTCTGGGTTATCTGAGTGCAGTCATTTCCTGGCCCTGGTAGTGTGTTGTGCCAGCGACAGCAGGGTGGGTCTCAGGTAAAATCCTGATGAGAAGAGGGGATGACCCTAACTCTCAACTGCCCAGGACCTGCCTTCCCTCCTGGGATGTGTCCGTCCCTACTCTCTTTGACAGCTCTCAGAATCACAAGCGGCGAGAAAATGTGCATCCCTCGGGAGACCTGTGTTTGGGGTGTTGTTCCTCAGTCGGCCCCTGCCTGTCCCCAGTTTTGACCATCCCTTTGTACTTTGGGTGGTGGGAGAAGGTCTGGGAGCAATCTGTGTCTGTGGTGGTGAGGTTGGCTCCTGCCCTGTGTGGGCACTGCCCTTCAGCATGGGAAGAGTTTCTCAGAGGGAGAGGTTTGAGACCCCAGAGGATGTGATGGGTCCCTCAGAGGACCTGAATATTGGCATTGACATGTGGAGACCCTTATCCCTGAAAGGGAGGGGGCTGTCTGTGGGGACTGGGGGGTTGGTAAGGAAAGAATGCAGCCCAGGCAAATGTGGGAAAGCCAGCCTAGAAGATGTTTGCTTGAGTCTGCTCATCGTTTCTTCTCAAAGACCGGTCTCCAAGGGGCAGTGCTGGAGTGGAGCATGAGGTGCCTGGATCAAACACCATCTGAGACTCGTGACTCTTCTCTTTTAGGGCATTCTTCTGAAACGCAGTGGCAAGTCCCTCAATAAGGAGTGGAAGAAGAAGTACGTGACACTGTGTGACAATGGGGTCCTCACCTACCACCCCAGCCTGCACGTGAGTACTGGGCTGAGTAGAGGAGCAGGGTGGGACAGAGCAGTGTCCATCATGCTGTGGCTGCTGCTGCAGGTGCTCTTGCAGCAGCCATCACGGCAGAGAGGGGCTGGGGAAGAGTTTGGTAGCAGATGGAAGTTCTGGGCTCTGCCCTGTGCAGGAGTTCAGTGTTGACCATCTCCCAGGCAGCATTTTCAGCAGACCTGGTTTTTACCCAGGTCTGGAGGAGACTCTCTCCTGCAGGCTGTTTGTTCAGTGTTAGGCTGGTGGAAACACACTCTGTGCAGGATTACACTGGGAAGCTGCAGTTCTCTCCTGTTCGCCTGCTCAGTCCATTAAAGTGGGGCCTACCCTGCAGCCAGATGAGGAGCAGGCAGAGAACTCCTTGCAGCTATATCTGATGGTGCCATTTGGGTGTGGAATAATTTTCCTGGCTGCTAGGTATTGGGTAATGGAGACGAGGTGGCTGTGCAGAGCCTGCCGAGCTCGCTGCCGTCGGTGCAGTCTGATCCTCCTCGCTTGGCTCAGGCACGCAGCTGCCGCCCCATCCATCTCTGTCGCCTCCCCACTGTGGGGCTAATGGCTTCTTCCCTATTCCCTCTTGAGCACAGTTTGCTGCTGCGGCAGCAGCCACGGACAGACACACCTGTGACACTGGCCCAGCACCTCTGCCAAGGACGTGCTGCCACAGGATGGACAGATGGGCAGTGGCTGGGGGGCACAGGGTGGTTTAGGGGGCTGCAGGGAGAAGAACGAGGTGCTGCAGCTCTTGTGAATGTTTCCAGGCCCTGGGTCTGTCCCTGATCTCCTCAGATGTGTGGTATTGGAGTGTCCCGAGCCTCAGAGTCTTTCTCCTCATTGCTAACCCTGCACCATCACCCCAGGGTTTACCATGCTCAGTTATCCAGCTCCAGAGCCCCTGGACCCTCCTGTCGTTGAACTGGAGACCCAACCATTGCACTTCCTTTCTCTTAATTTGTTGGAGCTTTTTCTTAGAGTCCTCAATCCCCATACTGTGCTGTAGTCTGCAGTTCTCTAACTTTGTAATCCCAGTTTTGGTCTTCAGATCACCAAACCAGGAGGGAGTGGCTGCTGCTGCTGTCTCTGCGTGTGTGCTCACCTGTGCACCTGTGTGTATGGGCTTATCACATTTCCACCACGGAAAATCCATGCTATTACCATCAGCTATGGAGGCAGAGCAATTTCTGGGCTGTTGTTTAGCTACTCTCAGATGCTGCTGCTGCCACACACCAGGTTTCTCTCATTTTTTCACCATTCCTTCCTCAGGGGGTGATCAAGATTGATGCCACTTGCTTTCCTTCATGCACTTCAGTGTTTCATTTCATTACTGCGTTGCCCTGGGAAAAAAAAACTGGTTTGCTTCCAGCTGGTGCCACTGGTGATCCACAGCCCGTTGCTGAGGGTGATGCCAGCTGGGCCTCTCCGGCCCAGTTTCCACAAGGAGCTCTGAACCTTGCACCTGAGATAGGAGCTGTATTGCTGGATATGTTTACCTACAGCAAGGGTGGATTACACGTGGGCACGGAGCATGGGGCTGCCCAGCCTGTCTGCCACAAGGCTGGGGTTCTGTGTGCTGCCCTGGAGCATCGCCTGCCTAGGAGCTGGCAAAAGGACCCTGGCACCCACCAGCATGTCTCACTGCATACTGCAGTTTTGGCAGCTTGCTGGTGGGTTCTGCAAAGCCTCTCTGCCTCCCTTTCCCTTTGGTACCTGGCGTACGACCTGCTTGGAACGGATAGATGCAGGGACAAGCAGGGGGAAGAGGTGGTCCAGAGGAGGATGTCCCATTGTATCTGCTCCTCCCCATCTTCCAGAGTGAATCAAGAGGTGCTGTGATGGATTTGTACCCTGTGGCCCAAGGCAAAGCTCCCGTGTCCTTTCACAGGATGACACAAGCAGAGCACGTTAGGGATGGAGCAAACCTGTTCTCCCGAGGATGGGCACGTACTCTTCTATCCCTTCAGTGTGGCAGCAGATCCCAAGCTGGTTGGCATGGGGTGGGGGGAGCTGTGGGCTAGAACAAAGCACAGAGCCTCAGCCAAGGGAACGTGCAGCATCCAGTTCTTGCCATGGGATGGGAAGTCCCAGCTTCTTCCCTGCCTGTTCTGCCATGTGTCTGGGGGATGGCCGAGTTCTGGATGCAGCAAAGGGGTCCTTGAGAGCAGACTAAGCCTTGCAGGAAGAGAGTCTTCCCTCTCCATCAGGATGTTCAATGCCCCAGAGCATTTTTGTGCTCTTTTTGTGTTCCCAGTGGCTGTTCCTCAGAATGAGTCAGGGCAGTTCCTGGCTTGTCTTCTCTTCCATCTCTGTTACATTCTCTCCCTGTCTCTCTTGGGGTGGGTGTCAGGACCTCAGAGATCAGCAGCCCTAATTTATTTCTCCTCCAGTGCACATCTGGCCAGGTGTGTCCATGCCCCATTGGGTAGAGGTCGGGGCCTGGCTCTGGCAGTGCTGATTTTACCAACCAAAGCTTCCTGGCGGAGCTCTTCATCTGCTTTGGGAGTTCATCACACAGCCTATTTCTGGATCTGGATCATGTTACCTCCAGCCCAACTTGGAAGTTTCTTCAACAGGAGTCAGGTGTAAACTCCAGGTTTACAGTCACAGGTTGGCAAAACGTGTGCTGGTGAGGTGGCCCTGGCCCTGGCCCTGGAATTGCTTTCCTGATGGAAGCACATCTGCCTTGACCACCAGCCTGGACTCATGCTTGGGAACTGTGGGGCCGTGGTGGGTTCCTGCCCTGAGGTGCCACCTCTGCTTCTGCACCGGAGCAGTTGGTGGTTTCAGGGACAAGCAGGATGCCTGGAAATGGAGGCAGGAGTGCTGGGGGCCTGATCCCTGGATTCAGCAGGGCTTTCCTTGTTGCATCTATATTTCTGCCTTTCTGTGAGTGTGTTCAGCGAAAGGAAAAGAACAAGTTGTGTGAAGAGCCTGGTGCAGTTTCCCATCACTTCCCCAAAGCCTTGGAGAGAATTCTGCTGCTGGGAAGGTGCGTGGCTGAGCCCAGGCCCGCCGGCCGCGCTGCACAGAGCCAGGGAAGCAGCTCCCATTTTGCAGCCAGTGGAGCCATTCACACAATCACCTTCTGTTAATTCTATCTGCAACATCAATTAAATTGTTTGTAGAAACTAATTGAATGTGGCTTAATCACACATCTTAATAGCTTTCCACGCTTTGAACTCGTTGTTAATTCCAGTAATAAAATGAAATGAGAGAACTGGCTGGGTAATTAGCGAGGAGGCTTGGGAAGAAATTGCTGTTTTATGGTGGGTAATAAAAGCCGAGCGGCAGTGACCGCTCGCTCCGGCAGGCAGCCGGCGACCGCGGCAGTTGTGCTGAGCGAGGGAAAATCCTCCAGCCCCTCTGAGGGTCCCTGCCCAGGGCTGGCACCAGGTCTGCACCCAGCTGGGAGCAGCTCGGTGTGGTGTGTGCTTGGGTGGGGTGTCAGAGTCATCCAGGGTACTGGACAGGGAGTGCCAAGGGTTGAGGGCAAGCTGCCCGGCCCCTGGGAGCATGGGGGGTGTGCTGCCCCATGTCTGGGGTGTGCTGTGAGGGCAGGATGCCTGCATGGGGGTCAGTGGGAAGAGAGGAGTTCAGACCAAGGTGTGAAGGTGCTGTTGGGAGACTGTGACCCTTGCAGATAGCTACCTGAGAGCACAGAGCACAGCCTGTGCAGCCCCTGTCACCTGCTTTTGGGTCCAGCTGGAAGGATTGTTGCTTTTAAACTGAGCTTGTTCATGTATTTATCTTTTTGGATGTAGAAGCAGACGGGGTCCATCTCTGAGTTAATCTTTTTGGTGACCTCCTTGTGAACTGGAGTAAACCCAAGCCCCCCGCAGCAGCCACAAGCTCTCCCTGGACAGCTGTGGCTCCTCTCCTGATGGCAGCAGAGGAGCCCAGGGATGGTGTCCCCAGCTCCCTGTTCCTCCCAGAACCTTGAGCCCCAGTGTTGGTCCCTGCTCCCTCAGGATCTGACCAACAGTTCCCCCCGTAACATTGGTTGGGTCGTCCCCTTCTGAGGGCACGTGCCCAAAGAGTAGCCAGCCTCATCAGAGAGGGCTGGGAAAGAATCATGGGGCAGGGAGGGGTGAGGGGCACAGGAAGGGACGCAATGCTCAGGAGAGATCAGGAGTCTGCACCCTCATTCTGACTGAAAGTTGAGCTGCTTTTGGAAGACAGGGCAGAATGATAGTTACAGTCTGCTCATGGGGTTTAGGTTGTATAATGAATTGTCTACCAGAAGAAATGGTGGAAGAACCAAGTTTTGAATAATAGGAAGCTCTGCAGGTGAATGAGCAAGGGATTTACCTGAGTTCAGTTGGTTTGGGTTTCTCTTACCTCAGCTGTGACCTGAGAGGGAATTTTTAAGTATCCCATTGCTTATGCAATGATGTAATGATTATGCTTATGTAATGATATGATATGATATGATATGCTGTTGCAGTTGAGTGCTGAGATTAAACAAGGGATGATAGGGAGGAGGAAGTGCTGGCCACCCCCGTGCCCTTTGGCTCCATCTGGTCTCTGATCCCAAGCCATGCTTTCCCAAATGGGCTTGTCCTGGCATCCGACAGGGCTTAGTGCTGATTCTGAGGATGGGGGAGCTGAGCGTGTTTGGCTGGGGCAGGGCTGATCCTCCACCCTTTGCCTCTGCTCCAGGACTACATGCAGAACGTCCATGGCAAGGAGATCGATCTGCTGAGAACCACGGTGAAGGTCCCGGGCAAGCGGCTCCCCAGGGCCACGACGGCGGCAGCGCCCAGCGCCAGCCCCAAGGCCAACGGGCTGGCCAAGGAGCGGAGCAGCTCACAGCTGGCAGGAGGCACAGGTAGGAGCTGGTGTGGGTGACACAGAGCCAGCAGCCGTCCCTCCACAATGCCTCAACGCCCTTGGCTTTGCTGAGCTGGTAACAGAACCCCTTCTGGAGTGTCTTGCTTTCACCACCCTCGGGGAGTCCCTTTGGTGGGTGTTAGCATTTCTGTGCAGGTCCCAGGTAAGCTGCTCTTAAGATTTTGTGCTGGTTGGTGTCCAGGGCAGAAGAACGTCAAAGGGTTTAAAACTGGCAGTGTGAACTCCTGAGGAGTTTCCTCACCCTGAGGAGAGTGTTGAGGCTGGTGAGCTGCTACTTATGGTGGAAGCTGCTGCTCCCTAAACCAAAGGAAATCCCAAGGCTCTTGGTTCCTGACAAGTTGTGTTCTGTTTCTTTCTGGTTCCCCATTTCCTCCTTACCTTCCCCTGGAGAAATGGTGAAGATCTGGTTTGGGATCATCGCTCTGTGTGCATACTGAAGAGTTGCCCCAGAGTGTGGTGAGATGAGACTGGGAGGCTGGCTGCCCCTCTGGCCTCTCACAGGGTTCCTGTCACACTCCTCCTTTCACAGAGTTCCTGCCGTGCTCCTCCTTGCTGCTACTGCTGTGGGATGTTCTCACTCTGCCTGGGGGAACTGTTGAACCTGGGGCCATCCTGCCCACATTTCCCAGAGCCTTTACTGCATCCTTGGGGCTGGTGTCCTTGGCCAGGGTGGGCAGTTCCCACTTGCCTTCTTCACAGCTAGCTGTTGGCACAGTCTGGTGCACAGGTTATGGAAAAGGCTCTGTTTGGGATGCTGAGGGAGTGCTGGTGGTGCTGCTGATCACAGAAATCCTTCCAAATCCAGTATTGGCACTGAGGGTGAGCTTGGGTGACACATCCCCATCTTGCTCGTTCCTGCTCTGTGCCCTGGCTCTGCCCCGTGGTTGGATGCTGTGAGCACAGGGCTTCAGAATGTCCTGGGGCCGAGGGGAGGTGGGATGCAGCTGGAGTGAGTGTCAGGAGCTGCTGCAGTCCTTGGCATCACACACACACACAGACACGGACAGGGAATGGGGCACAGTAACATCACTGCTCACATGCTGCCAAGGAGGACATCACAGACCCTCACAAATCCAGACTGCTGTTCTTGACAAGTCAGAAGTCATCTGTGGATAAACTGTCAGTTCTGACCAGGGCTGTGCAGCTCTGCCTGTTCCTTGCCTTGCCTTACACTGATGCTCTTTTATCACCACCACCACCACCACCCACACTCAGTGCTCCCAGCATGAGGACAGTTCCCGATTCTGGACAGGGATACTTCTCTGCCTGCATGTCAGAGGTGCCTTGTCTGAGCTCTGACTAAGCAGAGGTATCAGAGCTGGGGGAAGGATTCAAACCACAGAGGAGCTTACGCTGATGTCACACCAGCTGCTCACCTAGTGCCGTATCCTACTTCCAGCAGTCCTCTCAGTCCTGCTGGGCTCACAGGAGCGGGTTGGGATGTACCTGGATTACTGATCACTGCTGCTGGAAAACCAGTGCCAGGGAGCGAGTATGTGAGAGAACCCCTGCAGTCTGGGCCACAGAGCTGGAGCAGGCTCAGTGCATGGGCTGGAGCTAGAGCACTTTACACGGGAGAGGAGGTGCAGTTTCCTAGCAGGGGAGAAATTAATGTTGGAATAGTTTATCTGGAGAGCAGTTGGACTTGGCACTGCCTGAGCTTTAGAATGAGACCAGTTTTCTGTTCATGAGATGTGCTTTAGTCCAGCTTCTGGGTGTTGCTGTGTGTGTGTGTGTGCAGGGGTGGGACCCTGTGGTATGATGGTCGTGTCCAGGTGGGCTCTGTGGCTGTGGGATCCCCTGCTGTCTGTCTGCCCTGGGCCCTCGAGCAGAGCAGTGCTGTGGGGTGTCCAGCAGTACAGTGGGTGTGTCCACGTGGGGCTCAGCACCAGGACAGCAGCTTTACAGGTGTATGTCCTGTCTTGGCTCAGGCTGTCTCTGCAGTGTCAGAAATGCTTTTCTTCAATCAGTAAAGGCTTTTCTGAGGAATTTTTTAATCTCTCTTTGATGCCTCCAAGCTCAGTAGCAGTGAATGCAGTCACCAAGTGCACTGATGGGACACAGACTCTCTGAGGTCATGTGCTCTTATCCCTGAGCAATGCCCAGGGCTGGATTTATGGTTGATGGAGAATCTGCCTGGCTTCAAATTAGCAGTCACCTCGCAGTTTTGCCACCTTTGGGACTGTGGATGAGACTGTAACTGGATCCACTGGGCATCTCTCATCTGACACATATTTTGGGAACTGGAGAAGAAGCACTTCAAAGTTTGGAGTTCTTTGTCAGTCACAAGTTAATCTTCAGAGAACACAAACTTTGGAGACATGAGGGATTTGCTGTCTTGCCCCAGGAGTCTCTGGGCAAAACCAGGTGGCCAGTGGTTAGAGTTCAGAGCAAGTATCTGTGGTTCCTCTGTGACCTGAACTCCGCAAAGGTAAGTGAGTGTGCTGGCTGATGTCCACTGCACAGTCCTTACCTGGGCTGAGGAAACACCAAGGACAGAGAGGGGAAAAGAAGCGAAAAATAGTCTCACCTTGCCCTCTATGTGGATGAATTACATGGGTGCAGTGCTCTGGTGAGGATTCAGAATAACTTCAGAGCAGATATAGACAGCTTCAAGCTAAATACAGTAGCAATGAGGAAGATACTTGTGTTTGTGAAACCAGTGGGGGCTCTGTGTCCCAGTATTTAAACCATTCAAGAAGGCACCTTTGCTGTAGTTAAGCTTGGTTTTATTTTGGGTTGGATGGGTTCTCATTGTGCAGAGGAGGCCATGGAGATGCTCTGAGGGCTGGAGCCCTCTCCTACAGAGATAGGCTGAGAGAGTTGGAGGTGTTAACCTGGAGAAGAGAAGGCTCCAGGGAAGACCTTAGAGCTCTTCCAGTGCCTGAAGCTGGAGAGGGAGCTGGTCAAGTGCCTGGAGTGATGTGACAAGGGAGAATGCTGTTATACTGAAGGAGGGGAGGTTTAGATTGGATATTAGGAAGTTCTTCCATGTGAGGGTGGTGAGGTCCTGGCACTGGGTGGCCAGAGAAGCTGTGGCTGCCCCATCGCTGGAAGTGTCCAGGGCCAGTTTGGACAGGTCTTGGAGCAGCCTGGTCTGGTAGAAAGTGTCCTTGCCAATGAGAGGGGATGGGACTACAGGGCTTGGCCTGGAGAGGGCAGGAAAGGGATAAGCAGATCTCCTGCCAGAGCTCACAGGTGCTATGGCCTGAAGGCAGGTATTCACTTGAGGTGTGGCACTGCTGGGTCAGGTGTCTCCTTTAAATCCCTGCTGCTTCTCTTCCTGCTGGAATGTCTCTTCTCTTGCCCTCTCCCTCACGGCTCCCCAGGGCATCCTTGCTGTCGTTCCTCAGGTTCACCTAGCCCTGTCTGTGCTGCATCTCATGTTTCTGGCTCAAGGAACGAGGGCAGCTTGTATCAAAGTGCAGGTGGGATGAAAAGGGACAAGAGACAGTGTCAGTCAGCACAAGAGCCTAGCCTCAGCCCAGCTGAGCCCTGGGTTCTTGCTTCACAGAGGTTTGCAGGAACCTACTCCAAAGTGGTGGCAAAGGGGAGCCGGACATGGAGGTGCTGGACCCGTGGTCCGTGGCACCTGTGACAGTTCATACGTGGCACAGAGCACAGCCATGCACAGAGCACAGCAGCTAGCTCTGCAGCTCAGTGGTGGCAGAGGCTGTCGAGAGCTGAGCACCAGGAAGCCTGCCTTGGAGTGGGAAGTGAAGAGAAGTGCAGGAAGAGCCTGCAGCAATGCTGAGATGGTTGTGGTTGCAGGCAGTGACTGGAAGTGTTTCCAGCAGCAGACAGAGATGGGACTGAAGGAAACAAACGTGGGGGAGCCAGAGCACTAGAGTGAGGAGAGCAGGCTAAAGGGGAAGGTTCTGCTCCACTCTGGGGGGCTCATAGGGGATTCTCCAGCTTGCAGAGGACACGAGTCTCCCGTGGATGTGGTGCCGGAGAGCAGACGGCAGCTGCGTTCTCAGCGCAGGGCAGGCTGAGTAGGATGAGCAGTTGGACTCAGCACGGAGTTGTGAGCTCAGGCTTTGGAGGATTTTGGGTGGGGATTGCTGCTGGTCGGTTCCCTTCAGCCCGAGGAACAATCTACATGGTCTGACATATATGTTGGGGCCAGTGCCAGTGTGAGTCCTCTTCCTCCTCCTGTGGCATCACTCCTGCATCTCCTCCAGGGAGAGCCTTTTCCAGAGTTGTGGTGGTGGGAGGCGCTGCTTGGGATGCAGGGCTTGGTTGATGCTCATGTTTGCTCTGAGGTGACAAGGGTCCAGCTGTCCCTGGGCCGAGTTCTGCGTGCTGGCACTGACTCCTGGCTCCACAGCACAGGCCAGGGTGCACAGAGTGTGGCAGCGTGCCCGTCCCTGGGCTTCTGTGCCGGCTGCGGTGGTGGGAGGGAGTCTGTGCTGGACTCAGCCACTGCAAACATCGGGATGGCAGGGGACGGTGCTGGGTCTCCAGGCAGCTCAGGATCCTCTCTGGGTTCCTGCTGCCACCTGACAGCTCTGTTGTGGCCTCGGGAGTGGATGGCCAGGAGCGTTTGCGCGAGGCAGGCGGGTGCGGAGCGCGGTGCTGGCGCTGGTGTCGGGGGAGCACCGCGCTGGCAGGGCCCCCCCGCCAGGCCCATGCCCCCCGATGCTCTTCCTCTGCAGAGTGAGGGATTGGCTCCCCCAGGCCGGGGTTGCTGAGCCTGCTGTGATCATGTCACGTCGGGCTCCGTCGATGTTAACATCTCATTATCTTTGTTACTGTAATTACATTATCCGCTGCTTTATGCAGAATTATTCTCCGAGGACTAATTGATGGATCCATGTTTAATTCATTAATCATTAGCATCAAATTCGACAATTACAGTGCACACTGATTGTGGAATTTCAAATGTAATGAGGGAAGAATTAACAAAGAAAAGGGAAAACCTGTTTCCCTGGCACACCGCTGCTCGCCGTGGGGGACAATGACATTGAGGGAAGAAGAGCAGTGAGAGCAGGGTGGTGCAGGTCATGGCAGACAGGAGGCTGGTGGATCATCTCCTGCCTTTCTCCTGGTTGTGGCTGGACAACAGATTCTTCAGGTCAGAGCAGGGTCATTAATCTCCTAGAAAGAATGGAAATGGGAACTCGGGAGGGAAAGCTCAGCTCTGACTTCTGAACCAAAGTTGCTTTTGCTCCCCCCCCCCCCCCGCCATCAGCTCAGGTCACTCTTCCCTGGCATGTGTCCAAGAACATCCCGAGTTATACCTGTGCTCCACCCTTGGCAGGGAAAGCTGAGGGATTCTGGCGTCCCTGGGATTTGCCCATAGTCCTGTCTCCTCTGTTCCGTGCACAGTGAGTGGCTCCACGCCCGCCGCGTGTGGTTCAGTGTGTTCTGCTTGGAGGCGGGATCCTGTCCTCTGTGCTCTTTATCGTGGTCCCTGGGAGCTGGGCAGCAGAGTGGAAGCCAGAGCAGGGCCCCCAGTGCCTCCCCCTCAGCCTGAGGAACTGCTTGGGCCCGGGGTGGGGGCAGTGCCCATGCACAGCTGGTTCTGTGCCAGCTGTGGGGACACGCCCTCCCTCCTGTGATTTCAGCTTGCTCACTTGGCTTTCTGTAGAGTCTGTAAAAGTCCAATGTTAGTCACTGTGTTCAGCCAAGGACAAGGGCAGGGGCTGGAAGTGGATGATCTTTGAGGTCACTTCTGACCCAAACCGGACTGGGATTCTGTAACTCAGACATGGGGATGCTGAGCTGAAAGGAAGAGGGTGAGGGTCTGTCTATTCCTCCTTGTGGGACTTCTGCCCTTCCCAATAATATGTTAAGGGGTTGTTTGTAGTCTGAAGATGAACCTGAGATGAGAGATTTACTAAAATTTATTTGTAATTAATATTTTGCATCATGAATCATGTATAAAATACTGCAAATTCATATGTATATTATAAATATTATACATTCGCCATTACAGTCATACAGTAACCTCTTACGAATGTTTATCTGCATGTCTGAAGGTGGAGGATGAATCCAAATGTGGGGCTTGAGCTGTTGGTTTAAAGTTTTGCATTGAGTGGAAGCTAGAAATTGCCAGGATTCCATGGGAATAGGAGGAGCATGGCTGCAGCCAGGTGGGATGACACGAGGTGGGACAGGACCAGCAATCCTTGGTGCCTGGTTCTAGTGCTGGACAGAAGGCTGGAGGGCCGAGATTCTGCTGGGTCAAAATGGCTCCTGCTCTTGGAATAGGCAGCTCCAGAGCTGTGCAGGCAGGGAGAGGTTCATGAAGGGGATTGGAGCACGAAGGGAGATGCTGGTGCTTCCCCCCTCCACACCCCAGCTCTACCTGCCCTCCCTAGTGGAAAAGCAGAGATTGATTTTCTCTGACCCAACAGTATAATCACTAACCCTAATTAGAGATAATTACTGGGAGTTGATATACTTATTCCTTACCAGATCACTAAGGAGCCGTGCAGTGCAGGGCTGAGCAGGGAAAAGGCCTTGGAGAAAGGAAGGAGAGGAGCAGAGAGGGAGAAGCACAAGGCAGCAGAGTGCCATGGTGATCAGAGCCCTGCCCAGGGCTGGCCAAGTTGTCCAGGGCAGCCAGGTGGGCACAGGGCAGCCAGGAAGGCACGGGACACCCGGGTGGGCATGGGCAGATAGCCAGGCCTGGAGGCAGTGGCTGTAGCTCTCAGCATCCTGAATTCTGGAACATCTGGCTCAGCTTCCTTGCATGGGGCACCTGGAAAAGCTACAAGGGCATAATTAGTGGCCACCTGTGAAAGTCTCAGTGTAAATAACTTGCCTGGTGCTGCCAGGGAGGGCTGGGCTGGAGGGGTGGCTGGTGTTCTCCAAGGTGGACTGGGAGCCTTCTCCAGCAAACCAAGCTTTCTCATCCATATAGCCCAGGCTTGTGCTACAGGAGGGAGAGGGGCCATGGAGTGACTTGTTAGAGGCCACAAAGTCCTACTCTGCTGTCACACAGCACCAGCTCATCCCTGACCGCAGGCAGCGGCTCCAGTGGTGAGTTCGTCTGGAGCTGCCTCTGCCATCAGCACACAGGGCCTTTGCTGGGGTCTGCACTGGGCTGCTGGACAGAGAGCTGTCCCAAAAACGTGGAAAAGCTCATCACTAGCAGGCATGGGGCAGAGCCATCCTGTTCTCCAAACAGAACAAGGCTTGCTCCATCCCCTTGAATTATGCACCCCAGGAGGTTGTGCTGCTGCACACCAAGCAACCTCCGTGGACAAAGCAGGCAGGGGTGGATAAAGCCTTGTATGAGTGAATGGCTTTAGAAAGCAGAGTTATGCAGGAAAACACAGCAATTCCAGCTTCCCCAGATGGGCCTTTCCCGGTTGCACTTGGGAGCTGGGGACAGGGGCTGTTCTTCATCGCTCACTGCAGTGCTGGTCCAGCTCCACACTCCACAGCAAGCCCAGAAAGTTCTGGCTCTGCTTCCTTCACTCCTGCAGTTTTGTCTCAGAGCCAGGTTCCTGCTCCATCTACACTCAGATGGGGATCCCTGTCGGTGCTGCCTGTCCATCTCCCACCGCCACCACAGGGATCTCAGGGGTCTTTTGTGGGTTGTGTTTTAGACAGCGTTACTTGCAGATTTCCTGCAGCTTGTTGTTCCAGGTTTCTGCAGGGACCATAAGTGACACCTCTCTCCACAGTTACAGACCAGGAGAGTGTTCTGGAACACAGACCCTGCTTCCTTCCTCCGCTTCTGCTGCTCATTTCCAGCACCTTGGTTCTCTTGAGATAATTCTTTGTAACATATTGGAGAGTAAATGACACTAATGTAGTAATGTCATTGAGGGATCTTATGAAGTTGCACTAAAGCTTCTGTGGAATTTCTGAATGTTGGTTTCAAACAGCAGAGCAGCTCCCAAGGAGAGCACCGCTGTTACCCCCACTTCAGCCAATCACCAAACTAAATTCGGTAGTGCCTTACGTAAAAGTAACTTGGCTGTATTGTGCTGGCGTTCAGGCAGAGTAAAATTCAGATCAGAAATAGAGTATTAAACACATACACAGACACATGCACACAAAAATGTGTCTGAGCCAGTTTCACCAAGCTGGAAGCAATTATGTGCCAGATCTTTTGGGAGAAGGAATTTAAACAGGGGAGAAAAAAAAGTGAAGTGTAATTAGGAGTTTTTAAAGAATATTTTACTGGATACCAGAAAGTTAAAAGGAAGGTTGAACTGCTTAAAAATATGTCAGTCTTGGTGGAGAGGAGATGTGAACTCCTGTTCATTCTCTGTCCCGATAGTGAGAAGGGGCCGGAGCAGGCAGAGGGAGCTGGCTGCATGGTGCTGCTGTGGTTTGTGCAGCTGTATCTGTGTGTGTCTGAAAAGTGATAAAATTAACAACAATATGACAAAGTAATGGGTAAGTGCTGAGCAGGAGCTGGAAGCCGCAGCTGGTCAGAGGCTGTGGCTCTGGTGTGGCCGGCACAGCCAGCTGGAGCTGGTCAGAGGCTGTGGCTCTGGTGTGGCCGGCACAGCCAGCTGGAGCTGGTCAGAGGCTGTGGCTCT
This sequence comes from Peucedramus taeniatus, assembly GCA_013400575.1. Lineage (NCBI taxonomy): Eukaryota > Metazoa > Chordata > Aves > Passeriformes > Fringillidae > Peucedramus > Peucedramus taeniatus. The sequence goes on along the minus strand of WBNO01004586.1, from coordinate 172,289 downwards.
GGTGTGGCCGGCACAGCCAGCTGGAGCTGGTCAGAGGCTGTGGCTCTGGTGTGGCCGGCACAGCCAGCTGGAGCTGGTCAGAGGCTGTGGCTCTGGTGTGGCCGGCACAGCCAGCTGGAGCTGGTCAGAGGCTGTGGCTCTGGTGTGGCCGGCACAGCCAGCTGGAGCTGGTCAGAGGCTGTGGCTCTGGAGGCTCCTGCTGCTGCTCCCATGCCAGCGCTCCCGGCCCAACATCCACCAGGAGTGATGGATTGTGAGCAGCCTTCGAAGTGACCCTCCTGGCTTTATGGGAAGGGTTCCAGCTCCTTGTGTTTCCAGGTTCACTGGCTGCAGCCACACAAAGGGCTGTGTCACCATTTGCTCCGGGCTCATGGGGGAGCCTCGTGGCTTTACGCTGCCCCGGATCATGCTCCCACCAGATCTAAGGAGGAAGTTAATCAACTTGACAAATGGTGGTGATGAGGAATTTAGGAACAAAGTCACTGATGAAGTAAGAGCACCAGCACAGCAAACTGCTGGGAAGAACCCCCCCATCTCTTTCTCTGTGGGGGCAGGGGTGTTCCAGCTGATGGGGCCACTAACACTGCCTGCCCCATGGAGAGCTTCCCGTTTTGGGGACATCTGCACAAGTCTGTCACTTCACTTCTGTTCCCTTCTCCCAGAGGAAAACCTCTCTTTCATCACTCTCACACCTGCTTTATTTGGCAAAAACTCAGCTCCTGTGTCTCAGTTCCTGCTCCAGGTGCTGAGCAAAGGGCAGCTCTCGTGTCCTCCCTGGCACTCTCTCTGTCTTGGTCTCTGCAGCCTGGTGTGGATGTGCAGCGTGGTCTCCTTCATCACCATTCCATGCCAAACACTCATTTTTGCCCAGGGCTGGGTGGGCCGCCGCTTAGGTGGCTGCTTCACTCTGTGACAGTTATTCAGCCTGAGAGTCATGAGAGCAGTTGCTGCTCATGTATCTCACCAAGTCTCTAATCCTCAACTATTACATGTTCCACGGAGTTTCCACATAACATACAAATAAAAGTGATGGATCCAGTACCAGGAGCTTATTTCCCAGCTCACCTTCCACCTTGGCTGGCACAGAACAGGAACCAGTAGAGTTACAGACAGTGAAAGGGTTTTTTTCAAGTTTATTAGGAACTAATGAATCCTAACTCCAGCATTCTTTCATTACTGTATGGGAATAATAGAATGGTTAATAAGGAAAAAAAGCAAAGTGTTCAGTGAACACTTGTATTGGTGTTTGGGAAGAGGCAAGATGATGTATCTCAGCACAGAATGATGAATTCTTCATATTCCAGCTGTAATTAGGCAGCAAATTAAACAGCAGGTAGGAGATGTGGACATGTTGGAATCAGCAAGGCTGAATTATTTAATTCAGGAATTGCAGAAGATGTGGTCAAGGTCTTTTTCATGGTAACAGTTGGATGGTAACAGTTAGTTTTGCGGTGGAGAGGACTTCCACAGGGCTCAGGTTAATGGATTCATGTGTCCACGGGATGAGATGAAAAATGATGGACAGGAAAGGCTGTAAAACGCAGGAACTGCTCTCAGAATCGCCTTGTAAGAAGGTTTGATGAGCTCAATATATTTAACTTATTGGAGAAAAGGTTAAGAAGTAATTTCAACACCACCTGTAAATACCTGTATAGGAACATATATAGAAATTTGGTGAGAGAGCTCTTTATCAGATAAAATGTACCAGGATCCAGTGACAGTGGCAGAAGGAACACAACTCGGGCCAGAAATAAGGCCCAGATTTCAGCAGTGAAGGCAATTAACCACTGGAACCACTTACCCAGCATCACTGTGGTCTCTCTGGCACCGGCAATATTCAAGTCAGGCTCAGATTTTGTGACAGATCCATCACTGTTCAGGCAGGAGTGACAGAGGGGCAGACCTGTGATGTGACTTTGTGCTGTGCAGCAAAGCTTGGGCAGTCCGGGGCTCCTCTGGCCACTCCCTGGCTCCAGGTCTGACACTGCTCTTCTACGAATCTGCCTCTTCCCTGCAGAGCTCACTTTCCCTGGCCATGGAGCTGTTCTGTGGTAGGCGTGGGTGCCTCAGCTGGCAGCGTGGGCTCCGTGTGGGGACCTGGTGCAGGCAGAGCTCAGGCTGGAGACAGACGGAGAAGCTGCAGCTCCCGCAGTGCCCAGGCTGGCAGTGTGCTCTCAGTGCAGGATTTTGGGGGCAGCGTCACTGAGGTGCCCATTCCCAGGCTTCTCCAGTCTGTTGGGCCCTGTAAGGCTGTATGGGGGTCAGTCACTCTCTAAACCAGAGGTGAATTGGTGTGTTGGCTGGAGAAGCATTGGCTCGTCCTGTGTGTCCCAGAGCTTTGGCTGGGGAATGAGAAGTGTCATGGCCAGTCCTCCCCATCCTGGTGCCACACCCAGCCTAGGCTCTCAGTTGTCCCAGAGACACTGGCACCATGCAGAGTTTTTTGTCCTGATGGTTTGTACCCACCACAAGTCAGCTTTGGTGGGAGCTGGGGTGTCGCTTAGTTACTTAGCATGTGCAGATGTCCAAAACCATGCAAGGGCAGCACTGAGAGAGGAGGGAGATTCCCTGTGTCAGAGCATCTGTGAGGCCCAGTGCAAGGCAATGGCTCCTGCTGTGTGCAAGCTGGCAGATCCTGATGGCCCCGCTACCGAGCTGGGCTGGGAATCCTCAGTCGCCCAGTTTGGATCAGTGATTCCACACAGACGTTCACTGTCAGCAGAGCTGGGAAGAACACCTGTCTGTCTGTCACCCCAGAATGTGCCCCACCGTGCCTGGGAGCTCTACGGGTGCTCAGCATGGTGGCCAGTTTCCAAGGAGAATGCAGAGGGTGGTGTCTTTCAAATGGCACGTCTGCATCCTGGGGCTCCTGGTGGGTAGGAGCCGGCCCATATGTTTTGGACTCATGGAAATTGTTCAAGAGGAAGGACCTAACAATGTCCAGGTAACAGCATGCAGTGCTTAATTTAGAAACCCAACCTGGCAGAGACTCCTGACCCTGGACTGGCTCTGGGGCACAGGTGGCTCTGGGAACAGCAGCCACAAGGACTCCCAGGATGGCCACCTTCCTGCCTCGGCAGCTGCTGGCTTGTTGACATGGGGGGTGAGTTATGTCCTCCCCAGCAGGGTTTTCACAGGCAGGCAGCTCTATCAGGCTCCTTGGCTCTCACCTCCCTTCAAGAACTGGTTGATTTCTGGGAGTGCAGGTTTCCCACTAGCTGGAGTTGTGTTCAGCCCAGCTCAGGGTCCTGAGGAGGCTTTGAGCCGTGTTTCAGCTGCAGGCTCCAGCCAGGCTGTGGGGAGCCAGTGTGCTAAGGTGACTCACAATAATCCTGGTTTTTGTTTGGAATAAATGATGACATGTTGGCAACAAGTGGTTGAGGGGCAGAGTGACTGATGACTCCTTGGGACACCGTTTGGCAGACAGTTATAGCATTAATCTGCACTGTGCTGCTGGCCTCTGCAATACCAGAGAAAACAGGGTTTGCTCCATGCCAGGGTGTCCTCACCCATCCTGGAGCACCTCCATCACCATCTTGAGCCACATGCTGACAGTTCCTCTACACCGTGGTGTAGCAGTAGTGTCCCTCTGCCTGTGAGGGAGCAAGGCCTGGCACTCCAGAGGAAGGACCTGTCCTCTACTTGGCCATAAACCCAGGGGGATCCCAAAAGTGCTCTCCAGCTAGTGCGTCTTTAAAATTCAGCATAGCCCATTCCCTGTGCCAAAATTGGTTTCCTCCATACTCTAAGGGCCTGCTAGCAGCAGCCAGCATAATGTTGCCAGGAAATTTCACCAGACCCTGTGTTTCATTTTGCCAGATTGCTCTTAAAAATATTAAAGAGATCCTAAAAAGATCCTCAAGTGACTCTGCAAATTATCTCCTTCCTGACTGGTGGTGCACTTTTGGCTAACTCCCCTTTATCCTGTTCTCTGGGCAGCCACACCTTAATGAGGAATTCCCAGTTTGCTCTGATCCAGGTGTTTCCCTGAAGCATCTGGGCTGCCACATGTCATGCCTGGGAAAAGGCCATTCTGGTTTTAGGTAATTTTCCATCCAGTGCCACATCGTCAGTTGGGCTGTACTGAAATACTGAAAAGGCATTACGGAGCTATGTGAGTCTCTTTTGGGGGAGTTGAGGAAACTGACTGGGAGAGGGACTTGGGGAACTGTCAGCAGTTTGGGGGTTCAGTTCCTGCAGGTGTTGGCTCAGAGTCATGTAGAATTTACATGTCACTTGTCACTAATCCGATTTACAGGGAACATATCCAGCAGCTGCCAGGGTGTCACTTCCAAAGGGATGCAATTCCTGAGAGCTCTGGCCTTGCTGGGAGCACCCAGCAGCTCCCTCGGAGAAGGTGGAGTTGCACAGCACAAGGTCTGTGAGCGAGCAAGTGGCTGGGCTTTGAGGGAGCTCCCCCACAGCTGGGTGACTCCAGGCAGCTGGAGTGAGGTGCAGGGAGGGGCTGCAGAGGCTGATGGAAGCTGTTCCTTCTTTTAAGATGAAATACGGGCATTCATGGCAGCCTGTGCTACTCCTCAGAAGTGTGATGAAAAGGCATATCCTGGTGGGCTGGGGCTCCTGGGTCTGAGTACAGGGGTCAGATCTGCACTCCCTAGGGCCCTGCAGGACTTTCCCCTCTGGAGGAGGAGCTTCTCCCAGGCCCTGTGTTTCTGCTCTCCCTTCTTCACCTTCCTCTGCTCCATGGCTGTGGCCATAACCAGGGCTGGGGGCACTTGGGGCTTGGTGCTGGCAGACAGTGTCTGAGCTCTGAGCATCCCATCCCACCTATCCTATCCTATCCTATCCTATCCTATCCTATCCTATCCTATCCTATCCTAGCCCAGCAGCACTATTCCCAGGACCAAGCTCATCCCAGTCCCAGGAGAGCAGCATTGTCCCAGCTTCAGCAGCAGCAGGCTCCCTCCCACGAGGAGGCAGAGAGGAGATGGATGCAGCAGTCAGGAGCGGAGCGCCAGCTAATTACCCTTCCGAGTGTGTCTTGTAAATTAAGGGCTAATTAGAGGCAAAGTCAGTGTCATGGTTTTACACGTGTTTCTGTGGCGCTGAACAAGGGGAGGGAGGGGGAACATGCAGCAGCCGGGCTGGAGGCAGGCGACGTGATGGGGCTCTGCAAGGAAGGTCCTGGCAGCTTGGGTCAGGCTCATGGGAGCGTAGGGTGCAGGTCACCAGGGGCTGGCAGTTTGGGGTGCAGGGTCCTGGCAGCCCGGGGTGCAGGGAGCCGTGTCCCAGCAAGCCCTCCTTTGGCACTGCTGGCAGGTGAGATCTGCAGGCAGGGCTCGCAGGGGATCCCTGCACAGCCCTGCAGGGAAAGGGCATTTTGGTCCAGGAGGAGTACAGGGGAGAGGAGGGTGGGAGGTATGTGCCATGCTGGTGATGAAGGAGTAGTGGTGATGATTATGATGATGGGGGTGGTGGTGGTGATGATGGGTGGCAGGCATGCCTGGTGCAGGGCTGGTGGCCATGTCACCCTCCTTTCAGCACTTGCCTTTGGAGGGAGTATATGGACTCTTGAGCTGTCCCGTCAAGACACCTGGCAGCTCTGGCTATACCTGGGCACATCTAAATAGCAACATTTGGATTTTCATGGAAACAACAAGGACAAAAACATATTTATGTATGAACTGCGGGGCTTCACGTGGGGTTTTATGGGCCTCTGCTCTCTGTAGAGGGTGGCTCAGCACAGGGATAGGTTGCCCAGGGAGATTATGCCATCTCCCTCCTTAGAGATGCTCCAGACTCATCAGAAACAGCCCAGGGCCACAGGCTCTGGGGGCCCTGCTTGAGCCGGGCTGTTCAGGAGTGAGCTTCCACCTCAGCCATGCTTGGATCCATGAGAGCCAAGTGAATGTGGTTTCCCACAGTAAGACAGGTGAGCTGTCCTGGCTGTAGCAGCTCCCACTGAGGACCTGCTTCCACAGGTGTTCATTTGCTTCTGTGGAAGGCTCCCACTTATACCAGTCCCATGGGACCAATGGCTTGGTTCCTCACAGCCCAGCTTCATCATGACTGCAGGGCTGAAGCTGTGGGTGTGCAGCATCTGGAGCTGTTCTGTGGCCCTGCCCTGGGCCATGGCCAGGTGGGCTGCAGTGAGAGTCCCAGCTCAGTGTCTGTGCCTCAGGGCAGGGAAGGAGGAGGTGTAGCTTTGTAGTAGGGGCAGCGCCCCTTCTCTCACCCCTGAGCTCCCAGAGCATTTGCTCTGCAGTGGCTGGAGTAGAATGGCCTGAGGGGAGCATGGGAGAGGGCTGGTGGTGGGCAGGTGCAGTGGGATCCCTTGGGCCACTGCCCTCCTCTGCGGCAGATTGCCTGCAGACCAAACGGGTGGGTGTGTGCTCCCTGTCAGAACCATTTTCTTTGCTATGCTGGACATTTTGGGTATTCCTATAATCCAGAAACTCTTGACCCATTTTGCATCCCTGAGTGATCTTGTTCTCTGTGACAGTCTCTAGTCCCAAAATCACTCCTCTCTTGGGGGTTCAGGTTTCTGGGCTCAGCTGCAGCAGTTTTGAGCTAGTGGAAAAAGGAGCTTCCACCTGCCATCCCCACCTTACAGGCATCTGTTCCCCTGCTTGTTTCTTTGAAACCCTCCATGTGATTTCACGCTCTCTCCCAGTGCCCCCAGCGTGGCTGGATTTCCTGCCAGGAACACACAAGAAAGTGAAGCTGAGAGATGAAAGTGGGTTGTGGGGTACGTTTAGGTTTGGGTTTGCCCAGGGGCCAGAGGCTGTAGTGAAAATTATGACTGTGAACTCCAGCTGTGGGGAAGCTGTGTGCCAGAATCCCCAGCTGTGCATCCTGGGTTGCTGCACTGCAACCCACTAAGCTGAGGGTCCCTTTGAGAAGTGGGGTGTGCTGGGCTCTTCTGTCAGCACCTTTGGGATGATGCACAAGCACCCCTTGGGAGAGGAGAGCCAGGGAAAGCCTGTCCTCATGTGAAGGCACCCGAGGAGTGTGACATCAGGTACGGGACAGCTTTGCCTTCTCCCACCGTGCTTCCAGGCAGCAGTCAGTCCGTGCTCGTTTCTCTCCTGCAGGTGCTCCCCACTCGACCAGCAGCACCTCCCTGCACTCCGAGCGCTCCATCAGTGGCATCAACCTCGTGGGCTTCAGCTCCAAGCCAGACGGGATGCACCAGCGCTCCTACTCTGTCTCCAGTGCAGACCAGTGGAACGAGGCTGTGGCTATCCCCGGCAGCTGCCCCAACCCCTGTGAGTAGCCCTTCTGGCCCTTCTCCCCTCAGCTGCAGCAGGTAGGGGAGCTCGTTTTGGCAGTGGGGCAGTTCTGAGCTCTGCCCCGTGATTGTGAGCCCAGAGTCTGCTGGTGAGTGTCAGACGCAGCCTCTGGGCCTCATTGGGGCTGTCCCCCTTAGTGTGGGTTAGCTGGCAGTGTCCCAGCCAGGGAAGAAGCTGTCCTGCAAGGTGTGGAGAAGCTCCAGCCAAGGGACACTGCTCTGCAGCAGGATGGCTCTGAGCTCTCTGCTCTGACCTTGCTCTGAGCTCTGCGTGCTGGGGTACTGGGGTACGTACCACTGCTTTCCTCCATCACTGCACCTTATTGGCACCCCCATCTCCCAGATTTTGGGGCAGTTGAAGGAATAGGAGTGATTCCTGTCTCTGGAGCACACACTGAGCACGGCCCACCCCCTCCCCCCACGCTCACTCGCTCTCAGTGATGTTTCAGGACAGTTGAGTGAATTAAAATAATTCATACATTTCCCAACGTAGCCACTTTGCCGAATTGGAAAATAAATGCTTTTGTGCTGCATTCATCACTCCTTCGTTCCTGGCTCTGCCGCCGCACTAAAAAAGCAGTTAAATGCACATCAAGAGTGGAGGAGCCATTTCCATGCCTGCTCGCCCCTTGTAGTTCTCATTAGCGCGGCAGCCGCCCCCCCGCCCGCTCCCAGGGGCTTTCGCAGTTTAAAGGAGCCTCTTTATGATCATTACCGGAGTCCGACTGTGCGGGCGCCATTTGCAGCTGAGGAGGCTCCTCATTTGTAACTGTGAAAAACTATCAATTTCAGCGCGCCTGATGCAGCGGCTCCATCATTGGCCCCATCAGCTCCCTGCTGGAAGCGAATTAATCAGACTGTTACTGCTGATGGGGCAGCGCGGGCGAGGGGAGCGGAAGGGCGCAGCGCTGAGCGGGGATGTGCCGCAGCCCCCTCGCCTCGGACACGGGGGCAGCGGGGCGGCCGGAGGGAGCACATTGCGAGGGGAGCCTGCACGCGGCGTGTCTGCTGTCCCCGTGCTGGGGAGGGTCCCCACCGCAGGGGCACCTGGCCCGGCCTGCGGGAGCCGTGAGCACCGGCAGCGGGAGCTCCGAGCCCCGGTGTGCTCAGCAGCAGCTCTGATGCCCTCCTGCAGCACCGCGCGGGGCACGTGCCTTGGCACAGATCGGTTTTGTGCCGCGAGCCCTCTGGAGAGCAGCTCCTTGCCCCAGTTCCCTCCTGCCCCAGGAGCTGCCGTGGCAGGTCTCATCCTTCCTCCCAGCTGCCCCTCTGTGGAACTGGGGGCTGGTGTGGCCATGCTGTATGTTGCTCTGCCCTGCCCTTCCCTGGGTGGCACAGGAGAGCAAGCCAGCCCATGCCCCCATCCCTCTGCTCCCTGCCCTTCTGCCTTTGTCCTTCAGCTCCCATCCCTCTGTCCCCTGTCCTGCCCCTTGTCCTTCTGCCCCCATCCCTCTGCTCCCTGTCCTTCTGTTCCTGTCCATGGAGGAGCTCTCTGTGCTCACAGCACCTGGACCAAGCTGCCTCTTCCATGCACAGTAACTGAAGACTCAAGTGAGAGCTGATCTGCATGGTCTGTTGTAGCAGGAAAAGGAATAATGTTTTTAAACTAAAAGTGGCTGGGTTTAGACTAGATATAAGGAAGAGATGTTTTATTGAGAGGGTGGTGAGGCAACAGGGTGCCCAGAGCAGCTGTGGCTGCCCCTGGATCCCTGGCAGTGCCCAAGGCCATGTTGGACACTGGGGCTTGGAGCAGCCTGGGACAGTGGGAGGTGTTCCTGCCATGGCAGGGTGGGATTGGGTGAGCTTTGGTCCCTTCCCACCCAAACCATTGTGTGCTGCTGTGCTGCTGCTCCTGCCGGTGACGTGGAGGGATGAGGTGTCAGTGCTCTCAGTGCTCACTGTTGTCCTGTGTGCTGGTGGCTGCTCACCCACTCTCAGGTCCCACTGCCGTGTGCTGCACCCCGAGCCCTGTGTTAGTGTTCCACAGACCGGGCACGGGGCCAGCTGTTTGGGAGGGCCCACAGCACAGCATGGGCCACTGGCCTGGGGGGCCCAGGCAGTTCCCAGGACTGCATGCCTGCTCTGTGTCCCCCACAGCCACAGCTTACAGAAGTGGATTCTCAGTGTCTTGAAGGAGGGGGCATTTACTGAGGGGCAGCGCTTTCCACATGGCAGGGCGTGCTGAGCTGAGCAGCACAACCACCCCTCCATCGAGGAGCTGAGCTGAGTGAGGCTGTCCTGCACCACACCTGAATCCCAGCTCTGCCAGGTGCCAGGCTCTCTGCTGTGTTTCCAGTTCTGCATGGCAGGGCAGGCGAGGAATTTTCCTGTGCTCAGAGCTGATTTTGGGCACATAGCAAGGCAGTGGGCTGCCATCCCAGCTCCTGGGGACAGGCTGTCTGCTCTGGTTGTGCCCCGGAGAGTACATGGAAGAGCAATGGGATGGGGCCAGACGATCATATAAACATGCTCCAGCACATTCTATATCTCTCCCTTATGCAGGAGCTCTGCAGCCCACCTGTGGGGTCCCAGGGTCTCCCCTAAGGCTGACTGGTTTGGAGAAGGGCCCAGGAGGTCCCAGGTGTGCCTGTGAAAGGTTCCCTTGGTGAGCTGGGGCTCTGGAAGTCCTTGGGTGGGTCAGAGGGGTTCAGTTGTTCTACTGGGGAAGGAGAGAGTGAGCAATGCCTGATCTAACAGAGGGAGTGTGTTCCATGTGCTGCCCCCACCCCATTGCCATCCTGTCCCCATCCCACGGGGGCCCTGCAAGTCCCCAGCTGTGGTGGTGGCTGCTGGGCAGTGAGAGCAGGGATGTGCGCAATGATCCCTCAGGAGCTGCCGGGCTCACAGCAGGCCACAGGAGGGGGAGTGAAGAAATGTGCAACCCCTCTCGCTGAGCCCGGAGTGGGGCAGAGTGCCAGAGGTGTGGGATTTGGCTCAGGGAGCATCCTGGTGAGCAGGTGGGCAGCAGAGGTAGGATGGAGGCACCACGTGTAGCCACTGAAGAGAAAGTTCAGGTCCCCTCTGACATATGGCTAGGAGCTGAAGGTGCTTCACACCTGCTCTAAGTACAGTCCTGTAGCAGAATCAGTAATTTATATTTAGAAAACTGGAGTCTGGTTTTATTAGATTTATCTCTCTTAATTGTCAAGGGTGAGCTATTTCCCCATGGATAAATAGCAGCAGAAACACCCTACTGGTGTGTGTTAAGTGCAGGAGAAACCAGAGCTGGGAGAGCTCCAATGCTGCAGCCTCTCAGCTGTGTGAGGGGGACACCAGCTGCACCTCGATCCCTGCCTGGGGCAGCTCCTGGGCCTCTGACCCTCTGTGCCTCTCTCCACCCCACTTCTGGTGTTTGTCGAGACACACCAAAACCAGTCTGACCAAACCAGGATGAACCAAGGGAGCAGAGGATGGGCTGGGGTGGGAGAAAGGCTTGGCAGGTCCCTTCCATCCCACTGCTGGAGCTGCTGCCCTTGTGCAATGCTGTGATTCCTTTCTTAACTCCAGGTGACACAGAACATGGAAATGGGAAGTCAGGACTTAATGGGAGACACTGGACTGTGGCAGAGAGGACAGCAAGCTGCCTGGGGCAGAGGTCCTGGGCATGGAGCTGCGTCTGTGCCCTGGGGGTGGGTGGACACTGGAGAGGCAGGAGTGGATTTAGGAGAGGGTTAACAGTGCAGCGAGGACTCCTGCGCCTCGTTGCCTTCCCCGGAGTCTGCATTTTTATGCTGATTGGAAGCCTGCGCTGTGTGTGCTGCTGAAATTGAATGTCAGGCTTTTGATTTTGTTGCTGGTCTCTAATGAAATTTGACATTTAATGGTGAGTGCAGCGGCAGCGTGTGTGTGTGTGATCGGAGCTTGATTAGCGCACTCTAATTGACAGTAATTAGGCAGCTCCCTGATTGTTTCTAATTCTGCTATTAATTGTAAGGAACAGTATGATTGAGGATAAATTTGGTGCGTTGCTGCTGGGGATGCAGCTTCTTCAGCTCCGTATCGGAAGCCTATTGAGCCCATCATGCTCAGGTTCCTGAGTGTGGCAACCCCAGTCACCTCGTCTGGCAGAGCAGGGCTGGGAGGGCAGTGCTCATGCAGAGGCTCTGCAGATCCTGGGGCCTGGATCTGCCCCAGAGAGGCCAAGATCACCTTCTGGGCCTGTCCCTTCCCAAAACGCTTGTCCAGCCCTGTGAGGACGCTGCCCCGTGAGGGAACTGCTTCCCCAGGAACCAGCGTTTGGGGGTGGGACCGTGGGCTGCTCCAGAGGTGCTGCTGCCCATGTCCGGCTGCGCGGGTGCCGGCACTGTCCCCGTGTGATCATTCTGCGCGGATCCCAGTGCGGAGCGGGTCCAGCCCGACTGCCCAAGGAGCTGCCAGCCCTGAGCTGAAGTGGGTGTGGAGTGGCCCTGTGCCACCCAGCTGGGCAGGTCCTGCCCTGTCTCATGGGGTCGTGTAGGTTGAGCCAGCCAAGTACCATGGCTGGCTCCAGAACACTTCGGTGTCTCTGGGAAGAGGAGAGTGTCTGTCCCATGTACATGACTTGCCTTATTTTTGTCCCCAGCTAATGGTACTGCCGACTCCCTCAGCTCCAGCCCAAACATTTCCAGTGCCGCCAGCCCAAAGCTGGAGCCACCTCCGTCACCACATGCCAACAGGAAAAAGCATCGCAGGAAAAAGAGCACAGGGACAACTCGGCTTGATGGCCCCAGCACGGCAGCAGAAGGTAGGAAGGGTCTGCCTGGGGCGCAGCTCTGCTGCTCAGAGGTCCTGTGGTGCTCTCTGGGTGCCTGGGGTTTGGAGTGCTTCTCCTGCAGGGCTCAGTGGTGACTTGTGGCTCAGAGCACTCCTTGTCCAAGCAGCTTGGGCTGAGGCAGGAAAGGGCTACCAGCCTCTCTGATCTGCCTTTCCCTCCATTTCCCACGTGCCATGCAGAACCACCACCATGCCTGTGCGTGTGCAGTCACTGGTAATTAAAATTGCTAACTGTAGTAGCAGACCTGAGAGCACACCATATGGTTAAGGTGTGCTCTCAGACACTTTCCACCACAAGAACCTAATTCTATTGACTTGTAAATTGGCCAGACTTTCATAATTTAGAAGACCTGTGCTGGGCACCTGCCTCAAGCCAAGGGTCTTTTGGAAAAGCTGATCTACTTCAGGGGACCAGCTGAAGGCAAGTGCATTGCTTTCCGAATGCTCAGAGTACTGATGGGTTTTGTGTTGAGAAATTCTGGTGTCTGTGGTTGCTGAAGAGGGACCCAAAGCTTGACAGGGAGGCTGCAAGGCATGGGGAAGCATTCTGCTGGGAAAAGATACCAAATTTGTCCGGGTAGAGATGAGCCTGGCAGCCATGTTCTCCAAAGCCTGCATCTGTGATCGCTGCTGGAAAAGTGAGATTTGACTTTATTCTTGGTCATCCTGTCCCACAGCACTCAATAAGCTTCTGTAGTGAACCAAAGTGTAGATGTAATTCGGAGGGGAGGAGGGTTCAGTACAAGTGTTTGAAGCTAACAGTTGCTGCAAAACAAGCCAGGAAATACTAGTCTGTACCTGAAGGTACTGCAGCTGTCCTGGCACCTTGCTCCAAATCACGTGTGTGCCTGCAGTCCAGCAGCCCAGGTGTCCCATAGCAGAACAGCTCAAGTTTTTGTTCTTGGAATCATTGCTTTGATGATGTGCAGAGTTGGGCTGCTCTGTTGGTTTTTTTTTGCTGTTGTAGTTGTCTGCATCTGAAATGCACAAGTCTAAGACAGGCTTCCCCTCTGCTGTGGTTGATTGAGGAACCCTGAGCATCGTTTAAGTCTGTCATACTGGTGTCACATGGATAGCAAGAAGCGTTGCCTGTATTTGCACTTTGTTCTTAGCTCTGTGTGTATGTTGCCTCCTCAGACCCATTGCTGCCTTTCCCAAACTGTTTTGCAGTTCTCAGCGCAGTGCTTGGCAAAAGGAGAGGCTCATTCTTTGTACGAATAGTGGGACAGTGAAGGAGGGGATGGTTTTGCAGCCCTACACATAAGACTGAGAAAGCATGTGCTGAAGTAGTGTGTCCTGTCCTGTAAATAAAATGCTAAGAGAGTTGTAAAGAAGGTCCAAAGCTGACCTCGGTGTGATGACTGGGTTTGTGCCGCTGAGCTGCTCCGGTGTTGCAGCAGGAAAGAGCAGTGCGAGCACCACGTGAGGGGTGAGCAGAGCATGGCACAGCAGAGGGGCAGCTCATCCTCCATGTCTCCAGTGTGAATCCAGACTGTCCAAGCCCCAAGTCCTTCTCCAGTGGGTGAGCAGGTCCAACACCTGCTGGCTCAGTGCTGCAGTGGGGCAGGGCTGATGGAACCAGGAGCACCCAGAGCTGTGCTGGGGCACACCGGTGCCGTGGGCTGCTGCATGGTGAGTTTCTGGCTTTTGGTCAGCTATTGACAAACTGCGCTTGCATTTATTTTTTAAAAGAATCTAGTATATTAGAAAATTGATCCAATTGCAAAATTGGAGTTCTGTAGGCTGGGTCAGTTCTGTCATGCTCCCAGCTTGCCCTGCATCAAGAGGACCTGCTTCTGTGGGCAGCGTCTGTGCCAGCAGAACCATGCTCTGAGTCCATGGGAGCAGCCACTGTTGCTGCATTTAGAGCTTCCCAGCTTCGTTTTAGCTAGTTCCAGCAGCAGTGAGCTGTGTGCCCCGTTTTGGTGTGAGTGGGACATCCTGGTCAAGAGAGGACCATGGGCATCCCTGTGCTCAGTATGAATTACAGAGCTGGGTCGCACATCCTTTTCATCCCCCACCTGCCACATGCCTGCTGCATGGCTCCTGCCCCGGTATCTTTGTGAGTGACTTGGTTGCTCTCCCTCCTGCTCTGAGCTCTGGGACTGTTCCAAGAACTGGTGCAGCTTTGGACACTGCGGCAGCTCATCACCAGGACCAGCAGGCCAGGGCAGAGGCAGAGGAGCGAGTGACTCTGGGACTGGTGTTCAGGTGGCCACCCATGATGGGTCACTGTCCTGCATGACAAGCAGAGACTGGCAACAAGTACAAGGAGGTGCTGAGCCTCCGCTTGAGGTCTTGTCCCAATGTCTGAATGGTCCAGCTGTGAACCCTGGGCTGAGCATTGCCCCACACCATGGGCATGGCCAATGGTTTGTGTCGTGGACTGGTGTCCATAAGTATGACTGATACCCCCTTGAATCTTTTTTAGCTGCTTTTGAACAGTTTTGGCAGTTGTTTTCAGAGCAGGATAATGTGAGATTTTTGCTTCTGCATAGTCAACACGGTGAAAGTGTGAAATTGCTGTGCCAGGAGCAGGGCTGCCGGGCCCTGTGGCAGAGCTGCCATCCCTTGTGGCCGAGCTGCTGTCCTCTCATGGTGCTCATCTCCCTGTGGAGGGTTCACTGTCCAGGCAGGAGCATGGGGACAGCCCAGTGAGGAGCCATGCTTTCTGTTAGCTCACATCAGTGTGGTGGTGCTGGTGTGGAGAGTACTGTAGAGGGACACCCATCCAAAACTTCCCACCTGCCAGGAGCTGCATGGGGCCAGGCAGGGTGTCAGGCTCAGCCTCTGTCACAGCATCTCTGCGGGCAAGAGCAGCCCTGGGGATATGTGAGAGAGCAGGTTTGGACTGTGCTCAGGCTGCCTGCACCTGCCTCCACCCGCCCCACGCCAGTGAGCTAGGCACGAGCAGCTCAGGTTAGCATCCTGGGAAAGTTGGTGAGGTCTGGGGATAAATTGCCATCAGTTTATCTCATTTAGGAGGTAATCAGAGCCAGGGACGTGCAGAGCAATTGAATCTTAGTTGTTCTGAAGTATCATAAATCAAACGAGCTGTTGCTTTTTTACATGGGCTCATGTTAAAGAGAGCTCCGTGTCAGGCTGCCAGGGAGCATCCGCAAACTATGGCAGGCGTGGGATTGGGCTGCCGGAGATGTCACCAAACTGGGGAGTGCAGCTCAGGCTGTCAGGGAGCACCCACAGGCTGGCAAACGTTTGTCAGGCTGTCAGGGGACGAAGATGCTCATCCCCATGGTGCAGGTGCAGTGTCATTCTGCAAGGACCATCAGGAAAGTCTGCTCTTATTAGAGCCCAGCAAAGCTCTGTGGCCAGGAGCGCCCTGTCCTGCCACGGAGCAGCCCACAGCCCCCCTGCAGCCACACTCCCCTTTGCCTGGACCCCCGGCCCCTGTTCATGCTTCCAGGAGGGCCGAAGAGCCACCAGACACGGCTGAGGGCAGCAGCACCTTTGCGACGCTCCCTGCTCCAGTCTCCCCATGGCTGCCAGAGCTCCGGGGATAATGAACTTCTCATGTGCTTAAAGAGTGATGCAGGGTGCATGGCGAGAAGCTGACAGCCCCTTAATGTGCTTCTCAGTGGCGGCCAAACGACTCGGTTTTGTCTTTGTTTTTTAGTTTTAAAACCCACAGGAAATTGATGGCCAGTAAAGAGTTGTGTTGGGGCGATGTGCGTGATTAATGCCAACTGTCAGGGGCTGTCGAGGCCGATCGTGGCAAGCCAGGAGTGTGAGGCTGAGCCTTGCTCACCAGATTGCTGGGGATTCCAGCTGCTATCGCTCAGCTCCCGCCTGCCCCACACAGCTTGTGTCACCCCGCGCTTCCTTCCACCAAGCCTCTTAATTCAGTGCTAACAAGTCACTCCAGCTCATTATGGACCTTGGAGCTCCCTGCTCCATCCTGGCGGGAGGGAGGCAGCCTGTGCTGGGCATCTCTGTGGTTCAGCTGGTCTCCTGTCTCCATCAGGTCCCACCCCTTCAGTCTGTGGTTCCTGGGGGACCTTACGCAGCTCCGTGTTACCCCTCTGAGAGACCCTCTTGTGTGCACCCCTGGCCCTGCCACAAGCCTCACTCACACCATGAAACCTACACTGTCTGTGCTTCCCTCCTGTGACCTCCCTCCCTGATGCCTGCACACACCCCCTGGCCCTTCTGCCACCCCCCAGGCCTGCGCCTGCTGTGCACATGCTGTACACCCCACATTGCATCTTCCCTGCCATGTACACAGAAATGACACTCTGCGACTCTTACATGACCCCCCTGCACACCCCTGTGTACCTGTGGTGTCCCTTGGGAGCACCTGCTCCTCCTGACACACCGTGCCCTTCCCCATACGTGCCATGCACGTTTGGGACCCCACCGTACCCCCGTTGTCCAGCTCAGTGTGCCCCTCCACACTCGAGTCCCCTGCTGCTGCCCCCCCCCCGGCCCCCACGCCGTCCCTGGTGGTGACATGCCAGCTGAGCCCGAGCACTCAGGGCCCTGGGGGCGCCAGGACAGCAGGCGCTGGGGGGTCTCCATAGCGCTGCTCCTGCTGCGCTCTCCTGGCAACTGTCCCCGTGGAGGGCCTGTCCCCGTCGCTCTAATACAGGTTGGGAATATTGGGTTTAATGATCTGCAAAATGAGGAGGTAGCGAGCTGACATTTACGAATGGTGCTGCATCCTTCTCTTCCCAGATGCCTGCTAATTTGTTGATATCCCAAACACCTCATAATGATATGGTACAGTCGCAGCTTGCAAACAAGCACCCGAGGCCAGGGGCTGCTGGCTGCCCTGCTCCAGGACCTTTCTCACAGGCTTGGCAGCCAGAGAGCGGAGCTGCGGGCCAGGGGCTCCCTGCATGTCTGACAGGACCTGCCCTGGTTCCTGCCATGTGCCTCACATGCTGGAGGTGTCCCCCCACCTCCTCCCTGTGTGACTACGCACTCTCCAGGGCCTCTGGAGGCACTTGTACTATGCCAGCAAAAAGTGGGAGAAGGGATGAGAGTGGGAGAAGGACGGCATGCAGGGAGAGGCTGGATGTGACTGGGAGATGGTGAAGAGTGGAGGTGACAGAGCAGACTTCTGCTTCAGTGCCAGCTCTGCTTCCTGTTTTGGTGATGTGGAGTGGAATACTTTTCCTCTCTGCCAGACCTGCTGGGATGCAGGGAAGGTGTCCTACACTACCCTGCACCCATCTGCTCAGGAAGGAGCCAACTGGGAAGCTGTCTGGCATGGAAGGCTCTCTGCCTGGTGTGCTGGAATGAAGATGCTCCTGCCATCCCCTGTGCTGAACTCTCCTTTCCTGTGAGGGAAGAAAGTGCTGCCCTAAGCCTCTGGGCGTGGGGGAGCTCTGTCCAGTGTCCTGTGTAAAGAGGGAATTGCTGTGCCGTGTCCAAGTGCTGGGAGCACAGTCCTGCCGCACTTGATGGGGACCAGAGGGACATTGCTCCGTCCTCTGTCCTCACAGAGCTCCTTCCTATCCTGGTGCTTCTGGGACAGGGGACTAGCCCCCCATATTGCTGCTTGTGCTCTGTGACTGCTCCCCAGCCTGTAGGGGCATCTTGGGTAGGGGTGAGGCATGGGGCCAGCCTGTCCCACTGCAGCTCCCCAGGGGAACACGCTGCCTGGGTGCACCCCACAGAGAAGCAGGATGTCCATGGGAATGGAGTTGGGAAGTACTGCTCCCATGGCTCCATGTCAGGGTCCCTGCAGCAGGGTCTCTGGGCTGGGCACCAATGCAGGGTGTAGCCAGAGCCCTTTGCAGAGCAGGACCAAGGTCTGCCACAGCCCTGTATTGAAGCTGAGGCGTTTTTAGCTCCCCATTGTACCCCTTGTGCTCAGAGCTGTACTTCCCCCCACTCAGAGCATAGAGAGGGGGCTTGGCATGAGCTGTGAAGGCAACGCTCTGTGTCACTGCTGCTCCCCTTCCTTTTCCTCTCTGGCATCCCACAGGTGTCAGTGGGACACACTGTTCCACTGGGCACCCTCGCCCCCAGGGCTGCCTTGGGCAGCAGGTGCAAGCTCCCTTGCATTTTGGTGGGGACTTGGTACCTTCCTGCTGTCCCTTTGATCTGGCTCCCAGCTAGACACACAGGATGTCTCCATTCCCTCATTCTTGGCAGCTCCGAGGTGCTCCCGTGCTGTCTGGAGGATGCTTCTCCCCAGGGCTGGGGTGTTGGCAGAGGGAGGGTGACTGCCCTGGGGCTGCTCCTCTCCCTGCAAGCCCTGCCTGTCGTCTTGGCTGCCGCTGGGGTCTGAGTGCCATGTGGCCCTGCCTTCCCTAATCCTGGTACTGCTGAGAGCCCTCATTCCTGGGCACTGTTAGAACGGAGGTCATGGGGTTAACACCCATTAGCAGAGCCGGCTCACACCAAACTCTGCTCAGCAACTCTTCACGGAGCTCAGTCTTTAAAACATCATCAAAAAATCATCAAGAGAGAGAGAGGCAGCGCATTCATTTCCGCTGCCCACTAATTCTAATGGATCTGGTATAATGGGCTCCCACCAGCACAATGGGGCAGCTGCAGGGCTGGGGGGCCAGGCTCTGCTATCTGGCCCCCAGGTAGCCGCTCACCTGGAGGCAGCTGGGAAGGGATCCCCACTCCTGTAGGAATGGCTTCCTCTGAGGTCTGAGCCCTGTCAAGTTGGAGCTGGCAAGCTCTGAGACTTCTCTGGCCTCTGAGAAGGAGCCTGTGCCCATGTGTGGAGCAGGGGAGGGAGTTCTGCCAGTTCTGCTTCAGCAGAGGTAGTCTAAACCCTTTGCTTATGTCATCTGCTTGGTGCCTCCCTCTCATCCAGCCAGAAATGACCCTGCCACATTGGAAACCTGTACCTCTCCCCAGAAAAAGCTGAGAATACCCAGTACTTTCCCTAAAACAACTGCTGGAGTGTGATTCAGCTTGTATAGGTGCCCTGAGGAGCTCAGGAGCTGGTCCTAGACCATCCCAGAAGGTGGGTCTGCACAGTGTTCGAAGCTGCTGCAAGTCCTTGATTCCCTTCCCAGCTCTGCTGGTCCTCACGTGTGAATCCAGGGTGTGATCCTGCAGTGCCACACTCTTTTGTTGTAGTCATGCTATGCTGAGGCCTCCACAGAGATCCAGCCCCATAGTGCCATCCTGCACTGTGAGGTGGGGAATTTGCTGTGGTGCAGCAGAAAGCTGTGGTCCTTTGTTAGCTCTTCCTGGACTCCGAGAGCAGCAGGGCCTTTGGCATGAAGCTGGAATCCAGGAGGCACAAAGAAGGACAGGAACGAAGGTCCTGCATCTTGCAGAGCTGGCTTTGGTTGGACTGGGACTGCTCCCACAGCTGGCACTGGGAAGCCCCAGAGTTCTGGGATGTCCCTCAGCTGTGACAGTAGGAAAGTCCGTCTGAGTCAGGTTGGAGCCCCAGAAATTTCTCACCCAGAAGGAGGGAACCTCCTGCCCTACTGTATGTCCTGAGCAGAGTGCTGGGAGCCACATGGAGCCCCCTGCCCCAGCATGGTGCCTGAAGGAACAGCAGTGACCCCCACACCAGAGCCCTGGGCAGGCAGAGCAGACATTTGCTTCCCTGGGAAGTGTACAGGTGCAGGAAGGCTGGGGCTGGGATTCCTGCCTGCCTGCCTGCTTGCTTGGTGGGGAGGTGCTGGGCAAACAGTAAACAGGAACAAGGAAGATGGAGCCATGTGAGCCCACAGCAGGAACCCTTGCTGTGTCCTGCTGACTGTGATGGCCTCATCCTGCTGTGCAGGAGTGTCTCGGCAGCAGGGAGGACTTAAGGTTCACCCCGTGCTTCCCGAGTCCAGGCAGCTGGCTTGGGCTCAGCAACACAGCAGCAGCAGCCACAGGTGGCTCAGACCAAGGTAGGATGAGGTTTGAGGAGAACAGGGCCTGTTCTGATGTGTCAGGGTCCCCCAGGAGTGCTGTCTGCAGATGCTCCCTCCAGCACCTGGACAGCCTCTGCTCATTCCTTCCTGGCTGGTAGTGCTTGGCCCCAGGCAGCCACCAGTCCTGTGGCTGTGGGGGGATGGTCCTGGCTCCCCTGCAGTCTGGGGGCTCCCTATCCATGCCGGGGTCTGGCAGCACTCACAGAGGCTGGTGCCAGCAAGCAAAGGAGGCAATGCCTGTTAGCCTGGCTGTTGCCTGGTTATTTCCTCTCCCAGTATTCACAAGCTGGCAGCCATGTATTTTCCAAGAATCTTATTCTTGAGCCGGGACTTGATATCTGTGGGGTTTCTCCTGCGGCTGAGAGCTGGAGGAAAGTGTTGGACAAGTGGGATGTCCCAGTTAGGCCTGTGCATCACAGAGAGGGGAGAGTCCAGCAGCGTGGCTATCTACCCACTCCCTGTAGTCTGTAATCCTCCTGAGGGCTGTCTCTCGTTCCAGCAGGACAGACACAGTTGCAGGCATCTTTCCGCAGAGGAGGAGTCCCAGGCTGATTTAGGGTGAAATGAGTAAAAGCCTTGCCTTCCTATCTGGGAAGGACAAGCCAGGACAAGCCCTCTTGCTGGAGTCGCTCCATCCTTCCCAGGCTCTGATGGTGTGGAGACCCAGCCTTGTGCTCCCACACCAGTTCATGAACACTGGTGGTCTCGAGGCCTGGTACTTGTCAGGGCAGGTGCTGACCACAAGCCTGGGAGGAAGGACTGTGCATTCCCATCATGCCCAACGGACCGGGCTTTCCCTAAGGAGGCTTCCCAAGGCTGCACCATGTTCTGGGGATGTTCAGGGACACAGCCTGGCTCAGATGGGCCCAGGAGGCCCCACAGTAGCTGAGGGTGGCCGTGCCCTTGGTGGGACCCAGCCAGGGGCCTATGCAGCTATTCACTAGGGGCTGCAGCAGCTCCTCACTCCCTGCCTTTCTGCTGCTTCCCTCTGCAGTGAGAGCTTTCTGTGCTGCAGAGGAGTCGGGGAGAGGAGGGGGACCTCCCTCAAATCCCTCCAGACTGCCCTGCTCACCTCCCCATGTCATGCCCGGTGTGCACAGACCCTGCCAGGCTTGAGGCCAGCACAGCTCTGCCTTGATGTGGACCGGAGGCCCCTCGGCCTCCGTGCTGTCTCTGGAGCTGAGCAGTTGACTCCCTGCTTTTAATAGAGAGCTGGGAAGGCACATTATGGAGATGAGGGTGTTATTTGCATAACGCTAATTAGGTAATTACAAATCATTTTGCTATGAGCTGAAGCGTGTGCTGTGACATAACGTTTATTAGTCATTCCATTCAGGCCCCGCTTAGTTAAGTCATTTACTGCACTAACTACTGAAGTTGGCAATAAAAGGTAAATGCTGGTGCTGGGTGTGAGGCTGACACGACACCCCATGAACTGTGCCCATGGGCGGCCGTGTGAGGCAGAGCCAGGCTGGCAGGTGCTAGCAGGGCAAAGCACCTTTAAGCCTTGGTGAGGAGCTGCCTGAGCCCACTGCACAGGCTCCTTTTGCATGGCCTCACTCCGTGCACAGGGCCCGTCCAGGGCGGCACTGAGCCCTGGCGCTGGGGCTGCCTGCAGGCACCGGCGCCCTGGAGGAGCTGATTTCACTGCTCCAGAGGCTGGCAGCTTTCTCTGAGGGTGGGACACAGGGCAGGGAGAGTGGGCACAAGCCAGTGGAGCTGTGTGGGGCAGAGGGAGGGAGGACTGGCACAGGGCTCTGATTCTTCTCTGCAGGAGAAGACTCTGCAGGAGACAGCGACTTGCCTGCCCCAGCCTCCTGGGCTCTGCTGCTGCCTCAGCTCTGCCATGTGGGGATGGCGGTGGCCTGCCGGGATCTGTCCCATGGCAGACCCCCTCCTTCCCAGCCCCATGTTAGGCACGCCTTTCTCTTCCAGAACCAGATGAGCCATTTGAGTTCATTATCGTGTCACTGACGGGCCAGACATGGCTCTTTGAAGCCTCGACATCAGAGGAACGGGAACTCTGGGTGCAGGCCATTGAGAGCCAGATCCTGGCCAGCCTGCAGGGCTGTGAGAGCAGCAAAAACAAGGTAAGAGGTCTTGGCCAACTTCTGTTCTACCTTCTCTGGCATCTGCTTTGCCACATTCCTCCATGTCCCACACTTGCCTGTCTGTCCACGCTGAATCCTGGCTTTATCCCTCTTCTCCCAGTGAGAGTTGAGTCCCGTCCCTGGGACTGTGCAGTTCCCACAGGTTTCTTGTCACCTCTTCCCCGTCTGGCTCTGGCCCCACAGTGTACTCCTGCATGCTCATTCCCTCCCTGGACATTTCTGCCCTTTCTCCCCACTTTGGCCCACTGTCCCCTGCTCGTCTGGCGCACAGCTGGCCACTCCAGACCCTGTTGTCAGAGCCCCCATGAGCTGGCCAGCCTCATGGAGTGTGGTGTGGCACGCCAGGAGGGGTGCAGGGTGCGCAGTGGGGAGGCTGGCCTGCAGTGAAGGGGGTTTTGTGGGGTTCTTTTCAGGCTCGGCTGGGCAGCCAGGGTGACGCGCAGGCCATGCAGGCCGTCCGCACCGCGCGTGGGAACAGCTTCTGTGTGGACTGCGACGCACCGAGTAAGAGATTCTGCACTGGGGCCGGGCGGGGGGCTCACCCCGGAGGGGAGGGGGCTCCAGCCACCCCAGGCACCCCTCTCTCAGCCCAGAGACACCTGCTCTGTGTGTCTGTCCTGTCCTGTCCTGCAGGGGACCTGCTCCTCGGGGTTGGGGTATAGACCACTCTGCCACACTGGCCTGTGACCCCTCGCTGGTCAGCCTGAGGCCTCTCCTAGGGACACCGAACTGGGAAGGGCTCTGGTGGGCAGGTGCCTGCAAATACGAGTCTGAACCGCAGGAGACGGGCTGGTGAGTCTTGGCAGGTTATTAACTCGCCCCCACTGATCCTGCTGCCCTCAGATCCGGACTGGGCCAGTCTGAACCTGGGTGCTCTCATGTGCATCGAGTGCTCCGGGATCCATCGCAACCTGGGCACCCACCTGTCCCGTGTGCGCTCCCTGGATCTGGATGACTGGCCTAGCGAGCTTCTTATGGTCATGACGGCCATCGGCAATGCACTTGCGAACGCTGTCTGGGAGGGAATGGTGGAGGGGTATCCCAAGCCCACGCCTGACAGCACTCGGTAAGGGAGGTGGTAAACCCCAGAGATGCTTCTTGGGAACCACACCAGGAGGGCTGGGTGACACTGCAGGGGTTGGGAGCAGCCATCGAGGCAGGCAGGATTCCTCAGGATGCTCCAGTGTTGGGGGTCCTGCCGCATGTGAGGCACCGGCCACCCTCTCCTGCCACCCTGGTGGGGCAGTGGGGCTCCATGGCGACTGCGAGAGCTGAGGCTCGCTGCAAAGCCGAAGGGGTTAACAGAGATGGCTTGGCAGCGTCGTGCAGGTCTCCAGGGTCTGTCCCTTTCAGGCCCTTGTCTGTCCCTATCGGAGCCGCTCTGCTGTCACTCATCCCGACAAGAGCCCATTCTGCCGCTTATCAGCGCGGGCCGCGGGTCAGGGCCGGCGGCAGCGCGCATGCGCGGCGCGGCATTGATGGCCGCCCGCCAGCCGCAGATGGAGAGAATGGCAGCAGATAGCGGCGGCACGGCGCGCATCGATCCGCCGCCCCGCGGGACGGACGCGGACACAGCCTTTGTTCGCACCAGGCGGGACGGCGGCAGCGATAAGGTGCCTCCCGTGGCACTGGGCTGGCGTGTGCAGCGCTAACCTTTTCCTGCCACTGGCCGTGGCCCACACACAGGCCTGGGACAGGGACAGTCCCCAAGCTGCCGCAGCACGGGCACACAGCACCGGGGAGTGAGGGGCTCCGGCGTGGGGCTGCACAGGGACGCGTGTGGGGTCTGGGTGCAGGACGCTGCTGCTGTACAGGCATGGATGTAAGCACTCCGTGTCCATAGGGAGCTGTAAGGAGGTGCAGCAAGTCAAGCAGGTGTCGGGCAGGTGTCCAGAGTGGGATGACAGAGCCTCGATGGCAGCTGTGGGCACAGGGGCACGGCAGGGGCTATGCAGAACATACCTGGGTGTGACAGATGTTCGCTGCTCACATGAGTACGTTCGCATGGCAGTGCTGATACCCTTTTGTGCGTGGGGCCTGGGCAGACTGTCTCAGTTGTGACCGTGACAATGTCCTGTCTGGCAGGGAGGAGAAGGAGCGCTGGATCCGGGCTAAGTATGAGCAGAAGCTCTTTCTGGCCCCACTGCCCCAGTCTGACATCCCGCTGGGGCAGCAGCTGCTGCGGGCCGTGGTGGAGGATGACCTGCGGCTCGTGGTGACCCTCCTGGCCCATGGCACCAAGGAGGAAGTGAATGAGACCTATGGAGATGGAGATGGGCGCACGGCGCTGCATCTCTCCTGCGCAATGGCCAACGTAGTCTTCACACAGCTGCTCATCTGGGTAAGACAGAACCTGCAGCCTCCACCACAGTGCTTCTGGTGCTATCCCGGTGCTTCCCCACCTTTCTGCTGCTTTTGTCCATCCTGCTTCTGTGGGTTCCCCTACATGCCCACTGACCTGCCCAGCCTCTTGGCTCCCTCTCCCTGCCCGCCCTCCCAGCTCTCTGTCCCCTGTGACTCCCATGCCCCTGGGCACACGGTTCCCGGGTGCCACTGACGGGCTGCTTGTCTCCCGCGCAGTACGGAGTGGATGTGAAGAGCCGGGACGCTCGGGGCCTGACCCCGCTGGCCTACGCCCGGCGAGCCGGCAGCCAGGAGTGCATCGACATCCTGCTGCAGCACGGCTGCCCCAGCGACAGCGCCGCCACGCTGACCCCCAGCCTGCCCCGCCGCAACGCCAACGCCAACAACAACGCCTGCGCCGCCGCGCCGGTGGAGCTCAGCGCCAGCCCCAGCACAGTCTAGCCCGGCACGGGCCCTCTGGTCACTGCACAGCTGCCCCCAGCCCTGCCGCAGAGCAGGGCCGCAGAAGTGGCTCTGGGAGCAGCACAGATGGGCCCCCACGGTGCTTGCCCCCACCAGAACCCCCGTTCCAGCCAGGAGGAGGCTGGGAGCCAGCTGGGAGCCAGCATCCTGCTCCTCTGCATTGGTTCCAGCCACCTCTCGCCGTGCAGCTGGGCAGACCCAGTGCTGGCAGCTTGTGGAGGGGCTCCTGTATAATCACTGGGGTGGCTCCAGTGCACCCCATTCTCGTGACCGGTACATGGATGGGGAGGCAGTTTCTCCTGCCGCCCCCCACACTTTATCTATAGATAAAGCAGGAGCTGGGGGCAGTTCAGGTGTGTAGCCTCCCTGCACAGCAGTATCAGGGAGGCTGATGGCTGCGCCTACTCTTTCAGGCAGGTCAGTGTGGGCACTTCCCTCCTGCTCTCCCTCCGTGTTGGCCCTGCCACACCTCCAGTGCAGTGCTGAGGTGGGGGGCAGCAGAGATGTGTATTTCTCCATTGCACCCCCTGTGCTCCTCTGCTTCTGGCCAGTGCAGGAGGGATGCACACACCGATACTGCTCTCCATGTGCTGATGCGAGGGTGGCTCCTCCCCAGCACTGCTCCTGGACAAAGGCCTCCCCAGCCTCCTTGGTGACCTGGAGGGGGAAGAGGATGGTCACCTCGGGATCCCCACCTCTGTCTGTCTGTCTGTCTGTAGAGTCACTGTCCTTCCAGGTTAAAGATCCAAGCCATACACAGTGTCTCCATCAGAGCCTCCCGCTGGCTCCCACTGCTGCCCAGGTGGGGCTGGTCTCCAGCTGAGCAAGAGGAGAGGAGAGGAGCATCTCTCTCTGCATTGGGGTCAAGCCTCTAGCTGAATGCTGGAACCTCAAGGCTTTGGACACTGCTATGGAATGTCTCTGTCACTTGTGTATAAAATGTACATTGGAAATATTTATATGGACACTCTGTATATACGGTTTCTTTTCCATAAGTTGCCCTGTGTGTGTTATCTGCAGCCAAGGAGATAAAGGCCAATAAAGCAACCCACCTCCTGCCAGGCCTGTGTCTCAGTGTGCTGCCTTGGGGGCCTCTAATGCAGCCCTGGTTTGGAGCTGGGTCTGGTGACTTTCCAGCCCACACTGACAAAGATTCAGCCTCTTCTCCTCTGGCTCAGGCTCTGATAACAGCAGTCCTGTGCCAAACCAGGCCCCTGGGACGCGGCACAGTGCTGAGGTGTGGAGTGGAGATGTGCCGACCCGGGCGCTGAGGGACAATGCCTGAACATGGCCCCAGAGGAATGCACAGCCCTGGAGGGATGGGAGATGGGCACAGCAGAGGGGTGTGCTGGAGAGGGGACATGCAGGGCAGGAGTGCTGGCTCAGCTGGTCCCTGAGCACAGGACAGCAATGTGAAGCTGGGCTGGGGGAAGGCAGAGATGGGCAGGAGTGATGGGCTGCCACAGTGAGTGAGGAGTGAAGACTGCGGGATCATCGAGTCCCAAGGCATAGGCAGACCCTGAGCAGTGAAGGGAGCCGTGTGCCTGCCCTGCCAGCCCTGCCTTCGCATGCTTCTCATAGCTGTGGGCAGGGCAGGGCCCCAGTGCTGGCAGTTCTGGGCTGGCTGCACCCCAGGCCACACCACAAAGAGCAGTTCAGGGCGCCAGCGTCTCAGTGCTGTGCTGGGGTCCAGGCTCTGCTGCACTGGGAGTGGGCACAGGCCTTGGACCCCAAGCCTGTGTGGCAGTGCTGCAAGGAAGGGAGGTGCCAGGACACCCCCAGCTGCCACAGGTACCCTCAGATGACCCTGTCATATTCCTGCTGCCTCCTCCTTGTGCCTCTCCCAAGGCAGAGGGCTGCCTTGCTGGGGGCTGCAGATGGTGACCCCCGCCCCTCCACTCCTTCATGTGTTCAGGCTGTGTCCATGTCATCATCCTCATCCTGGTCCTGGTCCTAGTCCTGGTCTCGGTCCTGGTCTCAGTTCCAATCCGGCCATGCACTCATGTCACCCCTCATTCCCATCCCCTCGTGGTGCCCATGGGTGCCCCCACACCGGCCCTGGCCCCAGCCCAGTGCTGGGTTTGGTTAATTTCCTGGCGACTGCATTAACGGGAATGGAAGCCGAGGGACGGCAGCTCCTCTGGGGCCCATTAATCATCCCCCTCAGACAAGCTGCCTTGATTACAAGTGGCAAGAAATTCATTAGGGCTGCGGCTCTGACAACTTTTATCTGCGCGGCTGGATCTGACTCATTAGGCAGCCAAATTAAAGCCATGATGGGCCCTGATGAAATTCACTGCTTGTTTATCTTGTGCGATCTGATACATCTGCCCATACATCATCTCCCGCGCGGGATCCCGCCCGACCCAGCCCTGGCGCCTCCCTTCCCATCCCAGCCCTGCCCCGGGCCCCCGGGTGCCAAGCCTGGACCCAGCTCTGACCCCAGGAGCCCCCTCGCTGCCCCCACACTCTGCCTGTGGCATGGGGGCTGGAGTTGGGGCTGCGAGCCATGACCATGCCACCAGAAGCCATGCGGGGACAGCTCTGGAATCAAAATCTTGCAATGCCCTGAATTGGAGGGGGCCCACAGAGATCATCAACTTCCAAGGTCTGGGGCCGCACAGCCCCGAGCAGCCCCCATGGCCCATGCAGTGCCCATGTGCGTGCAGGCCCCTCAGGGCACCCGGAGCCCTGGCCAGGTTCTACTGGCAGTGGCACTGCTGTGGGCACACAGCCCCTGGGGACAGGCCCCGTGCCCTGCAGCTGCCCACAGACTGCAAACAGGTGCCAGGGATCCCAGTGATGGCCTTTTACTGGCACCTGGGGGCAAGGAATGCCACCAGACCCCTGCAGGCTCTGACACCGTCCCAAGGAGCCAAGAGTGGGCCAGACCCCACCAGCAGCAGCTCTCGTGCCCAGTCCTGCCTTGCCCCAGCCCAGCATTACTCCAGTGCTGGAGCACATCTGGGTGCCAAGGTGACCAATGTGGCTTCAGGTGGCCCTGGGCCAGGACAGGCTGAATGAAGCAGGAGCTCCGTGTCTGTGTTCAGGGGAAGAGGTGTGCGTCCATGTTTAGGAGCTGTGTTCATGTTATGGGCAGGAGCTGAGTGTCTGTGTTTAAGGGCACTATGTCTGTTTTTTGGGGCCAGAGTCAGGTGTCTGTGTTCAGGCTGATGCCAGGGAGGGCACAGGCCAACCCTCTACTCTGCTGTACACCAGAGGACTGTGCCAGGGCAGCAGCAGTGGGGCTATCCCTGTGTTACGTGGCCCCGAGCAGCAGCAGTGGCCAAGGCAGCACCGTGAGGACCCTGCCCCAGGCAGCCAGCAGCACTCCCATCATCGAGCTCAGGCTGGAGCCAGGGGGACAGAAGTGGGTGCCACAGGACAGGAGCCATGGGATGCAGCCCCATGCCATGAGTAAATCCACTGTGTGCAGCCTCTGGCTGAAAACCAACTATACCACAGGTTTGCAGCGCTTCCCAGAGAGCCTGGGCACAGCCAGAAAAACCCCACTGGGTACAACTTACAATCAAAGCCCCACGGGACTTCTTGCAGCCCCAGCTGAGCAGGCACAGCTTCCTGGGGATCTGTGGGTGAGCACAGTAGGGCATGGGGCAGCACTGCCCACCGTGAGGCTGCTGGGGTCATGCTGAGCACATGCAGAGGTGGCCGGAGCAGAGATCCTGCCACAGAGCTGCACCTTCATGTGTCCAGCCAGCCTTGCCTCTGGGGGAAAAGGCACAGGTGTGATAGTGTCCCAGTCCCTTTGGCCTGTGCTCACATGGGGTCCTCACATTTCACTGAACATAATTCCTTCGCTCAGGATTTTTATCCTGGGAAGCTGAAAAGGCAGAGAGAGGCCTACAGATGGGGAATAATCCTTATCTCATTCGTTTCTCCTGTGTTGTGCTCATGTGGAATGTGTTAGGAATTGTTTACCTGAAGTGATGAGCCTTGATTGGGCTCTGGTGTGAGTTGTGTTCAATCACTGACCAATGGTCACACAAGCTGTGTCAGGGACTCTTTCTAGAGTCACGAGTTTTCATTATTATCTCTCTAGCCTTCTGTAAGTATCCTTTCTCTATCCTTTAGTACAGTTTAATATATTTTTTTTTAATATAATATCATAAAATAATAAAATAGCCTTCTGATAACATAGAGTCAGAGCATCATTCTTCCCTGCCACAAAGGGACTAGTTTTTTACAACACTCACCCAGGTACAGCACCCACACACTCCACTACAACACCTGCACCCTGTGCCCATCCATGGGAATCAGGCCTGCAGGAGGATGCAGATGCCCACAGCACAGGGAATCACAAAGCCCTGAGGGGAGTTCCAGCCTGGCTGATGGGGACACTGGACAAGCTGGCTCAGGAGTTAGGAGTTAGGGAGGGTCACAGCCTTTTCCAGTTGCCAGCCATTGGGACATTGTTTCTCTCCTGCACCTTGAGCTAGTCCTGGAGCCACTGGCTAATGAATAGTACCAGCACCATATTGTGGGCCATCACATCTTCATACAAGCCCCTTGTCAGGGAATGCTGAGGACCAGCTTTGTTGTACTGAGTGAATAAACACTCTGTGGGATGCAATCCCTCCTCCTTTCCCAGTTCTTTAAGAACCACCATACAGGTAAACAAGTGGACAGGTTTGGGTAGGGAGAATTCCCTTGTAAATACTGAAATTGCCTTCCTTAGGGCAAAATAAGTCTTGTTTTGTATGTATATCTATATGTGTATAAACATATTTATATAAACGAACAAATGTCCATATATATGCACACTCTGTATTTATCTCTGTGTGTGTCTGCACCTGTATCTACCTTTTACTCTCTGTGTGTGCACACGTGTGTGTGTACCCATGCACATACCTGTGTGCCAGTGCTTGTGTGGGGATTCCTTCCCCAGCAGTTCCCCACTCCAGGACACAGAGTAACAGCCAGAAGCTGGTAGGTGGGAAATTCCAAATAGATGCAAGTGAAAAAACGTGCTAGGGAGGTGGTTGGGCACTGGTACAGAGGCCCGAAGAGGAGGGGTTGCCCCCCCTTGAAGATACTGGAAGTCAGATGGGCAACTTCTTCAGCATCTTGAATGGGACAAGCTTCGAGCAGCTGTTGGACTAGAGACCTCCCAAGGCCCCATCCAGCCTCATGGCTCAGTTGCCCTGTGTCTGTCATAACTGCCCAGTTTCTCATTGTGGCTCTCCCTCTCCCACCAACCCCTGTCTGACCTAGCACCCAGAGGTCCAGCTCATGGGGACCCCCACAGCTCTCCCCTCTGAGGAGGGGCCATCGCTGCTTTGGGCAGTGCGGGCAGTGCAGGGCTCTGTGCTCACTGTGCAATATGGGCAGTGCCCTCACTGTGCTCACTGTGCAGTGTGGGCAGTGCCCTCACTGTGCTC
>WBNO01004586.1:90422-131702 GCA_013400575.1 Peucedramus taeniatus | reverse complement strand
CGCTCCGCCCGGCACCACCCTGGCTCCCGCAATCGGACCCGAGCCGGCCCTCCCGGCAGCTCCGGATGGCCGAGCCCGCGGGGAGTGGTCCGTGGACGGCAGCGAAGGGCGGGCTCCAGTGCTCCGACGGACCGGCCCTCGCCATGCACCGGCCGCCCCGTGCCGGCGCTGTCCGTGCCGTGCCGTGTCCGCAGACCGCCCGAACAGGCCGCGGGGGAAGAAACCACGGGGCAGCGTCGGGACTGCCCCCTTCTCGGCCCTGGAGCCTTCTCAGCTCGGAGCGGGATCTCCGTGACACCGGCGGGCTCGGGCGCCGCGGGGCTGGGAAGACCGCAGGGCCTCCCGCAGACGCACTCGGGTCAGGGTGGGAGGGGGTGTGTGTATCCTGAAATGCCCCCTCTTGCTGCTCCCCTGCAGCCCCGGCACCGCTCGTCCCCCCCGCACTCCGTGTGTCGTCCCCCTCCGTGACTCGTTCCCCGGTGACGGCCAGCGGCCCTGGTGCGCATCGCTTCATCTGCAGAGCAGGCGGGAGCCGTGCGAGGTGAAAGCTTCCGACCCGCGGCTCCGCTGTGCTCTCTGTGTCCAGAGGAACATCGCCTGCCCCTTGTGGGGAGTCCCCGCGCTAGAACAGAGGACTTTCTGCCCCCAGCTCGGCATTTGGTTTGTGCTCTGTCTATAGAGAGCTGCTCACCAGACCTGCAGCAGGCAAACTGAAGCCCTGCTTCAGAAGAGTATCAGGATTTTTAAAGTGCTTGGAAGCTAAGAAATGCAGGCTGAAGTCATGTCTATGCTCACTCCAGCTGTAGTTTCAGTGGCACAGTGACACTCCAGCCCTCTAGCTCTCACCTAGGGGTATTCCTCTTCTCAAGTCCCCTGTATGTTCCTGCCTGCATTCCCCCTTTGACCAGAGATGCAGCACCCCTGTCTGCTTAGCTACCCAGGCTCCCTGGTGGCATTGATATCTGTGTAAACACATGGATTTCTCTACCATCACCTTCTGCTTTGTCTCTGAGGATGTCTGGAACACCACTTTGAAGTGTGTGTTTTCTGTGGGACATGACAGCCCAGCCATGGAGTTGGACACTTGGATCCTGTGTGGAGCTTTTAAGTGCAGCAAAATGGGCCCACTGTGCTGAAAGTGGGGTACTCAACCTTCCTCCACTAAACAGGCACAATCTGAATCCCCAGCGCCCAGATATGACATCACACAGCCTCCTCTTTTTTTCATGTCTTCTGTGCATTTTTCTGTGGCACATCCTTGTGGTCCCAAGGAATTATCACTCCACAGCAAGAACGGCCCTGCTCCAAGTCAGGGAAATGGGTGTGGAGAAGTCAATGGTAAAAAAATCATCCAGGCTCAAATACTGAATCATAAAACTGAAGCCTCACATAGGGGATCCCTGTCACCACTCTGATGCAGACACTTCCTGCCCTTGGATTGCTGAGAGAGTGAGAGATGCTCATCTTTGCAGGTCATTGACTGGCTGTGGCCCCTAGTCCAGGATTAGGGCCCAGATTCCATGCTGGAAAGGAACATGGCAGTGACAAGCATTTGGATGAATCCCACCGCAGAGACCAGCTGTGACACAATAAGGGACATGGCTCTGGATCTGCTGGTCAGCATCTGGGTTCTGTCTGTCCTTGCCCCAGCTCTCCTGCCTCATCCACCAGATACCTGTGGTAAAGGAACCTTCGAGTTGGGGTCATCTTCGATGCACATAGCTTGGGTCCCATTCCCTGCTATGAAAGCATCTTTGACCATGGAGAAAATGGAAGCACAGCCATGTGTTACTGGATCTCAAGACTGCACTCAAAAGGGCCCAGATCCAGGCTGTGCAAGCAGCTTTCTGACTCCTGAGCAAATACAATTTGATCACTTGTTCGATGAAACTTTTCTGTGTGACCAACCCACACCTCACACCTACAGAGAGGTTAGCAAGATATTTGAGAGCAACAGGAAACTGCTCTCTTTAGTGACCTTGCTGGGGAACTGAGCGAGCTGAACTGTGTCTCCCACGGGAGGGAGGATGGCAGCCCGTGCCCACAGCGGCAGGTCCTGCCTGGAGACAGCAACACTAGCTCAATACTGCCCTCTGCACAGCAGGACCTTGCGCCCTGCAAGTCCCTGCTGATGTCTCCAAGGTTAAGGTTCTGCTTACCTGATCATACACCTGTATTCCTGCAGCCCCCATCTCCTTCAAACAGTGAGTCTGTTCCATGCTACAAGCAGCAAGGAAAGGCTGCTTCCAGAGGGGTGGGAAGCCAGGCAGGAAGGGCTATAGCAAGGCAGGGGCTTCACTGACCAGGGTGCATTCCCACAGGACGTGAGGAAGGTGAGCAGAGGACATCTGATGACAGATGGCTTCATCCTATGAGTTGGCCCTGACCTTGGAGAGCAAAACCTCCAGGAGGGGGGAATGTACTCAGGGCCCCAATAATTTACTCCACTTCAGTTTACTTTGTCTCATGAGATTTTGTAGTAGAGGTAGAAACTCATGTGCAAATCATGAAGAAAAGATTCAGAGAAAGATATGTTGAAAGACTACAGAAGAAAAAAAAAAAAAAGGTTGTAAGAATAATAAAGCAAAGATGTGCTGCTATACTCTCATGTGTTCATCAAATGGGACAGAGCTTCCCCATCCACCATCCTCACAGGGTGAGCCAGCTTGGAATGAGGGTCCAGGCTGCACGTCCACCCACTGGACTTCCATGGACTTTCCCACTTTCAGTTGTGTAACCTCTGTCGAATCTTCCACAGCTTCTTGCTGCCTAGTGAAATGCAGTTTCCATGGCTTCCACTTGAGGCTCAGACCTCCGCTGCTCAGATGCTTCCTGGGCATCTTTCCCTTTCCACACACCTCTGCAGAAAGCCCCTTGATTCCAGTTTAAAGGGCTTCATCCCTCCCTCTCAAGGAGCCAGTGTGTTTCCCTAATGTGCCTGAAGATAGACTGTCCAACACGCCAGGTACAGCAGAAATATTAATTGTGTGTGCAATTTGTAAAGCCCCATGTCTCATTGCACTCTCAGCTGTTGATGGAGATCTCTCAGGACCTTGCTAGGTACATTATCAGACACTGAGTTGAAAAAGAGTCTCAGGAGGAGACCTGCTCTCTCCTGTTTTGGGGTCACGGTGCCATGGCTCGTGTTTTCCAGTTTCAGCACGTGGTCCTGAGTCTCACTAAGCTGGGCCCTGAGTGCTGAATTCAAGTCCAGTCTCTGCAAGCAGCGCCTTCAACAGTCACAAATTAGCCCATCTCCTCCATCCTCAGTCTGCCTTTGCTTACCACCTCTCTCCTCTGCTTTCTGCATTAGTTGCATTAGTTCTGCAAACTTCCTCCTCCTCCTCTTTCTCATCCCATGCTGCAGACATGTGAACATGGACAGGTCCGTCTGCCTGCTCTTCTGGAGTCAGTAGCAAAGCCTGGAAAATGCCCTGCTCAACATTTGCCACGTGGGACAGTGTCTGTACTGAAGATGGTGCATGACCTGTCTGGTCAGCACAGAGGACCCTGGGAGAAAACCATCAGCCTCTAAAAATGTCCTGGCTTGGAACCTGCAAAGTGGGATCCTCAGAGGCTGTTAATTAAGGAAAATTTGATCCCGTGCTACGGGGCAGGAAAAGAACCACTCGGGCCAGCTCTCCTCTCTGAGGTGGAGAGTCTGGAGTGTATTCCTGATGCACCAGTTGTTGGCCAAATACAGGCTGATTACTTTTTTCTGTATCTCTAATGGGTAAAGTTCTGAGTAACACAGCAAAGCAACCGCAACTGCAACAGTTAAAGCATAATGACAGACTGGGAAATGAAAGCAGGTCTTCCTAATGGAAACTGCTATGCAGTCTTAACTTTATGCCTCTACCTGCTCCACTTACTATCTCTGCACAGAATCTAGCACAACAGGACTAAATCTAGTCACAGCCTCTAGGCATTCCTGCAATATAGCTGCTAAACATATGAAAAGCAAGAGTAATGTTGTAAAATTATTTACTCAAAGTTTGGGAAGTCAAGAGAACCAGCTGGGTGTGGCCGTGGTGTTGTTTGACCGGAGCTGGGCTCCCGCCAGGCACAAGTTCTGCTACTGGGTGTGCCCATGGCATGGTCCCTCAGGCTCTGCAGCCACACACTGCCTGAGGTGGGCAACAGCTCATGTGCAAGGGGCACCCAGGAGGTCCCAGCTGGCTTCTGCAGACATGGTTCCACAGGCTCTCCCTGACTGCAGAGCTGCCCCTTGTGCTTCTGTCTTCAGCTTCTGACAGTGAAACCTGTCTTGTGTGCTCATGCCTGGGGAAGGTACCTCAGAGCTAGACTTGGCAGAACCATAGCTAGAGCAATGAGAGTCGAGGATCCTCATTAACAGTAGCAAGAGAATTCCCAGGTGCATGGGTTTGCTGCTGACAAGAACTCAGACTGGAAATTTTTGTTTCTGTAGCCCTGCACAAGGTTCACATATTCCTTTCCCATATTTCTTTGAGGATTGTTCTGCTTAGAAGAGCCAAGCCCTCCCTCACTCCTGTGTTTGGATGCTCCTCAGGGAGAGCGATGTTAGCCAAATTCTTTAGATAATTTATGGGGCTTCTAAGGCACAGGGCTGGTACCTCTTGCATGTTTAGCCCAGAAGCAGCTCTCTAAGTGCACTGCTCTGCACAGCAGTTATGTGAGCGTGGCACTACAGAACCGTTCATTCAGAAGACATCTATCATCTGCAGGTCACTATATAGACATAGATCTCATGGCTCCGTGAGAGCCTATAGGCAAAGCTGGTGTTCTCAGAGTGCAGGATGCAGGATTCAGAGCAAAATGGGTTATGCAATGCTATGCAGCATACAGGCTGGCACATGAACATCGTTTCTTCAGCTGGGAGCACAGCCCAGTCAAAGGCACCACTGAAAACAGCCTGCCTCCATCACTTTTGTGCCCTCCCCTCAGGTATTTATCCACACTGATGAGATCCCCTGGCGCCTTCCCTTCTCCAGGCGGAACTGTTCCAGCTCCCTCAGCCTTTCCTCGTAGGAGAGGTGCTCAGGTAGTGTTTCCATGTTAAGAAAATGTTATTTTGTCACTGTTCAGGTTTTCTCCTTGAGACAGCTTTTGCTGGTAATTTCCTCATCTTCTGACCATTTTTGCTGTCTTCTGCTACCACTGCAAAGTTATACCAAACCAGCTTTTGTTGATACCTCTGCTGGGGATTCTTTTAGTGACCTGAAGCACCCACCCCTGCTAAGCAGCTGCAGGTGATGCTGCTGAGGTGTGGAATGAGCCAGAGAACAGTGCGGGGCTGACAACCCAAAAAGCACCAGCGTGCAAAAGGGGTCTGCTCCCCTGGGATTCACCTGTGAGGCATGGCACCTCAGAAGCATCAGCATCTGCTGCAGCACCTCTGAATGGAAACAGAAGGGCAGGAAGTATTTGGAGTCTTGTTCCTCACAAAGAAGGACCAGAAGCCTTCGGCAGTGGGAGAGCTGCTGTTGGGACAAGCAAGCAGCCAGCATGAACCCAGCAAAGCTCTGCGCAGGGGGACTATGTTGCTGTGGGGGGGTCACAGCTTGGGGTTGACACTGAGGATCCTACTGCCCCGGGTCAGGGCACCTTGCAGTGCCTCCTCGGGGGGGAATCACAGCCAGGGTTGTTGGACAGCCCCCCAGGTGCTCATATGCTGGGGAAAGGATGGGGTTTGCCTTTGTGGGTCACATCCAGCCCTGGGGTCCTTCAGAGCTCCTGACCATCCCACTCAGATGAAACATGCTTGGTCCTGTTGAGATGTCAAAGATAAAGCTTGTGAGAGAAGTGGTATAAGACCAAATATTTAAAAACCTTAATAAAAGCAACATCCCCATTTATTTCAGAATTGTCTTTCTCAGAAACCACTGCAACCAGCACATTCAGAGCAAGGAAGCTGACAGAACCAGTACAGACCAGTGGGGTCGAAATGGAGGAAACTCAGGTTAAGTCAGAGCTGTCAATGAGGTGTGAATGGAGTTAACAGTGGTGGGAAGGGAAACTGGAACTTATTATCCTGGGGCCAAACACAGTCTCAGTGGTGACAGCAGCTTGTGGCAGCCCAGTGAAGGTTCAGAGATCTGTAATTAATCGGCCTGATCTCTTTGGGACTGGGCTGAGCACCATGCAGGTGAACCCTGCTCTGGGCTAGGGCAGATCCCCATGTGGTTTAAAAACAACCCCTGAGATAAGAAATCTACATCCACCATGATAACCTGTTCTAAGATGCAATTACCTAGAAGATTAATTGCCCTTATTATTAAAAATGTCTCATTTCTAATATGTGTTTGCCCAGCTTCAATTTCCAGTCACTGTATCTGGTTTTACTGCCAAGTGCCTCTCATAAGGCCAGACAGTGCTGAATGAACCCTGCAGGGAGGCTGAGCAGGACGGCACAGTAGGGGCAGCAGTGGGTGTCAGGGGACAATGAAGGGGTCCCTGGCACTCTTTGGGAGGGGGCTCTCAGCCCCTCCTGCCCTGTGAACCCTGAACTGGAGAACAGACACCCACCCCTGCACACAGGACTCCGAGGAGCAGCCCTGGCGTGTCCAACCCGCTCACCTCCGCAGCTCCCGCTGCCAGGAGCCGCTGCAGCCTGTCACCCACTCGTGGTGCTACTCTGAGCCCCTCCTCTCTCTCAAACTTTCTGAAATATCGACCCCAGAGCCACGTGCCCCTGCAGCAGAGAAGCCAGAGACCTGAAGGCACTGGGCACCTGCCCCAGGTGTCTGTGTGCAGCACACATTCTGCATAATGAAATCCAGTAACTCAGTAAATATTTCTGCTCTGCATTTGAAACAACTATGTGCAGTATTCATATTTTACAGTGGTAATGAAATACTTTCTATTCCATCAGTAATTAAGAAAGATGCTAAACTGTGTAACTAACAATTTTTATAATGTGCAGGAGAAGAGCTTACATCCAAGAGTATTTAATTGGCTAATGAGTTCACTGAACCATTTATTTTTTTTTTCTTTATAACAAATCATGGCACACTGGGGAGCTTAAGATTACTAGGGGGAAAAATACCAATGTCTTGTCAGTATTTAAATGTGTTCACATGGATATCCAAGAAACTACACAGCAGTTAGTTCAACATGCCTCCCAAGCAATCACAGACAAGCAGTCAAAGGTGCCCTGGGTAAGTCAGTAAAAACTAGAACCCAGTTTAATGTAATTTGAGAGAGGTACTTTCAAATGATTTTACATAACTTTTTATAAGCCTACAAGTTTGATAGAGCTAATGAGAGAGATGGGGCATGCTTAGAAATCTGCAAGTAATTTCACTAAGTTCTGCATGGCATTCTAATAAGAAGAATTAGCTGTATGCTGCAGTTAGTGTCCTCAGTATTAACAGATCCAAAAGAACTTGGTGACTGAGGAGACTTATCTTACACAGCCATTTGACAGGTGTATCTCTAGCTCTATTCTCTTCACATATCAATGCTATATGCTATTAACAATCAGGGAGAAATAAAAAACTTGATAAAGCTGATAAAATTATTGGAATGGATAAAAATTAATTGTTGGGATGGTAAAAATAACAGGTGCACTTGCTCAAGAGAACCTGATCTGGATTGCTGGAAACACCAGGTGGAGGAACAGCCTGGTTGGTTGCATTAAAGTGTAAGGTGCAATATGTAAGCAAGAAGAATGGGGCTTCACTTTAATTCAGGGTGGCATTGTGGGTGTAACAAGTCTGAACAACATTAGAGGTTGCAACATCTGCCGTGGAGCACAGACCACACTGACTGGAGGCATCGCTGCCCAGGCCTCCTCCTGGGCTGTGCAAATGGGCAAACCACATCAAATATGGATCCAGGGCTCCTGAGCTTTTGTGCGGATCCCCAGGTACACAGCAGAACAACCCGCACACTGTCACAGCACTGTGTGGAGCTGTGCACAGCTGTCCTCCCTGCATCTCAGGGGATGCACTGCAACAAGTAAAGGCCCAGGGAAACCGTGTGTGTGGAGTCAGGGCTGGGTAACAGCTTCCACACAAGAATAGCACAGCTGAACACAATTCCAGCCCAAATAAGGAGTGAAATAGCACAGATCTATAGTTTTAAATCATATGATGAAGAGAAACAGAAAATTTTTGCCCATATGTTTTTACATGGTATGAAATGAAGCATAACAGTGACAGCAGAAAGATAAAGAGAGGGAGGTGATCAATGCACTGTGCAATTCTTCTCTCCTTCCCACAAGGGCATCAGAATGCTCAAATATACACTGGTCCAAAAAGTGACTGGTCAAATTTATGGCAGAAATAAAAAAAATCTCTCCACAACCAAAAAATACAAAGATCCTTTTTTGACTCAAAACTACCTAAGAAGCAGGTTACAACTCAGGGTGGGTACAGACATGCTGGGAAAGAGCTTTTCTCTCCTTGTTTTGCCTGTAAGTACCTTACTGTTAACCCCCATTATGGCCTCTCATGCTCTTTACTGAGGAACAGGAAAAACTGAGTGAGAGTCAAGCAGGTGCTTGAGGCTGGGAAGCCTGCAGAGTGTGCTGGTTGTCTGTCAGAAGGGATACCAGGGATGGGCAGGGCTGCACAGGGAGGCTCAAAGCAGGATCCAGTGGCTGCAGCTGGGGTGGAAACTTCTGTCTAGAACTGGGATGACTCTTTCCCAGAGTCATCAAGCACATCACTTGAATGGCTGCACTGAAAATGCAACAGTGGATTCACATCTCTCCAGCCACTCCTAAGGGTGCACCTTGCCATGACTGTTCTGCTGACAAACCCAGATGGATGCTGAAGCAGGAGCACCAGCCTGTGCCCCACAGACATTTCCAGCAACCTGGGACACAGAAGTGACTGGCAGCTGCTTGTGCCTGCAGCAGCTGATAAAAACACACCAGAACTGCGTGCCCCTGTGCTAACAACACCCTAGGTTTGGTGTTCTCAGAAGAGACCACAGCCCTCCCAATCAGGACGGTTAAATTTCCCTGGCAAAATTGTCCCTGCAACTACATCCAACACTGCGTTAGGAATTTCCCCTTCAGAAACCTGAGAAAATAGCAAAGCTTATTAAGTTGCCAGAATGTGCTCTGGAACACTAAATTTTTTTAAATCTGTTCTTGTAAACGTTTTTGAAAATCAATTGCTAATCAATTAGCATTACTGAGTTGAAGTCAGAGCATTTGCACTCAGCCTGCATCTTAGCTTGAACCTTTCTGATTGTTTCCGTTTGCCAAAGAGCTGGAGTTCCCAGAAGATTTTCTGGTGGATTGGTTTGATTTAGTTTAGTTTTTTTCCCCCCACCAGTTGCCTTTGTCATACTGTAAAAGGTTCTCCCTTTTTCCTACCAGCCTCACATTCCTTGAAGACTGTTATCTTCAGTTAAGTGGTTATCTTATGCATAATGAACTCGTGCCCTCTCAATTTTGGTAGTAGCACAGACAAAATTCTGTTTCTGAAGATATGTGCCCAGGGATGGCCTGTTCCTCTCAGCCACCCCCCCTGACCTCAGCCCTCCCAGGCACACCAGAATGCTCTGTCTGCAAATCTGGTGGCTCTGAGAGGAGCCCTGGAAATGTACCTGCAGCCCCACCATGGGTCCTTTGTTGCAGCAAGTGCCAGTCTGGACCACAACACCTTCATCCAGGAAGGACTGAGATGTGCCAGAGCTCCATCTGCTCCTTCGCAGAAACCAGACCCTGTGTGTTCACCTCTTCCCACTGGAAGAGCTGGAGCTGCCCTCATCAGCCAGTGCAGAGCAGCCTTAGAACTGGCAAAAGCAGCCAGCAAGACCCAGGAAACACTATAAGCCTGACAGTCACAAGTAACAGCTACAAAATAAAGCAAACTGTTAAATCCAACCCTTCCCTGTTTTAAGGAGGTATTATTATGGCTGAGCATGCGTTACTGAGCAGAAGTTAATGCAGACATAGGGACAATGTTGGAGAGAAGGATGGTATACCTGCCCAGGTGTGCTGCTCTGCAGGCTGACTTCAGACCAGAACACCAGATCAGCCCAAGGCAATCCCAGATTGCACCGCCTCCAAAAAGGACAGACCTTCCTGATTCTGTTCCTCCTTCACTCACAGACATCATCTGGCTAAAAATGAACTCTCTAAAGTGGTGATTAGAATTTGGGAACAAGATCATTGGCCCTGATCACATAAACAGATGACCTGAGCAGACAAGCCGGTTCAGCCAGCAGGAAGGAGGTAACTTCAGACTCTGTTCCTACACTGGTGCAAGGGAAATACACTACTGGTCCATGGTGAGAAGGCAGGCCACTATCCATGTATTTTAAAAACTTTGTCTCCCCTGTACGCTTCATCCCAGTTTTGCAGATCATTGTGGTCAGCTCAAGCCAACACCTCACCTTTCTGCCCCTGTCATAGCAGATGTCAAGCACATAGCCAAACCTTCCTGAGATATCCCATCTCTATGCTGCAATAGTACCTACATAAAGGCAGGCACAAGTGCTTTCCAGGCACCTTGAGTGCAGCTGTAGCACAAGAACACATCCCTCTCGTACCCTGTTAGCATTCCTGCTGTGGCACATCAGCAGTGCAGGCACACTAGGAACAGCACGATCAACCTCTCCATGTGGTTTTGGGCTCACGTCCTCAGAGCAGCAGGGCTGAGGGCACAGAACTACAGCCCATGTGCCCAGAGAGGCAGGAACAGACAGCACCACTGGGTCTGTCACACAGCTTTTTCTTCAGAGCTGCATGTTTCAGTCCTACTGTTGCTGTGGCTGTGAAGAAAGGCCAGGCAGAACGAGTGCAGCAAGAGGAGGGACCCAGTCTGCTGCCCCGGCTCCCTGTGGAGAAGGGACCCACAGTCTGCTGCCCTGGGTGCCTGTGCCAGCCACAGCTGTGGGGCTCAAGGTGCTCCTTGAGCCAGAGGCAGTAATGGAGTTTGCTTACAGCAGATCGTTAAAGGATGGATAGTGCTTCCTTTTCATTATAACTGTGCCTTGATGTGGCAGGATAAAACATTTCCCTTTACCTTGTCAAAGGTGTGGTGCAGCGCAGGCCGCAGTGTGACCCTGCACAGTGCTCTGAGTGCTGGCTGCCCTCTGCCCAGGGGAGCAGCAGTCTCAGGACACATTCCTTCTCACCAGCAGTGAGGTCCTCAGTGCTGCACAAGCACGGCCATCCTGCCCCAAGCTCCTGAGCCAGGTAACCCAGACATTGTACCTTCATGAAAGGGGTTTGATTGGAACACCTACCACACATTTCCCTCTGAGAAGCAGGTGGGTGCACAGGTCTGAGTGCATATGGCACCACCCATGGCATGGCAGGTGAGCCCTGTCAGGTCAGTCTTCAAAGAAATGTAGAAGTCGTGCTCAGGTAGGTATAGAGAACAGGATTTATTCCAAACACCTTTGGGTACAGACCAAGCAACTTGACTAAAGTATTTGGATTTGGGATAGGGAAACTGGTATCCTACTACTAAGCCTGTGATCCATGCAGTGTCTTCGCTCCTTGTACCACAAAATTTCCTAATTCCCATACCTCCTTTTGTTAGTCTGGAGTCTGTCTGGATTAGTATGGACAAAGAGAACACTCCAAAACATGGTGCATGATGCGGAGCACAAGGCTGGTTGGGACTGGGACACAGCAGCAGGCTTGGCACAGGGGGCTGATGTGGCCAGGCAGGAGTGGAGTGAGGGGAAGGCGGTAGCTGCAAGAGCACAGACTGCATTGGCAGGGATGGAACATCTGCACAGAAAGGCACAGCAGGACTGGAACTGCCACCCCTAGTAGAGAACATCCTCGAAGCCGAGCAGCAGGAACTTGTGCAGGGCACTTGGCAGATGTAGCTGGGACAGGACCAGAAGCAGCCGCCCCTCCAGGAGGGTCCTGAGTGTGCAGCGAGCCAGGTGCTGCAAGGAGCGAGGTCTGTGCCCCAGGGAGAAAAGTGACTGGTAGAAACATGGGTATTTCTACAGAGAGAAGAAAGGACCAGAGGCATGCACAGCTGAAGATACCACCCTGGGACCAGAAGTAGAACCAGACATCCACTTGCCTCATTATGGAGCATCCTCCCTGTCCCCAACAGCACTGTCCCTGTACCCGCAACCCCCAGGGCCAGCCCCAGCTCTGCCCAACCCCCTCCAGGCCCCCTCCCTGGGAACCCATCAGAACCTGGACACGTGTTCTTCAGCCAGCAGTCAGCATTTGTTCCCTCACCTGTACAACCTCTGCTGGAACTGCTGCCACCCAGTCCTCGGAGACACGCACGTGGCTGTAGCTGTTCACCAGGGCCTCGATGACCCGCGGGCAGGTGTGGCAACACCGCAGCACCTGGCCAGGGAGAGAGAGAGATGCCTTGAGAGGCTCCCTGGAACAGAAGCTAGACCGTGTTAAAGGAATAAAGCAGGTATTGATTTAAAAGGCCTTCCAAAGATACACTTCGGGCAGTACAAGAGCCTGGCTGAGGCTACACCCAAGATGGACTCTGAGTCACAAGTTGTCATATTTTTATAAATTTTGGTCCATTTACATATTGGGGTTAATTGTTCAATTACAGCTCCAGGTTATGCTGTCCCATCCTCCCAGACTGCTCTCCTCAATTCGCTGTTGCTTATACGTTTTGGGCCTGAAGCTGTAATGGTATCCTTGGTTCTGGGGCTGGAAAAGGATTGGTCTGTGTGACTGAGCTGTGAGGAGAACTTGCTAACACTTTATATGAGGTTCAGAGTTATATACTAATGCAGTACAGAATCTGGAAAATATGAAAGCTAAAACTTAAGGCATCAAGAGCAGGTGATCACCATCATTTGGCAACATCCTGCAAGCCTCACTGTCACCTCCTAAAGTACTGCTCAATCCAGATGTGGTAAATCTGTTGAACTCCTGTCCTTCCCTCACTCTGACCCAGGAGAGAAAAACCACTGCAGGTATGAAGCACCAGGGCATCCCTCCTTGCAGAGAGGAGGGCTGAGCCATCACTCAACATGCACAGCATGGCTGCCTTCAGCACAACCAGATCCCCACAGCTTCTCCTCAGACACAGGGACCAGCATACATGGCTGGGGTGATGATCTGCATCAGCTTCACTGCTGCCAGGAGCTCACAAACACCAACACTCTGCTTTACACCAGACTCCTTACCTCCTATTTCAGTAGTTAGAGCATGAGCCATTCCAGGGCAGGGACTGGGACTCATTTTGTGATCAGACAGAGCACAGAACACTATGCCTCTTGTGAGGGCCACACCAGGGTCTCAGGGATGCAGGATTGTGCCTCTTTGGTGCATGGCTGTGGAGACATCTGTACCTCTGTCTAGAGCAGTGCTGTGCCCATGTCAAGGGTGGCACAGAACCGCAGAAGACTTCACACGTATTTGTACAATATCTCTGGTGTGTTCCACGTTTGCATAGGTGCAGGTGACACACCAGTGCTGTGTACCCAGCAACAGTGCAGCCTTTGGAGCACACCCCACCCAGGCAAAGCCGCACAGAGGCAGATTTCCCTGGCTCTGGGCTGCCACTCCCCATGGCCCAGGCCAGCAGTAGCTGTCAGAGTCTATTCTGGCTGTACCAGTGATCCTCATTATCTGGCGTTAATAGGAGATTAATTAGTGTTAATTGTTGATTTTCCTGTATTTTCCCAAAGGGGAGAGCAATCTGCTGATCTCCGGGCTGGGTAATTATTGCAGTGCTCAGGAATTAAGACAGGAAATTAACCCTTTGTCTGCTGGTGTCTTGCAGAGACAGCAGGAGCTGGAGGGTGTGCCCCTGAGAAGAAACACCTCCAGAGGAAAAAGATCAACAATTTCCAGAACAAGTAATTATGGAAACTGGGTGAGTGCTGTCCACACAGCTTAGCAGACAGAAGGAGGAGAGTACTGCAGCAAAACACACCCCAGGAGAAAATATCAGGGATTCCCATACCAATAATGCCGGTTCTCCCTTCCCAGGCCCTGGGCAGAGCAGGGTGGGACGGTGAACAGTCTGCCTTGGAACAAGCCCTGCTGTGACAGGAGGGCCCACTGGGGCCCTGGTGTTGTTCACAGCCTTCCCCTCCCACCACAAGCCCCACACCTTGAGGAGGGAGCCTGGCCAGATGCGGACGGCTCCGTGGTTGAGCAGCGCTCGCACCACAAGCTCTGGGCGATGCTCCAGCTTGTAGGCAGCTACTTGCAGGATGTTGTGCAGGGCCGTGTTGCCGCCGTAGTTCATGACATTGACATTGGCACCCCGGGCCAGCAGTAACTCTGCGATTTGCGCGTTGGCGTTCTTGCAGGCCAGGTGAAGCGGGTGCTGCCGGTCCCGATCCTCAGCATTGATACTGGCACCGCTCTCCACCAGCAGCTGGCAGACCTGATAGTAGCGGTCCATGTCCTGGGGTTGAT
Organism: Peucedramus taeniatus; assembly: GCA_013400575.1. NCBI lineage: Eukaryota > Metazoa > Chordata > Aves > Passeriformes > Fringillidae > Peucedramus > Peucedramus taeniatus. The sequence continues at coordinate 117,382 of WBNO01004586.1, read as the reverse complement.
GGTGCTGAGCACAGGCAGCATTCAGTGGTGTTTGCCCCTCCTTGTTCTTCACCTCCAGTTCAGCCCCGTGGTGCAGAAGCAGCTGGACATGCTCTGCCAGGCCGTGCCGCGATGCCACATGCAGTGCTGTGTCCTTCTCCTCCTCCGTCTGACTGTTCACACTGGCACCATGCTGCAGCAGCTGCCGGACACACCTGTGTGGGCCAAGGTGACTTGGTGACCATTCCTCATCTCCACCTCCCAGGTCCCACATCTGTACTGTCCCAGCTTTTCCCCAGAGTCCGAAAATCCCTGCTCCTTATGCCCTGGGACAGTGGTTTTAAGCCAGGATGACTGGTGAGCAGAGATACTGTCACCCTAATTTCAGCTAACTCCACTCAGACCTCTTAAAGTATTGTAGCACCTGATGCCTGCTTGCGTGCACAGTGGATCTGCACAGGAACGCCCTGAACACTACAGTGTGACCACTGGCTCCTCAGCTGCACCTGCTAAGACACGAGCTTGCAGTCACCTGTTGGACCTCAGAGGTGATCCTGGTCCAGGAACAGGCACCAAGGCCACCCCTATTCTGCACCCCCAACCCACCTTCAGGGGTGAGGAGGGACCGCTCCTACATGGGGTTAGGCTTGAGAGGGAGGGAGGCTGGCTGCATCCCCCCAAGCAGGACTCACTCGATGGAGTCTGAGCTCTTGCAGAGGTGCAAGGGTCTGTAGCCATCCTCAGAGACAGCCTCGGGATCAGCTCCGGAGCTGAGCAGCAGGCGCACGCAGTCGGTGCTGGCGGCTGCACAAGCCTCGTGCAGGGCTGTCTTGCCCCCTGGAGCAAAGTCGACGGCAGCGCCGCGGAGCAGCAGCAGCCGCAGGCAGGCGGTGTAGCCCCGGCTGGCCGTGATGTGCAGCGGCGTGGTGAGCTCCTGCTCGTAGCTCAGCGACCACAGTCCTGCATGGGAAAGAGGTCAGGGAGCCACATCCAGCCACGGTGCACAGAGACCTTCCCTTTTCCTTGAAGTACCTGAGGTGCATCCCCCTGAGAGACGTGTGCCCCCTCAAGGGACATCAAGTCCCTTCCCTGCAAGATCCCTGCATTTGGACTGGCCCACCAAAGGCAGAGATCTCTGAAGGCTCTCAGGCCACACAGCCATGCAGACAGGGAGCTCCAGGGAGCAGCAGCCCGCAGCAGAGGCTGCTCTGGGCAGTGTGCCCTTCACCTGTGGCTCAGGTGGGTACATGGGGTTTCTGTTGTCAGGGGCACAACAGATGAAGGGTCTGGGGCATGAGCAGGGCTGATGGCAGCGAGGTGGCTGGGCCAAACACCATGTGTGAAGCACCACAAACACAAGGAACCAGGCAGTAGAGAGGTGTCAGAGCCAACGGCCACACACACAGGGGGCTAAAACAAGCCCTGAGCAGGGTGCAGACAACAAGCCACAGCAGAGATGGACATCTAGAGCCTAGGAGAGAGCAAGGGGCTGAAATGTGCCAGCTCTCAAAGATGCTGATCCAGTGCAAACCATCGCTGAGCCTGTGCTTTCTGCTGGCTAACAGCCTGCAGATGCTAGAGGAAAAATGCTCCTTAAACTATGCTTCTTGCTGCCTATCCAGACTGAGCTGGAGGACATCCCAGACTGCATGGTGTGTTCCACACTACGTCTCTCAGCTCCTTCTTGCAGAGGCAGTATGTCATTTCCAGGGCCAGGTTAAACCTGCACTGTCTCAAAAATCTAACTCATGTTGTGACAGTCGGGCACAACCCGCAGTGAGAGCCCACAGCTCAGAGCAGGCTGCACACAGAGCAGTTCCCAAGCACTTAAGACAATCCCTGTGGGAGGGACCAGGCTTCCTGGATGCACCCCGTGCTCTCAGAAACAGGAACCCCCTTCCCCAAGGAACACAGGAGAACCTGACCATATCCCCAGGCTGTTGTTCCCATTCCCACTGTTCTGCAAGCCAAGCAGCACCCGTAACACACAAGCCCAGCAGCAGCCGTGCCCCACAGCACACACTACAAGCTGAGCCCCACTGCTCCCCATACTCAGCCCGCGGGGGTTGAAGCGGTAGTTCTTCCACTCTTCCAGGTCACTGGTGTCAAACACAGCACTGGGGCTCAGGTTGTTCTGAGGATCTCTGAGGATCTTGGCTACAGTCCCCTGATCCCCAGCCAGCAGGGCCAGCCAGAACACCTGGGCAGGGCCATCCACCTGCTGTGTGCGGATGGGCTCCTGGCTCTCATCTCTTCCGCCTGTGATGCTGCCCATAACACCCAACCAGACTCTTCTCAGAGACCAGGACAGGACCTGCTGGTGCCCCCCAGCCAGGCTCTGAGGCACAACCCCACCAGCAGCCTGGGTTTGGGCTGAGAGTCTGCCTGCCTGCCAGCCCAGGGCGTTCCACAGGGAGGGGGAACACGTCACACTCCTCTCTTTGGCTCAGGATGGGCGCAGCTCAAGTCTCAGCTGTTCTATTCTGGGAAACCTTGTGACCAAACACTGGGGCCAAGGGGCTGATAAAGGCTCTCCACTCAGGCAGCAGTACCTCAGCAGTGCCCTGCTGTGAAGGGTAGAAATGGGGATGAGACATCACTAAGACAACAGAGAGGGAAATGGTTTCATGCCTTACTCAGCATGTTGCCCAGTGCTGCCCAGTCCACAACAGCATGACCCCAGCAGCTCCACACACACCTCCATGCCTTTGTTCACCCCTTGGCTCCACACACATCTCCAGCACTGCACACCCATTTTACCAGTTGCATCTGAGCCATTGGCACTAGGCAGATTTTTAAACAAGCTACAGGAAAGCTATTTTTAATCAAAGCCAAAGAAGTGGTAGAAATAGGTACAAGGATGGGAAAAATTGGAAGTAATTATCCTTTAGACCCTCCCCACTTCCTCTTTTTTCTTGATATCCAGCCTTGCACAGAGCCCCTGCATAGCTTTAGTGTTCCCCTTCAGTCCTCAGACACTCCCCTGACTCGGCTGCTCACTGCAGTCCTGTCACCTGAGCTGGTGTTTTCCTCTGACCCTACTTGGCTACAGGCAGCCGGCCCACCCACCTTGGTCACAGAAGAGCATGCCCAACTCACGTGGCATTGGCACCGTGCACACATTGTTCACACCATGTGATCTAGAGAACATGTCAAACTACATGGAAGGCTAGTAGAGTGCAGTTTAATTTTGTGTCACAGAACTACTCAGATCATGCAGCTAAACACCAGTTAAGTGACCCCAAAAGACCACCAAGCAACAATTACCAGAGGACCAGAGCAGAGTGTAAGACAGGGAACTTTACCCTTCTCAGTAATGAAAATAAATGAGTAAGTCCTATGCTGACAGTATCCAGTTCGCTCTGTGTGTGCAAACTTCACCTTGTCTAACTAAAATGTAGCCTTCAGAAAGGTAAAGAAAGGGAAGCCCTTGGCAGATGTTCTCATCTGATGGGACCCTCTATTTTCCCAAGGATATAAGCAGGTATCCCATGAGAGCTTGAGCTTCCCAGTCACACACCAGGAAGGCAGAAAGCGGTGTAAGTATCAGTGACACCAGACAGTTTATGCTTCCTCTGGGCACCTTAAAATACCAGAGAGGTGATCTGAGAAAAACAAGGTCACTAGAACCTACTGTTAAGGTCACTGAATCAGTTCCAGGAACCTGTCCCTACATGGTCAGTGAGACACAGAGACAAGCCTCGGATAGCATGAAGGCTTGTTTTGGTTTTTGTTCTGTATTCTTATCTGATAAATTTGGTGGCACATTTTTGCTCTGTGCTTGATGAATGATCTTGTTTGGTTGAGTTTTTCATGTCTTGAAACTTTGTTGATTAGAGAAATTTCTGCATGAGGTTGTTTCACATTGTTCCATTTTCTCTGGGGCACAAACCTTTACCAGCAGAGAGACTGGCTGCTGCAGTGTCTGCCAGCCTGGCATAAGACAGGAGTTACCACATCCAATCCATGTTTTACTGAAGTAGACTGTAACAATTCAAAACCTGGGCCGTACAAATCTTGCAACTCAGTAAAATAATCTTCACCACTCACAAGCAGCAGCACGTGCATTGGCAAGCCCATGCACCCTATTTGTCTCTTGCTGGAGTGGATCCCCACAAAACGCTGTCATCTGTCTAAGCACCAGGACTCTTGGCCTGCTCCTCTGGGAAAGCAGCTTCATCAACAGCTCTTCCATTCTCATATGGGTGGCTTTTGCCACCAGCCTTCTGTTGAGGAGGCTCTCTCCCAAATTTGCCCTAAACCAGGACAAATACAGTTAAAGGCCTTCCCCACTTGATGCTGTTAAATTCTGGGAGTCTGCCTGCACCACACCACTTGTTGATAGCAGCAAGAGCAAGGGCACATCCAGGCTGCCCAGCACACCTCTCCCTTGAGCACACCAGCTGCATTGCTTACTGAGACACCTACAGACAATGTTGATGAGAAGGTAAGTAAAAGGGACCAGAGAGTGTGGAAGCATGTGTGATAGCCCCAAGATGTGCCTGGACAAGGTACAGTGAGATGTACAGATGGAAAGAAACACCAAGAATGATCAGCTCCTACCTCCTGTCACTGAGGAAAGTTTGCTTCCACCATCTTTTTCATAGACTGGATTTCTGCTCCCCTTGTCAAATCTATCTCATGGAACAGAACAGCATTCTGATACCTCTTCACCCATGCACACTCCCCACCTCACACGTATTTCACATCCATCCCAGTAATCTCTAACAGGACAGTCCCGAGGATGTGCTTCTCCAGCAACTCTTCCAAAGGCCCTAGTCTCATTATTTCCCAGTAGATCTGCCTCATGCCACATTCAACAAGCCTGCTACTATTTGCTGCACAGCCTTGGAAACTTCCTCACACTAAAGCTGTTCTCCTCAAGTCCTTCTTCCACCACTGGGGATTCCTTTCAATATTTTTCTCAGGTGCCTGAGCCCTATCCTTGCACCCCATCTTTGGCATTTTCTATCCCCCCATGTCTCAGTGCCTCATACCCACCACGTTTACTGCTAGTCCAGCGCAGCACATCACCCCTGGTCTCAATGATGAGATTGATAGCTGCGCTCTTGGTGAAGTACTTCTGCACCATGTCGAGGTCTCCAGTGAAGAGTGCATTCTGGACCAGCAGATCCTGGCACTCCAGTGGCTCCAGGCGGCTGTGCTGGTGTCCCCAGCCATCTGGGCTCAGGCTGTGCTCGCTGTGGTGGGACCTTGCACTGCAAGAATCCTTCCACTGAGCCGGCTGCAGCAAACGTTGTGGGGCAGAGCGGAGAGGGTAGGTACAGTCCATCACAGGTAGCTAACCTGAGAAGTCTGAGCCACACAGTAAAGGAACTATTACAGCAAAGACCCTCTTGTTCAAGGGTTTGTCCTTTGCAGGTTGCTCCTGGGTTCCAGCTCCCCTGCATCTGGCTGGACCCAGGCAGAGGCCTGAATCACCCAGTATAAATAGCCTGGCTTGGCAGCTCCTCATCACCACCTCCTCCTCTTCCAGGAGCTTATTTTCAGCTGCATGGTGCAATCACCAGTACGGACTAGGCACAGGAGAGGGGTGGCAGGCAGCCCGGAAATGCTCTTTGTGCTTGTTTGCTCTGCAAAGAGCCCCTGCTCCACACGGTGCTCCCACTGAGAAAGAAGTAGATCAAGGTGAGGGCAACCATGGCAGGGAGGTAGGTGGGTGAGGGGGAGCTTGGGAAAGGCCTGGATCAGACTTGGTGTCAGAAGTCAGAATGATAAAGGACTAAGGACAGGGCTCTTCCCCACAGGCAGCTCCACAAAGGGAGGGACCAAAGGACCCTCACAAGTACCACACACTGCTCTGAGAATCAGCCCCTTCCCTGGGCGGCAAGGCTGGCTGTCCTCAGGGCTGGGCAGGATACAGAAGGGTAGGGAGGTGAACCCTGAGGAAAACAGCTTGTACAACACTGTTACATTGGTCCCAAACTGTAATCAAGTTCTTTGTGGTGTGGCTGGAGGTGCTGATCAAACAGGGAGCCAGACTAGGAGAGCTGACACAACCCCTCCAACAGTGCCCAGAGCACAGCAGCTGAAAGCCCTGGGGCTTCCAGGTCAGGAACCTGCAGTGACACAAGTCCAAGGGCTGGTCAGAAAGTGACGACAGATGAAAGCTAGGACACCTGAACAACAGCTCCATCACCAGGCATGGCCCACACACCTCTATTCCATGGACAGCACCCAAGTGCCATGACATGGCTGTGCCTTATCGCTTGCCCCAGAGGACACCATGTCTGTCTTGTCAAATAAATGTCTCCATAGGGCCAAGCACTGCAGCCATGGTGGGGGAGATGCATTCAGAGCCTCAGAACGAGGTTATGTGGGGAGGGAGCAGCATGCATGGAAACGAGCCTGTAACGAGTTTGTAATATGCATGTGTGGCATGGCCTGCGCAGCGTCATCACAATGGCACAGGCACTTTCCCGCCTCATTGCCTCCCAAATGGATTTTAAATATCATTCCGAGGACACAATTATTTAAAACGCTGAACTAAACACTCACTAATGGGAAAACGGCGTGTGGCCTGCAGCAGCCATTCCTCATGGGGCCACTCTGCCCATGTCATCCTCTTCTCCAGCCCCACACCCTGCATGGGGCCACATGGAAGCATCCTCTTCCTTGGAAGCCAAACAGGGCACTGCTGGTACCTGTCTTGAGCCCAGGCCAGGGCACATGCTTATGTGAGAACACACCTTTTGTCCCCATCTCAGTGACCTCCAGCCCCAGAGCAGCTTCCAAGCACCAGGGGCACTGCGAGTCAGCCCCCAGGGCTCAGTGTCAGGGATCCCAGTGACCTCAGCAGACAGCAGGTCCTCCTGTCTCTCCCCAGTTTGGCATCAGGTAATGTAGGGCTGCACAAGGAGAGGACAAGGATGAGAACAAGGATTCCTCCTGACCCCCTTTGTGTGGCCCTGGAAGTTATAGTTACAACGTAAGATTTACTTTTTCACTTAATCTGAATACCTCCCACACCCCCAAGCACAACCCTGAACAGGGGAGATGAAGAAAGCAGCATTATAGTTGGTTACACCCNAAATGTAATTTAAAAGAAGAAAAAAAAAAAAAAAAAAAAAAAAAAAAAAAAAAAAAAAAAAAAAAAAAAAAAAAAAAAAAAAAAAAAAAAAAAACCACCAAAAAAAAAACCAAAAACAAAAAAAAAAACCACAAACACCACCACAAAAAAACACAACAAAAACAAAAAAACAAGGAAACAAACTCTTTGTAGCAGCACTTGCCGGGGATAGAGGCAGCTCCAAGGACTCCGTGGACGCTCAGTCCCATTACAGCACTGGCAGCACCAGGGGTGACAGAGCTTCAGACAACAGTGCATCTGCTGGTGGGGGAGTGCCTGCCTGACCTTTGACCATCACCCCTCTCCCTTCCTCCATGCAGGGTTTCTAAGGCCACCACAAGCTGCCAGCACTCAGAGACAGCAGCCAACCTCAGACTGAACAGAGAAGGGAAGTGACACAAAGCAGCACCATCCCCGCACACTGAGCACAGAGAGGATGAGAGTCCATTGCTGGAACCCTGGCTGTACATTGGAGGTTCATATTTTAACAGCTTTGGCATCACCAGGGCTATCCATCACCAGCTCATTTTCCTCCGTGTGCTGAACTGCTCCTGCCTCTGCTATTTGGAACAATGTCTAATGAGACAGCAGAGCACCACCTGGCAACACGGCTGCCAAGGGACACAACACGGGAAGAAGAATATACACAGGTCTGCACACTGCTGCCAGCCTCCACTGCCCAAAAAGCTCCCTCCCCTCAAACCTGCTCCACTCCTAACACCTCAGAGATGCTCTGCCTCTTGGTCCTCCTCCGTGTGAGAGAAAGAGCACATGCTCGTAAGCCCTTGCTCTCTTACAGAACAGAAAACAGAACACAGGCATTAGGGATATTTTCATGAATGCTCATTCAGCACTACAGTGCTCTTTTTGAGAGGTTGAAGAAAGGACAAAGAAAAAAAAAAAAATGTTTCTAGCCCACAGACACATGCATAGCTTAGTCAGAACATAGATGTGGGGCCATGGATGTGCAACATGACAATGATGCAGTGTTGCAGCACTAAAAACTTGCTGTGAGACCTGCCAAGACACAGGCAGACCTGGACAAAGGCATACCCACGTGGAGCAAGGCAGCCCCAAAGGACACTTTAGAAGAGAGCCTGCACAGGCTCCAAGTTTGCTTCTAGTGTAACCTGAGTACTTTTGAGTTGTTGTTACAGTGACCAGTGCCCTGTGAATCCCCACTGGGCAGCAGAGCCTAAAAGCAACTTTGCCCACATCTCACGAGAGCCACGAGCCAAGACAGCTGAGCTGAGGCACAGTTCTCACCAAAGCTCATCAGCTAAACACAGAGTGAACCCTCAGGAAAAGACAGCCCTGCATGACATCCTGTGCAGGCATCCCGGGGCAGCTTCAGGGGGACTTACTTTGGGGAAACGAGCAGCAGGATCCCTGCACACAGCAAGAGATAACCCACCCCCCATATGGGAAATGTGAAAAGGACAGCGTGGGCAGGTTCAGCTCAGAACTCCCTCATTCCAAGAGCAACCTCCTCCTTCTGCCCCTCAGTGCATCTGCACTACCTGTCACATCTCTGAGGAAATGCAGGGATCTAGTAAGAGGAATGTGAGGCCAATCTCCAACTCCTTGCTGGGGCTGCGGGGGAAGAGCGGCATGTGGCACGAAGCAGGATGCAAAAGCAGAGAATCAAGCACCGACACCTTTAAATGCTTGCTCCTCTGGGGCTCACCCGGTGCTCGATGCTCTATCAGACATCTGCAGGAGACAGCCTCTCGTTTCACCATAAACCAGCACCTTATCCACACAGCCAGCCTGCCGAGAGAGCTGGGCTGCCGGAGGAGGAAGATGCACGGTCCTCGGGCAGCCTGCTCCGAGCTGGTAGCGCGGGGCTCCTGCTCGTGCCACAGAAACGGATCCTAGATCAGGTAGTCAGAGAGACCCATCTCCAGGGCAGGAGCAGAACTGCAGCTCCGGGCTGCTCCTCAGCATTCCCCATCCGTCAGCGAGCGCGGCTGCACACCCCGCGCCGGCGAGAGCTGCTGGAGAGGGGAGTAAGCCGTAGTGAACGAGTAACAGGTGAGGAATGTTTCTCTATTGCCTCCTCAAAGATAAAGGTTTGTAAGTTAAAGTTCTCTGAATTGCCTCCAACAGCGAACAGAAACTGGTTTATTTTAGAAAACGAGCACCCTCTTTACAGGTTATTAAAAGAGATTGTAGGTGATACATCAGGCAACCAAGTAATAAACTTTTGATACATCAGGCAAACTACGCCAGGTACTAAGGAGCAGCCAATGAATTTTTAACAAGTGAAGATGAAGATCTCCACACGCCTGCTGTTGATAGGAGGTGGCTGTGACCTTGCCACTTTCAATACCCTCTCTAAGTGCCTAACTTGCCACAGGGGCTGCAAAATTTACAAACCTCGAAGTCTTTGCTGTCCTTAACTGTCCTGGCTGCTCCTACGAGGCTTTTCATGCCCCACCCTGCTCCTGCTGGCCTGGCTGCCATGGCTCTGCTCCCTCTCTGACTCTCTTGCCAGCTCTCAGAGGGAGTTCACCAGGGAAAGACCCATCATACCCAATACAGATCTCCCCCATTGCACTCTATAAGCCAGCTCTGGACCCATGGTGGTGGTCGCCCCTTTCCTGTGCTTTTCACAATTATTCTTGGCATTTTCCTTCTTTTCTATTTTCTTTGCTTTTCTCCTTTATGAAGAAAAAAAAAAAAAAAGCTTAATTATCGCTTTGTTTTCCAACATCTAACCTCATTTATGTTTTAATCTCAATTGCAGGTATGTTTAAAACCTAGTTCCTCTCCACAATTATGAATCAAGGCAAAACTTGCCTCTCCTCACCTTAGGCAGATCAGAACACTTGGTCTAGTGGGCAGTAGAACAGATTCAGCAAGGAGATTAGCTGCTCACCTGCTCACTGCAAATGGAGCCTACTCAGCCTCCCACTCTTTGGCTGGACTCTCCCAGGCCTGCCTCCAATCCATGCATGCAGCTGAGCATCCCCACAGCTGCTCTGCCCCTAGAATCAGCCACAGAGCCTCTCCACACAGCACAGCCACCACAAGGGCTAGAGGGAAGAAAAGAGGTGCAGCCCATGCCTCTGCTCGAGTCCAGTTCGGGCTTGCAGGCCAGACACAATGAAGAGATGGCCCTTCAACGCTGTCCTACAGTCAGGAGGAAACAGAGCACCCAGCACAGCCCCTTCGCTCTGTCCCCCAGCCAGCCCCACTCTGTAGCAGCAGGGATGGAGCTGAATGCGAGGTGCTGCTGCCTCCTGTACTCTGCCTAGAAGCATCACGTACATCTTGTCCGGCCCACACTACAGAGCCAGGCTGGCCCCCACCAGAGATCAGCATCTGTCACAGCTCATGAGACTCAGCAGCACCTCGGCAAGCTGGGGAAATCCAGGATTGCCCCATTTACTGTCACCTTGGAACTTAACACAGCTCTGGTTCCTCCTGGTACTCCTACCCTGATAGAGACTGTGATGATAAGGCATTAGAACCAGGTATCCAGTCCCCATGTGAAGCTAGCAAAAGGCACTGGAACAGGCTGTCAAGAGAAGTCATGGATGCCCAAGCATTCAAGGCCAGGTTGGAAAGGGCTTGGAGTAACCTGGTCTAGTAGAAGGTGTCCCTACCTGTGGCAGGGAGGTGGACCTGGATGGGCTTTAAGGTCCCTTTCAATGGATACTGTTCTATGATCTCCACTCAGAACACTCCACCACAGACCCCAAGGCAGCACCTCTGTGCAGGAATCAAGGACAGCCCCACACACCCCACAAAGGTGCTGTGCTTACAGGGCAGCCAAGCTATCCACCACAGGGTCATGGCTCTGGACACAACTCTCAGCCCTGTGGGTTGCCCAGGCTCCATGTGAACAGAAAGAAGAAGTGTGCCCATGCTCCCTTCAGGGCCCTGGATCCCTCCAGGGGATACAAGGAAAGGCAGTACGGGCCAGTCATTAATATAATGGTCCAAGGCAGAACACAGGACATCCAGTCCTAGCCCAGTTTAGAGCCCTGCAAAATAAAGTTCTCTTTGAAGACACTGGAAGCAAGTAGAGATGATGGCCACATGTCTAGAAAGAAAAGTTTGTTTTTCTGTCAGTGAAGCTCATTTTGCTTCAGTTCTGCCTATCCCAGAAAAGGAGAAAGTTTTCACCAGAAAAAAAAAACAACCCCCAAACTAAACAACAGCAATAACAAAAACAGCTACCAAGGAAAAACTCTCATTCCCAGAGCCCACCAGAAAAAAAACCCCAACCAAAGAACAACAGCTTTGAGAATAGTTTATAAACATTGGAAAAACCCTTTACCCAGTGCTAATTTCATCCTATTGACCCAGGGAGATTTAGCATCTACTCTGACCAGTATAAACTAATAACTTGGGCAGAAAGACCCACCACAGTTAGGAAGCAGTTGAAGAACAGCAGGGAAGTCAAAAGCAGCAGAAGTTTTAGCAGTCAGGAATCTGAAAGCCATAGTACGGAGTTTGGAGAAGGGCAGAGAACCCTCTATGCTTCCCATAATGACCCCAGCTTTCCCCAGGCATGCCCTGTGGTCCCTGCTCCTAGTTGCATGTGGTTGTTTTCAAACAGCAGCTGTTCTTCCAGCCCTACCAAACAATCCCCATGGCCACAGTTTTAACTGCCTCACAATTTGTGATGCAAAGATTAAAGACACAGTCTGTATTTCTATGCATTTTTTATTTGCAGGCAGACAACATGAGGTTTTGCTTTTTCAGTTGAATTAGACCCAATACTTCTCCTGCAGGAGAAGGTGGCAGGCCCGAGCTGGTCTCACCAGGGCCCGGTGGGTCACTTGCCACTGGTGTATTTGGTGACGGCCTTGGTGCCCTCGGAGACCGCGTGCTTGGCCAGCTCGCCGGGCAGCAGCAGCCTGACGGCCGTCTGCACCTCACGGCTGGTGATGGTGGCACGCTGGCTGTACTGGGCCAGGCGCGAGGCCTCTACCGCCAGGCGCTCCAGCATGTCATTGACAAAGGAGTTCATGATGCTCATGGCCTTGGAGGAGATGGCGAGGTCGGGGTGCACCTGCCGGATGGTAACCAAACACCGGCTCAGCCTCACACACCCATCAGCCTGGAGGAGTGGGAGCTCCATTCCCCATCCCAAACGGGGCACTCTAACTCCAAAAGCACCTATAGCCGCCACCCTCCGGGCTTCAAATCATGAGCCACTTTAAACTCAGGGTAGGCTCCCATAATACTATAGGAGCTTTGGGATTGCACTGCCAGAAGCCTCCTCACAATCCCCATGAAAAACATGAAGACATGGCTGTGAGGGATGGAAATACGCTGGTCTCCAAGTCCTGTCTACAGCCTCATGCTGACAACTGTGGCCTAGAAAACTCACGGCCACTTCCAAAAATGCTCTCCTCTCCCCATCAAAAATCACCAGACATCTACTCACGGGGCCAGAAGCAGCTGTTCCTACTGTACTGACTTGCATGAAATTACTTCTTCAGGCAGAGCTAAGCACCAGAGCTCATTCCCTCTAGGAAACACTATCTGCTCTAGATTCATCTCTACTAGCCCCAGAATCCACCCCCTCAACTTCCAAGCTTCAGCTGGGGCCCTCCTGTACCTGAACTTACACTTTTTTTCCTTTCCCCATCTCTTTAGAAACCCAGATTTTTCTTTCTTAGCCTTTATAGTGTTAACTTACGACAGGCAGAAGTTACTTTATGTACAAAGCAATTTCTAGCAGAAAAGAAACATTTACTCACCTGCTTCAGTACTTTGTAAATGTAGACTGAAAACACTTCCTTTCTCTTAGGCTTCCTCTTAGATCTTTTTTCCCCAGAAGCAGCAGCATGACCATGTTTCTTCAAATGTTCTGGGCTCATCTTACCCTTCAGCAGAGCAGCCAGCAAGTGCTGTGGGACTGGTTATATAGCACAGGCAGCAGAGCCCAACCCTGCCTCACTTGCAGCCCCCAAGGAGCAGGACAAGTACACACCTGTGGCTGATGATTCCACTTTGCACTAAATGAAAAGCAGCTGGCCTGAGAGGAGCTTGGAAGTGACAGATTCAACTAAACTTTCAGACCTAAGAAGTTTGAGTGTAACCAGGGCAAAGAGGGACAAGAGCAGAAGCATCTGATTTACAGGGCACAGAATTACCAGAGAAGAGCCATTCCCAGGTCCAAAAGGAGTTTGGTGAAAGGAGGGATCTTGCTTTGGTGCAAGGCTGTGAATTGGAGTACTCAAGGTACTCCAGAATCAAATGGAACCACATCTGTTCTATGGAACAGGTAATGCCATCAGGGGAAACCCAGTAACTGCAGGAAGCATTGGTCCAGAGGTGAAACAATGGCACTGTAAACATCCTACCAGCCAAATTTCCCCTGCTACCTAGCCTGTTGAGATCCCACCTGCTGCACACAAGGGAGCCTGGAAAGTCAGGAGGGGGACAGTGGAGGGCTAACACCTCAAGTGTGGATTTGATCTGTCTTGGAAACCAGTGACTACACTAATGAAGGTTAATGTGACACAGGATTTAGGCTTAGCCAGGAAAAACGTGCAGCAACACAGCGCAGACCTGAACAAAGCAGAGTTTTCTGTACTTTGGAGAGAAAAGGAAGCCTTTCAGCAGACAGCACTACAGCCATTTCATAAAAGGGCGATGCCAGTATGCTTGTTTGGTGGGGGAGCACACCTTGTTTGGTGGGGGTCTCTGTGCTGCCATTTGGAATCTCCTGCTCAGGTACACACATCATACTGGCACATCCTGAGCAAATCACATCTTCCAAAGAGTGAGCTTGGGAGGCCTAATCAGTCAGTGATTCTGCTACTGCTTGTGCAGCCCACAGTGTTTCACTGAATTGTTTTATTCTCAGCCTGTCCTCATGGGGAGGCACCTGATCACCCTCCCCTGGTGCAAAGAACTGTCACAGTGACACGGGGGGTCAGTGCCACAGCAAGGTTCTTGCTCCCAGAAACTGAAACATTAGTGATCAGGCAGTACAGGCTGGAATGGTCATGTCAGTGCATTTCTGAAGGAGAATGGGCTTGTGAAGATGTATGGTAGTGGGATCCTCTTGAAACAGGAATGATTAATACTGGCAGTGAGGAGCAGGGAACATGACCACCGGTGCTTCATAGAGGCCGTGTGTTGTCAAGGAACAGTACTGGTCTTCCCCCTTGAAGGGACATTCCACCACCCTCCTTGTAATGGGAGCTGTGTTTCCTTGGTCTCAGGTCACAGCACACAGTGAGGGACTCTTGAGCTGAAGGAGCTGGGGGCTATTGTATCCCTCCCCAGTTGCCACCATTTGTGATACTCAGCATTACACAGTGATAAACACACAGCTGTCTTTTCTGCAAAAAACCAAAAACATTTAGTTGGAAGGGAACCTGATGGTGGAGGAACAGCAACTGGTCACTCAGCATTAGGGACCGGGAGTCTTTACACACCAAGGGTGGAGGCTCATCCACATACTGAGCAGTACAGTCAGCTTTGAACTCTCAGGTTTGGAGAACTACCATCTGCTTCCCTGGACTGCTGTGCTAGAGGCCGTACATGCTGCTGTACTGGGCCTGCCTCATCCTGCTGCTGGTTTTGTGGTGTATGGATCTACTTGCACCACACACACGGGAATCCCACAAACCTGCACCTGTCACCTCTAGCTGTGTTAGAGCCAACCTTTCTTTTGGATAAAGGCAAGTGTGACTGTGCAGGTGCTGGGTCACTTCTTTAACAGAAATGACCATCCTAGCAACTAAGGAGCAATTCTTGTAATTTGTCGATAGTTTGGCTTTTCTGCAAAATCAGAAAATTCTCAGCTGGAACAGCTTCAACTGGCACTGCCTCAGCTTGTTGCTGTCTCTGAGATCAGTGCTCCAGGACATCTGTCTGCCACAGATGCTTCAACACAGCCCAACAAAGTGTCACCACAGAACAAACAGAGGTTAAATCAAGGCTGATAAAGCACATTTATAGATTCAATTTTACAAGTCCTGGCCTACTGTGACCCCCAGTGCAGCTACAGCTGCTTTTGCTTCAAACATGTATCTGCAGCCCTTGTTTATACATCAGACATGTCTGCATCTGGGAAGTTCCTCTTTGCAGCAGCAGATAGGTAACAGTGCTCTTCTTGGCTCCATGACCTACAGCAGTGCTCCAACTACTGCTCATCATGCTGGTCGCCATCTCAGCGTCCCCAGGCCATTTTTGGGACTTAACACTCCCAAAGAACTCAGTGTAAGATTGTATCCTCCATTTATTACCTACAGATGTGAAATGTAGTGAAACAAATTGCTGCCAAATCTTTGGTAAGGGAAAAAGTATAATACAAATAGCTCTAGCTTAAGTAAGGACTCTGGCCTCACCCTTCTCAGAGCTACTTCACAGCCTTTTCCAACTCACCAATACTTCCTACAACCTAGAGAGCAGAATAGACGTGCACTAATCTATTATTGTTTAACTTGTGACCCATCAATCTTTTGAATAATCACTTCCCTGTGAGTTTTCACTCCCTTGCTCTACCAGAGGGTAGCTTGGTACTCTCCAAGTCCTCTCTTGAATGGGAGATATTTATCCAAGTGACATTTATTGCCATCTAGACCTTTCTGCAGAACTGACTTGGAAGTAATACATTATTTTTCTCATCTCAGATCATTGCTAGAACTGGTGAAAAACCTGAAGGGTCCTATTTGATCTACTGGAAGCAGCTCACATTGTGACATTTGTCCTATGGATGACACTCAGTGCTTCCACAGCAGCAGTCACAACTTGGATTGGCCCTTTGGGATAGAAAAATAAGAAAAGATTCGACTCAAAGCCAGTCAGTTGGCACCAAAGAATGCACTGCATGGGAGCACAACTCCTTCGTTTGTCCTGTCCTTCCATTCACCCAGGCACTTGTGCTGCCAGATGGGCTGCTGGGCTACATGAGCCTCTCCTGTAACCAGTGCTGCCTCTCATGTGTCAGAAGTAATTAAAATGACTCATGATAAAAAAAAGCTGTTATGTTCAATTTGCTACCTACCTTTCTCTTTAGTACCCTTTATTCTAATAATAAACTAAAAATGTATTTTATTCAAGCTTCTGTGGCTCAGGGAGAGGTTAGAACACCAACTTTCCTGAAAATCTGTTACTGAGAACAAAAATAACAAACTTCAGTTGATTAGCCTTTAGTTAAACCTGCAAGGAACAAGGAACTAATTCAGAGTCCAAAATTCCTACATTATTGAGTCTCAGTATTAGACAATTCAAGGTGAAGCGAAATACCACACCTGAGCCACTGTGCTGGTAAGAACACACGCTGGTGTTCCATAGATCTATGTTCTGTGTCTAACAATGATCTCCAAAACACTTTCAGTTGCGTCTGTCACTGTCTACAACAGAGGCATCCGTGGCCTGTTCTGTGACACACTAGAAATAGTGTTCAGTCTGGCTGAGCAGAGGTGCAGAGGTGTGAGGACCCTGCTCAGCGCTCAGTACTCACCACTTCACATCTCTCAAGTTCTGGCCACAGCTTTGGTTGTACTGAGGAACTGAGCATTTAGCAGGAAGGGCTGATCTCACCCAAAGCTCAGGACTTGCTGATTCACCCCAGCACAACCCAACTACCATGGCTCACAAAACAAGACAAGATTGTTTTTCTCTCTTTATTGACTGATGGACTCTCAGGCAGATCTGTTAATTACACTGTTAAATAATAGTTAAAAACAAACCAAGGCCAGAGGAGTTTGAAGTTAAGTATCTAAAGTGAAGCAGAAATTGGGAAGGAAAAGGCAGGAGAAGCTGGGCTGGGGTCTCCACTTGTGTATCACTGCAGCTTGGACACCCCGATGGCCACTGTCATGACCCCAAGCCAACAGATTCCAAGGCCTGGCTCAGATGGGACATAGTCTAAATAAAGAAACAGTTGCCCAAATGTAGCCAGATCAGAAGAGAAGAGCTCTGTCCAGACATAGAGGTGCAAGGCAAGTCGAGGGGAAGCAGTATTGCAGCAATCCTAGAACACAGCCAGAGGGAGCAGCAGTTCTGCTCCTGCCGGTGGGCAGGCGAGTCGCGTGGCCACTGCCAGCCCCACAGAGAACATGGGCTGGGGGCTCCTCAGCTCACACATTGTGGGTCCGTTTGGTGAGCTGCGGGTCCTCATCCACCAGCTTCGACTTGAGATGCTCCTTGTAGGCAAGGATGTCCCCCTGCCACTTGGTGATTGTCTGCTTCTCACAGACCCAGATCTCCTGTGCGACCTGAGTGCAAACACACGAGGGAGAGAGGTTTGCAGTACAAATTTTTATAATCTTACCAAAATCATAAAGTTAACTAAAAACTATTCTCTGAAGTCTGGCAAGAAAAGTTTGACCACTTTCACATTTAGACTACCAAAGAAAAGTATCTACAGGGAAACATCTTCCCTGGTGTTTTCTGCATAATTTATACAAGATTTTAGAACTGAAAATCCTAGGCCCCTCTATAGTTCTGATTTTGTTCATGGACTAAGATGAAAAGCCTTTCTTGCTAAATTGGTAATTGAAATAAAAGTAGTTCTTGACCTGAACTACTTGGATCTATCACAGTGAAAAATAAAATCATACCTGAACTTGCAGCCAAAGCTATAGCAGATAGATTAGCACTTCACATTTATGGTGGTTTTTATTTTATTTTAAGTACCTAATGTTTTCCTGGGCTAGCTCAGCAATTGTTTAACATCAACACAGTAAGGGACTTGCGATTTTTTTTCACTCACCCATCTTTTTGGGATGAGTAAGAGCCAGTCAGTTGAAAACACCTTGTTTAATGACTAAAATGTCAGAAAGGTGCTCTGACAAAACTCACAACTGTCCTTACCTGTTGGATGAGTCTGAAGTCATGGCTGACAAGCATCATTCCTCCCTCGAACTCATTGATAGCATCTGCCAGTGCATCTATGGTTTCTATGTCCAGGTGGTTGGTAGGCTCATCCAGGAAGAGCATGTGAGGGTTCTGCCACGCCAGCCAGGCAAAGCACACACGGCACTTCTGCCCATCAGAGAGGTTCCTGATGGGGCTCACCTGCCCAACACACACATGGCTTGCAGCTCTGCAGTGACCTGACAGCCTGCCACCTTGACCCAAACCACTTGGGTCTCACCATAGGCTCCCAGCAGCTCCATGACACAAGAAGACAAATGTTCAGTAAGCCTTATACCTACAACAACCTTCTCCCACCCATGGAAGAAGGGAATTCCAGGGGTTTCTGAAGGACTGTACACAGCAAGGCCCAGCTTGTGCCAAAGGTGTGTAAGGACAGCTAATTGGTCTGACTGGTATTCACTGACACAACAATCAAACTACTCTCAACTTCTGCAGTGATAAATGGGCAAAACTAACATAAAAATCAATGCTGAACTGCAGCAATGTGGACAACTGTCACACACGGGATGTATCACGTACAGGAACATGTCATGCTTGGACTAAGAGCACCACAGGGTGAGCCCGCTCTCTTGTCTGAACCAACTGGACCCTACAAACAGCTGAGAATCTTCTAGCACTTCTGCCTGGTATTAATCTCAGAAATAAGAGAGAAGAAAAATAGTTCAAATTATAATTAAAACATGCTTAGGTCTAGCACTATACCAGAACTTGCTTTCTTTTCACCAGGAGTCTGAGGGAGTCACCCCTTCCAACCCACACACTGCTGTGATCCAAAGAAAGTTCCCATGATCCATGAGTTATTTTTTCTCCAATTTCAAAGGCAGAGATGGAAAAAGCATTTTGATGCTGTGTTGTGCCATGCTGCATACCGTATCACACTGTCAGGTATCAGGAGAGTAACAGAAAACACAGAACCTCTACTCCCCTAATGAGCAAAAAGCAAACCTCAACAGCTCATACTCACCTGCTGCTTCCCTGTCAAACCATATCTGCCAATGATTTTCCTCATCTCCTCCTTCTCCTTGATCTCTGGGTAGCATTTCAGCATGTACTCCAATGGTGAGAGGTCTAAGTCCAACTGCTCTTGCAAGTGCTGACAGAGAAGAAAAGCCAGCTTCAGGCTGGGCAGGCCAACCACTTCATGGCCCTAAGCACTACCCCCCTTGTACCTCAGGTACCAGGTGAGCAGCAGAATGCATGAGCCAATAATCCCACCTGCAGGATAGCCTCTGTGCCAAACTATTAGGGAATAATTTCCGTTTCAGGAACATGAGTGCTGCTTCAGAAGAGGAGGCTTGTTCACCACCAAACACAAGGCAACCAGCTCTGTCATAGCAGGTGGGAGACTGAACAGGAAGAACCACAGCCAGCCTCTTTGCAGGGTAAGAACATGAGCTGGAGGCCATTCCATGAAACACTTCCTTCCCCCATCTCCAGACACAGAAAGGCAGCACTGGGAGAGGCCTTAGAAGCAGAACTAGAGGAGCAAGGCTCCTCATTCCTGACAGCTTTTTCCTCACCATTCCCTGTCCCTGGGGGCTGCTGTAGGGAGTACCTGGTGGTATCTACCGATCTTCACATGCGAGTGCTTGCGAATCATCCCATCTGTGGGCAGCAGCTAGAAGGAGAAGATAAAATCATTTCACCAGGAAATCTCTCCTCTTGCAGTATGCCAGAAATACAGAATCCAGCCATCTCCAGACTGGCACAGTAATACTGTTCAGACAGTCTGAACAGGTAATATGAGAGAAAAAGCCCTATGTTTCAACAAGTCCACAGGACTTCTAAGGCCTGACCAGGGTGTTCTGGCAAACAAGTGCACTTTGTTGAAGACTATCTCAAAAATAAAGGCCCAGAGCAGGGTAGACAATGCACAGAGCAAACCTCTCCTGTGAGCAGTTTCAGCAGTGTTGACTTTCCAGCTCCATTGGGCCCAACAAGAGCTACACGAGTATCCAGGTCAATCCCAAACTCCAGGTTATTATAAATCCATGGCTGCAAACCACAAAAACCACAAAACATTACGCCTTTTCAGTACTCTCCAGAACCTCCCTGCTGCACCTGTAATGCTCTGTCCCCAGCAGGCCCAGCATTAGCACTGCCAAGAACTTTGCTCCATTAGTCATACACTGCAGCCCCCTCAGGAAGCTCAGCCAAAAGTCTCCCACTCCCAAACAAGGCAGGAATGCAAGTGATCACTGTACGCATACTCCCATACTCACCCCATCCTTGGTGTATCTGAAGCTGACATTCTGCACCATGATGACAGGAGGGGGAATTTTCCCACATGGCGGAAAGTAGAATGATAAAGTCTGTTAACACAGAATATCCACCTGTGAGACACCCAGATCACGGGACAGCCCAGTCATTCTGGTATAATCATGCCTCACTATCAACATCAGCTGAAAACCAAGGAACCAGATCGTGACTTTTTTAAGTCCTTCTTGCAACTCACTCAGATTTATTCTGATGAGCTGCTTGCAAGCTTATCTGCTGGATAACAAATCCCTATTTCTTTCCCTTTGAAACAAATGTGGGTTTGTACTCTTTACACAAATAAAAGCTGCACTCAGCATCCTCTCCCATCTCCTATGAGCCCTAGGCATTACTTTCTGATTTCTGTATCTGCAAAATAGCCTTATTGATAAGACAACTCCACTTCCCTCCCCCAGAAAAGTCCTCCTTCTCATTGTTCAGCATTACCCCATGCTGAGTACAGGGATCCTTGGCATCAAGGAGGGGTATCTTGTTCTTGCTACCAGCTCTGTCATTCTGTCATCATTCCTGCTGTCTGCTGAAGACCCTTCAACTCCTGTAGTCCATGTTTCAAATACAGATCTCTAGATGCAATCCCACGTCTCATCCTACCTTATCATTCACAACTCTCTCTGTCAAGCCAGAAGCCATCATTTTTTGAAGGGTCTTCTCCTTGCTCTGAGCTTGCCTGGCCAGCTTTGCACTACCATGGCCAAATCGTGCAATGTAATTCTGCAAAAAGAGTTAGCCAAAAGCAACAGTGATAAGGCTGACAAGGGGCAGGATGCCCACTAAAAGGGTAGGAGGGTGCTCATGCAGCTAGCCAGGTACCTTCATATGAGCGATCTGATCTTGCTCCCAGTGGAATCGCTTCATTTGATTTTCTTCTAGTTCTAAGCGAGTCTTTACATACTGATCATAATTTCCCTGGAAAGAGAGCATGGAACATCAGATGTGTCCAGAGAACAGCCCGTTTCTGCTCTCTGGTTGCATGGGGCTCTGTTTACTCACCGTGTAGTACTTAAGTTTGCGGTTGTGCATGTGGATTATGTTGGTGCAGACACCATTCAGGAAGTCCTGGGAGTGGGATATCAGCACAAGAATCCGCTTGAACCTGTGGCATCACATACGTTGTTAGAGACTAAATTAGGAAAAGAAATCCTGTTTTTTGGCCCTGATGGTGAGAAAGGCTTTATATGCATGCTTTGGGAAATCGGCAGTAAAGCAGCTACAACCAACTGCAGTGAGTAAATCCTGCCAACAGTTTTCACTGTGGTAAAACACCCTGCACCATTATACAGTCTTTGCCTGTTATCACAAAAAGCCCAGAGCTGGCTGCCTTTGAGGCAAGTGACTTGTGTCACTGATGCAGCTGACTCCACTGGCATCACATTTCTAAGACATTTCAACCTTTGCTGCTTACTTTCCCCTCAGTACAGACTCCCATCCATACGCACACTGCATCTGGCTCTGCTCCAAATACGTACAATTAGGGGTTAAAGCCTCCCCAAAAGAGGTTCAAAGTTCTTTTTTAAAGCTCCTCACTTCTAAGGCAAGGACACAAAAGGTTCAACTGACAGAGCTGATGGAAAAACCTCTGCAAAGGCAAAGCCCTTCTCACAATACAGCTCTTTTAATGCACACCCCATAACCTGAGCTTCTTAACTGTTCCTAAGATTTTTGCCTTACACCTTAACATTTTACCTTTGTTATGAAAACCAGGCACCTCACACACTAGCAAAAGATGAAACCAACACACTCAGATACTACAGTCCTGTGAAAACAGAGAAATGGTGGGGAGGAAGATGAGCTGAGAGCCAGGTCTGGAAAGCTCACACTACTAGTACAGTACATAATGCTGGTACACAGGCTGCCAAGGCCTGCTTCTGGCTTTCAAGGAAGCACCTTTAACCTGGAAGTACAAACCAGCATTTCTCATTTCTTCAGTGCCAGGCAGACAGGGGAGTTGAATTGAATTCTTTACCCTTACATCAAAGAATCTCACATAGCAGCAAGCAGAAGGTGCCACTGGTACTGCAACACAGTTATGCACCCACAAGAACTATACAGTTACTCCTGCAGAACTTGCTTACATGCTGACAAGATGCTCATGCTCACATGCTGACAAGCAGAAAAGCACAACCCACAGAAGCAGCAAACTCCTCCATGCTTACGTTTTCAGCTCTTCCTCCAACCACACACAGGCATCCAGGTCAAGGTGGTTTGTGGGCTCATCGAGCAGCAGCATGAAAGGCCGAATGAAGAGTGCTCTGCAAGGACAGGAGAAGTGACAGCACAGGGTAAGTGTAGGTAACCCAAAGCCTCTCAACCCTGCTCTGAGTTCTTAGAACTGTCTGTGACTTTGCAGTCATGAACAGGCAGGCATTCTCACAGGAGGCAGGCGGCACTATTCCACTCACCTGGCAAGAGCCACCCTCATTCGCCAGCCACCACTAAAGTCCTTCAGCTTCTTCCTCTGCATGGCTGGCGTGAACCCCAAGCCGTGAAGGATACGTGAGGCTCGTGCTTCTGCCTTATCAGCATCCAGCTCCTCCAGGCGTTCATATAACTCCAAGAGTTTCTCACATTCCGCTGAAAGAGAGCCTGCTGGTCAGCACCTCTGCCTACAAAGGGCTCACAGCTGCACTGCTGCACAGCTGGGAACCTCCCAGTCCCTCTGCTTTACTCCTATTTAGCCCCCTCCATATCCAAGCCTGAGACACTTCTTAAGAGGCTGCATGGAATAATTCATCCAAAGAAGTCTCATCTGTGTCCTTTAGTACAGGGCAGCTGGGGGAAATGGGTACCACAACATGTGAAAACTTTCCCAAGGAATCCAAATTATCTTTGGTAGGGAAAGAAATGTCCCTTGGGACTCCGAGAAGCTTTACCGTCTTCATGAGCTAAACGTTCCGCTTCTCGCTCCAGCATGGCTCTCTCTGTATCCACCTCCATCACACACTGCAGAGGGGTCTTGTCACTGGGAGGCATCTCTCGGGTCAGGTGATAGATGTCAATGTGCTCTGGGATGGGCACTTCTCGCTTCCCAATAGCTGACAAAAGCATGGACTTCCCTGTGTGCAGATAATCACAATTAATTGCTGGATTCAGTGAGATACAACGTCACAGTGGAACAGATGAGATATACTTAGATCCCACTGTGATTCCTTCCCTTTCCAACCTCAGAAAATCCTGGGGATTTTTTTTCCCAAGAGGCCAGAAGAACTGGAGGCACAGCAGAGTCCACTGCCTCAGTAGGACAGGCTGCCCTCCTAGCTAAGGCTCACTACCCCAAGGACAGGACTGAGACATGAAGAAGCTTTTTGGAAACCACTGCACTTCAGCCCTTCCCCAGATTTGGGAAACTTTATCTCTGTTGTAGTTTCTGCTGTCTAACCAGGTCTGACAGCTGGTATCAGGATCCAAGAAGACTGCTAACAAAGAGAAAAGTAACGCACTCATCCCTAAACAACCTGGGTTTTCCTGAAACTTAAACCAGGTGGTCACTCTTACTAGCACCTCTCTAATCACACCCATATTCTGCATCTCTCAATGTAGCATCACTTTCTCCAGGGACTGTACAGTTGTTTTCCTAGTTAGGCCAAACCACACATTTTCTACTTCTCCATACAGTCCAAGTTCTTTGACCAACACCATCAGCACTGGGTTTACTGGCTCTACTAAGCTAATCAGGCAAACAGGAATCAGACCTATTAACAGATCCCAGACAACTCACCCAACTCTCCACAGAAACAAGATCAAAAGCACAGTCCAAAATCTAGAATGCAATCTCAGACTTCCATCAGCAATCCTAGTAATTCCCCTTCCTGGGTGGAGATATGGGAGAACAGAAACTTCTGGGTCCCAGTCATGTCTGTCTAACGGGCCTCCTTCTGGTTTCCAGCACTTCCCACCTACACCTGCCCAGCTTCTCGGCATAGACACCTTTACTGAGTTCCAGGGAGCTATGCTGCTTCCCCTCAGCTTACCAATCCCATTGAGTCCAATCAGGCCATAGCGTCTCCCGGAGTTCAGCTCCAGTTTGGTGTCACTCAGCAGCTCCTGGCCATGAAAGGTCAGTGAGAGGTTGATGATATGCACATCAGTGCTGTTGGGGTGGGAGGCCAGCACTCCTGTCACAGCTCGGGCAGCAGCTTTCTTTAACTCAAAGTCCTCCAGCTCCTTTGTAAGAGCATCCACCTCTATATGTAGAGAAGACCAGAATTGTTACTGATTTACAAACACAAGGGAAGCCATAAGCCCCTGTACCAAAAGGCCCAGGACCACAAAAACAACTCTCATTTCTACAGAAGAGTTGAGGAGACCAGGATGCAATGACACTCAGCTCTTCAGCTTAGCAGGAGGATGTGTATGGTCTAATAGGAACTTCCACCAGCTAAATACCTAAATGTCATCTAAACAAAACAGGACCATGAGAACTAAGTGAGCAGCCACAACAGTGAGCCATTTTCTGAATGGGATGGGACTAACCTCCCCTGCAGGAAAGACCAGACTAGGAATAGAACTTACAAAGTATTACCTGCAAGCAATTGCCTGCAAGAAAAGGCTTGGCCAGAAAATGAATTGACTAGAAAATAAACAAAGGGAAAGGTGAGAACAGAGAAGCAGCAGCAGCACTGAAACAGTCCCTACTAATTTTCTGAGAAGCTACAATGTCCATCTGCCTGGTCCCTCTTCCTTTCCTCCTACAGTACAAGCAAATCATAGAATCACAGAATCCTAAAATGGTTTTGCATACATCTTCCAGAGCACTTAATTCCAAACCTGCTGCCATGGGTGGGGACATCTTTCACTCAAGCAGGTTGCTTGCTCCAAGCCCTGTCCAACCTGGCCTTGGATCCTTCTACAAATGGGGCAGCCACAGCTTCTCTGGGCCGCCTGTGCCAAAGACTCACTGCCATCCTTCCTGTTATGCCGACCTTCAGTCACAGGCCAACTTCACTCCTCAGTGAGAGATGCTGCCCTTTGAAGCAGCCAGTGGGGATCCTGGCAGGCAGACCTGATTTTTGATTGTGCCAGTGCGGAATGACACTCTGGTTGTCAGCATCCAGCACTCCTGGCAAATCATTCACTCTGCAAAATTCCTATTAACACCATGGCAAATGTGTCTTAGCCGAGGAGCAAAAATGTCACTGGCACTGATACAGGACCCCTTTGGGCAGTGCCATAGAGCAGTGACCGAAGAATGAAACAGGTGAGCAAAAATGGGTAAGGGACCGTTACCCCGATGCATAAATAGCTCAGTAAGAAACATGCCGGTATTGACCCAATAGAATCACATGATCTCCTGAGCCNCGGCGCTCCGACCCGCGCCGGGACCCACGGCCGGGAGCGGCCCTCCCGCCCCCGGGGCTCCGTGCCGCGCACCGACTGCCTCTTGCACTACGCACCGCGGGCTCAGCCTGACAGAACCTTGCGGGCTGTCAGGTGAGCTAAAGGAAGGCCCAAAACCAAACTCTTTGTAAGCGTTACCTGCCCTATTTCCTNATGGGTAAGGGACCGTTACCCCGATGCATAAATAGCTCAGTAAGAAACATGCCGGTATTGACCCAATAGAATCACATGATCTCCTGAGCCGGAAAGGACCCAAAAGGATCATCGAGTCCAAGTCCCGGCCCTGCACAGACCCCCGAACCATCCCACCTTGTGCCCGAGAGCGCTGTCCAAAGGCTTCCGAGCTCTGCCAGGGCCGGGGCCGTTCCCTGAGGAGCCCCCGGGGCGAGCGGAGCCTTTTCCCGAGACCCACCGGACCCGGGCCGGCCGCCGCCCCGCCCACCGCCCGCGCTGCACCAATAGGAAGGCGGCATGCAAATAAGCCCGGCGGAGGCGNCAAACTCTTTGTAAGCGTTACCTGCCCTATTTCCTTTAGGTCCAACAGTTCCCCGTGGCAAAGCCTCTCTCTTTAACAGGCACAAAACCTCTTTTAGAGGCAGGCTCTTAGTTTCTGCAAACCAGGTACGTCTCAGAGAAACAGGTGAGCAAAGAGTTACAGCAAATAGCAGTAAGAGAATTAATTCAGACGCTACAGTGATTTCTGTAGCAGGAAAGAAAACTCCAAACGAAACGGAAACCCAAGAAACCCCAAACAGGCCTGGACATCAAGTAGCAGAAGACAGGGACAGTGTCTGATGGGGGGGGAAACACCATCAGCCCCCTGCATCTTCACATTGCCATGCCTCAAGCGAGGGCCAACATGCATCCTTCACACACATGGCCATGCGGAGTCCCCAGAGCCCGCGGGTGTCCGGCTGCCTCAGGGTAGAGCGGTCCCGACGGCAGCTACTGCAGCCGCTCGGCTCCCCGCAACCCATGCCCGAGGCGTTTCACCAGAATATCAATGTCGCGTTTCGCCCACCCACGACACAGCCGAGCGCACACAGTCCGCCGGGAACGGCGCCGGCCAGACCCCCCCCGCCCTGGGACACGCGGGGCACACACAGGACCGGCCAGGTTCTCACCTGGCAGCACCGTCCCGTTGGCCTCCGGGGGTCGAACTTCCTGCGGCTCCGTCCCGGCATCACCGTTCTCGTCCGGGACCCGGCGCGGCCGCTGCCGGGCCTTGGCCGCCTCCTTCTTCTTGGCCGCCTTCTTCTTGGCCAGGTCGGAGGGCATGGCGCGGGTGGGAGCTACGCCAGAGGGGGCGACAGGCGCCGTTAGGCCGCGCCGATCCGGCCCGGCCCGGGTCGCCCCGCCTCCGTTCCCCGGCCAGGAGCACACGGCGCCGCCGGCTCTTGCCAAGGGTTCCCGCCCG
>WBNO01004586.1:78718-90105 GCA_013400575.1 Peucedramus taeniatus | reverse complement strand
GCTGCCCCGTGAGCGCGGCCTGGCCGTAGCTGCCGCGATGCGCCTGGGCGCGGTCCTGAGCGCGCTGCGGCCCGCGCTGCCTCTCCTGCTCGGGCTGTCCTTGGGCTGTAGCCTGAGCCTCCTGCGTGCCTCCTGGAGCCACGGCGCGGCTGAGGAGCGCTGTCTGGCACCGGGCCCGCCCGCGCCCCCCGCCCGTGAGGCTCCACCTGAGGCAGCGGAGGGGAGGCCGGGCCCGGGCCACGAGGACTTCAGGCCTCGGATTGTGCCGTATTACAGAGACCCCAACAAGCCTTACAAAAAAGTGCTCAGGTAAGGCATGTTTTTTCTGGCCTGGGTTTTCTTCAAGCAAGATATTCTCGTGGGAAGTTCTAAATCTTCGTGTGAGTGAACAGGTTCAAGGTGAAATTTGCTGTTTAAAATAACTTGTGTAGTAAGAGTGTGGTGCACCAAGGCAACGGCCAAGATTGTTACATTAAGGGGTGCAAGACACGTGTTCAGGAAATTAACCTGAGGGGAAAAAAAGGCAGCAACATTTCCCAAGAAGAGTGAGAATATTTCTTCTCAGTACAGGGAGGGTGATTCTGCCCTGCTCAGGAGAGACCCCACCTGCAATGCAGCATCCAGCCCTGGGGTCCCCAACAGAAAAAGGTCATCAGCTTCTTAGAGTGAATCCAGAGGAAGGCACCAAGATGATTAGAGGGGTGGAGGAAAGGCTGAGAGAATTTGACTTGTTCAGTTTGGAGAAAAGAAGCTTCACGGTGATCTAGCTGCAGCCTTACCGTGCTGCAAGCGAGCAGCCCAGAAGGATGGACAGAGACTGTTTAACAAGGACATAGAGTGACGGGACAAGGGGGGATGACTTCAAACTGAAGGAGAGTAGGCTTAGATTAGATATTAGGAAGAAAGTCTTTGAGGATGTGGGATGGCAAAGCACTGGCACAGGTTACCCAGAGAAGTTGTGGCTGTCCCATCCCTGGAAGTGTCCAAGGCCAGGTTGGACAGGGCTTGGAGCACCGTGGTCTAGTGGAAGATGTCTCTGCCTGTGGCAGGGTGCTGGAGGTAGATGATGTTTAAGGTCTCTTCTGCCCCAAACCATTCTGGGATTCAGGGGTTGTTTTGTTATTCATGTTTAATAGAACATGTTAAATTATTCTTCAAAACTTGTTTTAACTGGTCTGCTTGTTAGGAAAATTCTGATCAATTAATCAAAGTGTACGTGTTAAGGAAGTTTTCCTGCCTGACCATCCAGGAACCACTCTGCATGTCACACTGGCACTTGCCCTAGGCTGTCACTGCTGGGACCGAGGCTCCTTTGCAGCTACAGCTCTGGAGACCCAAGAGGTGCCTTGCTCAGCTCCTTCCACACACCATGCTCATACTGCCAGACAAGTTTCCTAGGCCCCAGGTTTCCTGTAGCAGAGGCCCTTTGGTTTCTCTTGGTGTTTCACTTATGGTGCAGCAACATCATAACAGCTCAGCGTGGTGCCTCTACAGAGGGACCCTGAACAAAGGGACCCCTGGACTTTTGTACCCTTGCAGTCTCTGTGTGTTCTCTTCATATCTTTCTTCATGTGCCCATTGGTGCAGTGGTGGTTTTTGGTCTGGAGTCTTCTCATTGTTCACTGGGTCCTGCAGGGCTTTGTGCAGTTTGTGAGGCCAAAGACCACCACCCGTTGCTGGCTCATGGCCTGGATCTTCAGTGATCACCCAGGGCCCCATGTGCAGCTGATGTACCCCAGCACACCTCTGCCACCAACACTAGAGACTCCTCAACAATCATTCCTGTGTTTTTGTTGAGCATACCTGCTAAGCTGCACCCTGTGCTAAGCTCTAAGTGGTTACCTCTGTGGTATTTTAATTTAAATTGCACTGGCTCAGATAGATAATGTGAAATTGCAGCTACCTTGAAAGAATCAAGTGTTTTTACAAAATAGGATTTTCACTAGTGAGTCTTTTTTTAAATTTCTATGACTAGGCTTGACTTTTCTGCCCTGGGTAAATTCCAGCAGTTAAAGACTTGTCCCAAGTTACCATAATTCTTTGATTTTTTTTTCTCCTCCAGCTGTTTGTCATGTAGGTATGTACTTCCTTTACAGAACTCGCTACATTCAGACAGAACTGGGATTCCATGAGAGACTGTTTGTGGCTGTGCTGACCTCCAAGGCCACACTGAACACATTGGCAGTGGCAGTGAACAAGACAGTGGCCCACCACTTCCCACGCCTGCTGTACTTCACGGGGCTGCGCAGTGCCAAGGTGCCCCATGGCATGGTGCTGGTGGCCCACGGCGACGAGAGGCCCATTTGGCTCATGTATGAGACCATGAACTATATCCATCAACATTTTGGTTCTGACTATGACTGGTTCTACATCATGCAGGATGACACCTATGCCCAAGCTGAGCAGGTCAAGGCTCTGGTGACACACCTGAGTATTAACCAAGATGTGTACCTGGGGCGAGCGGAGGAGTTCATCGGGGGAGATGAGCAGGCTCGTTACTGTCACGGGGGCTTTGGCTACCTGCTGTCCCGTAGCCTCTTGCTTAAGCTCCACCCACACCTGGACAGCTGTCGCAATGAGATCCTCAGTGTGCGCCCAGATGAGTGGCTTGGTCGTTGCATCATTGATTTCCTTGGCATCACTTGTGTTTCCCAGCTCCAGGTACTACCTCCCTGCTCAGGTTTTGTGTTAGCTGAGCCTGACAAAGCTCAGAATCTTATTCGTTCTCTACTGCATAGCCAGGTGGCTTTTTCTGAGCTGCTGCTCTGGGTTGCAGAGGAAGGAAGGGCTCTGCGCTATGGCAGCATTGGCAGGGGAGCCCAGAATCACAGCTGGGATGTTGAGGGAGAGAGCACACACAGGATTTAATTTTCAGCCTTACTAGCAGGGCTGATTCGCAGGTTTTTGAAGGCAGGATAAAGGGTATGTTGGTACTGAGAGGCAAGTGGGAATGCAGTGCAGAGTTGGAGGGACAACTTACCCCTTTTTTTTTCTGGGTACTACAGTCAGTATGGAAAGAGGGGCAGACATGTGTCTGGGATGAGGAAAAGCTGCTCTGTGAACTCAAGTTCCATGCCAGTCTTTCTGGCTTTTGTCTGCTTCAGGGCCAGCATTATCACACTTACGAACTAGCCAAGAATACCGAACCGGAGAAGGAGGAAGAAGAGGACTTCCAAGCAGCTCTTGCGGTGCACCCTGTTTCCGACATGACCCTGATGTACCGCCTGCACAAGCAGTTCAGCAGGATCCAGCTGGACAGAGTCTATCAGGAGATCCAGGACCTCCAGGTATGTGGTGAGGGCTACCTGCAAACACTCCTTGACCAAACAGATTTCTTTCATTTTCAGCACACTGGAGAAAGATCATTGCTTCTGTTTGTGGGCAGCTGTCAGTCAGACACAGGGTATAGGCCCTTGTCTCAGAAACAGAACTTCCGATATCACATTACCCAAAACTCCTGGTGTGACATTACCCACGTACAGTTGTAGGTGGTGAGGTGGGCCTGGGGAGGAGTTGGCCTAGATTTCTGGGAAAATAGTGGCGATCAGTTTGTGCTCTCTCTTTGCACAGATGCAGATCAGGAACCTGACAGCACTGACCCCTGCAGGTGAGGCAGGTGTGACCTGGCCTGTGGGCATTAATGCCCCATTCCTTCCAAAGTCTCGTTTTGAGGTGATCAGCTGGGACTACTTCACGGAACAGCACCTGTTCTCCTGTCCTGATGGCTCCCCAAAGTGTGAGCTCTCTGGAGCCAGTAAGGCAGATGTCAGTGAAATCATTGAGTCGGCAGTGGAGCAGCTGAACCGTCTCTATCAGCCCCTGCTCCGCTTCAGCAAGCGGCAGCTGCTGAACGGCTACCGGCGCTTCGACCCCACGCGGGGCATGGAATACACCCTGGACCTGCTCCTGGAGGCTGCCACCCAGAAGGGTCACAGTCATGTTCTGGCCAAGCGAGTGAGCTTGGTACGACCCTTAAGTAAGGTGGAAATTATTCCCATGCCATATGTGACAGAGGCCACACGGGTGCAATTGATTCTTCCCTTGACAGTGCAGGACCTGGATTTTGTAGCAAACTTCCTGGATATGTTTGCCATGAACACACTGGACACGCATGATAATGCCTTGCTGACTTTGCTTTTTATTTACCATCCCTATGATGCCCAGAGAGTTGGTCAGGTGGATGTTTTTGCTGGAGTCAAAGCTATGGTAGGAGAGCTAGAGAAACGCTATGCAGAAGTTAAAATCCCATGGATTAGTGTTAAAACAGAGGTGCCATCGCAAGTAAAGCTCATGGATATAGTCTCAAAGAAGCACCCTGTGGACACACTGTTTTTCTTGGCCAGTGTCTGGACAGAAATCAACATGGAGTTTCTGAACCGCTGCCGCATGAATACCATCAGCAATTGGCAAGTCTTTTTCCCTGTGCATTTCCAGGAGTTCAACCCTGCGCTGGTGTACCGTGGTGAGCAGACAGCATCCTCCAACACTGACTTCCTGAGAGATGGGCATTTTGACAGACATTCCTTTGCTGAGGCCTGCTTTTATAATTCTGACTATATGACAGCACGTACCAAGCTTGCAGCTGATATCCTGGACCGAGATGAGGTACTGGAGAGCATGGAGGTATTTGATGTCTTCCTCCACTATTCTGGCCTGCACCTGTTCAGGGCTGTGGAGCCGGGGCTAGTGCAGAAATATGCACTGAGAAGTTGCAATCCCCGGCTCAGTGAGGAGCTGTACCACCGCTGTGTGCTCAGTAACTTAGAAGGACTTGCATCCCGCTCACATTTAGCCATGGCCCTCTTTGAGCAGGAACAGGCCAACAGCACTTGAGAGATGAGAAACATCAAGAGCTTCTCAGCACCTTAACACTTGGCACTTTCCATCCCCTTCCCAGCCTTGCCATGAGTGAAGGGTATGTGAGGTCAAGGGAGGAGGAAGACTTTCCCAGACCCTGAGGCACATGGGCTATGGAATGAGGCTGTTTCAGTAGAGGGGGTTTGGTTTGTTTTTGGGATTTTTTAAAAATAAATTTAATTTTCTTTCTGGGCAGAGTAATGTTGTCACTTGTAAACTTTGCAGCCTCTGAGATGAGGGAGGCTGTACAGCTTGTAAACAAGCTGTAGAATGGACCTTGCTTAAAGGTATATAATTCTGCTGAGCAGTGCTGGGAGAAAATGAGTACGAGCTGTGTACTTGGACAAAGTTACCTCGACTGCACTACTCTCAGGGCTGTTGCTACACCCTCCTGTGTGTTTATGCATTTCACTTTTTCAAGAGGCATAAACACAGCTTGTCTGGGTTAGCTGGACAAAGCTATACAACCACTTTGACTTTGGTGGTTTTGGCTCTTCTAGAGTTGCAGAGTGATTCCAGTTTAAATATCTTGGGGATGGAGACTCTTAGCAGTTGAATGGATAGTAACTTTTGCAGTTAAAAAAAAACTTTTGTCCTGTTTAAATGAATTTTTTTGCATTTCAGTTTGTGCCCATTGGTTCTCTCAGCATCACTGGGACGCCACTGTGCAGCAGCTGTTTGTGTCTTCCTTACACTTTCCCATTACTGACACGCTCACGGATGAGACTGCTCTGAGCCTGTTCTCCAGACAGAACAGTTCCAGTTTGCATTACATAACATTTCCACATCCCTTTATTGGACTAACTCCAGTATGTACATGTCTATTTTGTATTGGGAAGCCCAGACTGGACACAGCACTCCTGGCATGTCTCACTTGTGCTGAGGAGACGGGTTGTTGTCCTTGACCTGGCCACAGGTCACTGCAGCTGTGGCCCAGGGTGCTGTTGGCTGCCTTTGCTCTGAGGGAATGCTGCTGGCTTATGTTTAGCTTGGTATCCACCAGCACCGCACTAATCCTTTTACTTTTTCAGCTTTCCAGCATCATCTCTCCAGCCAACATCCCAGAAATCAAAGCCCTGATGTGAACTTAGGTGATAAGCCAGTAAGTGTGACTGACCCTGCAGGGTCACTGCTTAAGGAGAGAGGTTGTATTTGCTATACTCATCTCATGAGGTGAGTGAGGTGAAGGTCTGGTGTGGGCAACAAAAGAGATGCTGAAAAATTAGAAAAGCTTAAAAGAAAGTATTCAAGGTCAGGAACATTGGTCAAATTGGATAGAAATCTCAGATTTTCTTATTTAACAAGTAAGGCATGTCTCAGTTATATTTACATGGGAAGATCACAGATGTCTGCAGTGCCTTATGGGGACGTGTGTTTGTTGCTAAGCGAACGAAGCAGAGCAACGCAGAGTCCTCAGACAGGTGCAAAGGAGAGCCCTTTATTGCAAAAACCAGGCCTTTTTAAGTAGTTAGGCTGTTATCAGTTACATTCCATTTTAGCATAACAAATGTAATTCAGCTAACCAGCATTCGCCACGATGTAAGCATGTAATGGTTATATAATTTGTTTTTCTACCTCCAATTCAGATGAGTCACTTTCCCATAGTCCTCTTCTACTTAGCTGAAGTAGCAGGCCTGAGCCATGATTTTACAAGGTTAACAAGGCCCTTATTTTATAAAGCTTTACCTATATGCAACACCTAAGCACATGTTCACAGAACGAGGACAAGGGCAATTACCTGGGAAACCTTTTATTATTATGAGAGTTGCTTGGCATGAGGAAGTCCTGATCCATTACGATCCAAGTAGGAAAGACTCAGACTGTGTAGGATGCTATTTAAAATAGAATGTGTTAGAGCAAACACAAAATAATAGTGTACATCATGTCATATCCTTTAGATGTGGGGAACCCCAAGTGGCCCTCTGATCCATACCCAGCATGCCCTGCAGACTCCACCTGTGGTGCTGGTTCTCCCTTTTTTGCGATTAGAGCCATTTGTAAGAGTGCAAGAAAACCAACTCTGTTCCTCATTCCTGCTGTCACACAGAAAGGATGTTTGCATGAGAATTTCTTGCCTTACTGTTAGACAAAATCCAGGCCATATGAATGGCAGAATGGCTGGGCATGACCAAGAGCTGCCCACAGGCATTTCTGTATGATGATAGTGTCTGGTGAGCAAGGGATATGTGCAGCAAAGCCAGGTCTGACTGTTGCCCTGTGAGCAGCACAGGCCTGTGTGTGCTCAGGTTAACATCTCCTTGGGATGCAGCGACTGCCAGATGGGATCACGTGCCACAGCAGAGATGGACATAATGAAAACTCCAGTGCTGCTCACCTTGCAGATGGTGTGCTCGTCTTGAATGCAAAAGAGATTCTGGTACATGAAAAATAACTTTCTGGTGTCAATGAGGATGCAGAGCTTGTAATTGTTTCAGTACAGTTTAGTATCCAAGGAGAATTCCTCGGATCATTGTTCAACATAACACATCTGGAAGCACTGGCAGTGGACATTGGGTGCTGTAAGAAACTAAGCTAGCAGCAGATCTTCTGCACAGGGATGCAGTGGGTGTCATGTTGCCAAGCCAGGCATTAACCTGGGAGAGATACAGGAATTGGCTGTTGGGAATTGTGGACGGAGTGCTGCAGGGGTGTGACAGGTGGGGATGTCTGGGATGTAAAACACGTTGCTAAAGGAAAGTGTTTGAAGTAACATAGGGCAAGCAAGAATCATTAGTGAGTCCTCATTAGAGAGAAGGAGAATCACAGGAAACGAGAGTGAGATTTGATGGATGTAACCCAAAAGCCAGGAATGTGTTGGCAAGTCCCTGCCAGTGTTCAGGGTATGTCAGATGATGATGCAACACTACACAGAACTTAAAATTCTTAAGAGCATCTTGTATCTTGCGAGAAAGCTGAGGGAAGCTGGAAGCTGATTCTTCTATTTTTCACAATCCAGCTCTGTGGGAAAGGAAAGGCAGGAAATACTGCCAGCAAACTGCCCAATCCATAAGATGGGGATTCTGTTTTTTTATCTGAGGGACAGTTCTCCAGCCAATGTTGACACTTAATTGATTGTTTGGAAGCAAATATGAGATCTCTACAAATAAAATCGGCAGATATGTAAAAATACGCAAAAAAGTCACAAAGAGAGGATAATAGTGAAGAACAGTGTGTAGCAGAGTAAGGCCCTTCATATAGACTTTTGTCTTAGAACAGTCAAATGCAAACTTACATGCTTGGGGAAGATGGTGTATCCTCTGGAGAGAACTGCATGTTAAAAAAAGGTAAGTCTGTAAAGAAATTGAGTGTATTAAAGTGCAAGCAGCTTCATTTTTCTTGGATCCACTGTTTCAGGCAGTAAAATCCAGGCTCTGTCCCAACCCTGTACAGTATAGATTTAAGACATGATATTACAGATCTTTACAGGTAGACAATCTGGGGGAAACAGATGCTGTTGATGTGAGACAGCAAGAAGGGTCTTGGTGGCATAGCACACAGGCTATTTTTAAGGCTTCTGGGGAACAGAGAATGTTTGAGGTTCACAAAACTTACCTAAAGATTGTAAGACGTTATTTTACAATGTGAGATGCAGAACTCTTGTAGTTATAAGACAAGGGGTAATGACTTTAAGCTGGGTTTAACAGTTTTAAACTAAAAGGGTCGATGCAGACTAGATGAAAGAGAGACCATTTTTAAAATGAGGCTGGAAAGCACTGGCACAGGTTGCCCAAAGAACCTCATCCACGGAGGTCGCTGAGGCCAGGTTGAACGGGACTTGGAGTGACCTTATTACGAGTTGGAAATGTCCCTGTGCATGTCAGGGTGGGACTAGATGGCCTGTAAAAGTCCCTCCCAACCCAAACCTTTCTATGATTCTATGAACTCTTAGAAGGTTGTGAGTGATCTGATTAGGGTGTGTGAGTACACGTACAAAGTGAAAACACTGGATGCTAAAGCAGTTTTTAGTCGTCCAGGGGTAAGGCATGACTTCAAAAGATTTAATTCCAAAGGAAAACAGGTACATGCTTTCAGTGCTGAAAGTGAGTAGCTAGTGGAATTACAGTGGTAACTTTTCCCGTGTGCTACAGTTTACTTGGTTTGTGTAACAGATCATTGGAGGCAAGTGTGAAATTACTTGTCAGATGTAAGTGGGTAGAGTAAGTCCTTTATGGGCTTAAATTTCATGACTGTCACTATACAGTGGATGAAATTTGCAAAAGAGAAATCTCTCAAAGGCTGTTAAAACAGAAAGCCAAAACCTCTGGCAGAGCAGGTCTCTGAACTACAAATCTGTAAGTGTTAGGAGAGCTGCCAGGGAGGGAGCACTCTTAGTCTACCCTATTTTAATGATTTTTTTTCTAGGCAATGTTGGCCACTGTCAAGGAGAAGGTAAATCAGTCAGGTGTGCTTATGATTTGACTGTGTGCCACCATTTTTGTCTCTTGTGCTAAAAAAGACCAGATCTTTTTCAAGGATGCACTTTTATTTCAGCCAGAAGTTAAGAACTATGTGAGGATCGTGATACTGAGTACTACAGTGGGGTCATGTACTGGCCAGGAAGACAAATTACCATGATTGTCAGGTTTGATCTTGTAGCCCTTATGTGAAGTGCACACCCTTATGTGATGTCTCTGCTTTCCCCAACATGCACTGGGTGTGTTTACTTTTGTGTATACTTCACTTTCTTTGGGGTTCACAGCCATGGATATTTTTCTTCCTTATCTTCAGTTGTGAAGGTAATTTCATCCATTGCATGTTTTAGACTGGCTGACATATCCTGTTGGAATAATCTGTTGATCCTAGAGAAGGATGTGTAGTATATGTTACAAACACAAGAAGCTTCTGTCTCAGCTGCATTTTTAACTTCAAGAAACAGGTAAAAATAGACTCTCCACCTTTTCATCTGTGACAGAGCTGCTACTCTATCCCAAATTAACAAATATACTTTAAAAAACCCCAAAAACCAAACCCAGATGCTGTGAACTCAGATATTGTATCTAATCATAGTGTCCATCAGTCTTCTCCAAGACTGGAATATAAATGATGTGCCTCTGCCAGGTGACCTGGACCAGTAGCCCATCTCCCTTGGGGGATCTGCCCAGGGTGGCTTCCCCTCTGCTCCCTGGGGCACACCTGAGCAGCAGTTCCAGTCTGTCTGGGCAGGTCCTCCATTCAGTCACAGCTCGCAAGCTGCTTCACCCCAAAGTGCTGCAGAGCCAATTCCGAGCACACGGGAGAGTGCAGCCCGGGTCTTGCAGATGGTCTAAACTGTTTCACAGAAGATCTGGAGTTGCTGTTGGTCAGATGAGCAGAGAGAGGACAGGATGCTCTCATTAACAGGTGCACATTTCCCCAGCTACAGTGAGGTATTCTTTCTCAGCATACTCCTCCATTCTCAACTCCAGCACAATGAGTTCTTTTCATAGGAGCTTGCTATCTTCTATTTGGCTTTGAGCATTCCCTTCTCACACATCCACTGTGAAATACTCCGTACAGCACTGCAAAGCATGTGCAGGTGCCAGCTGCCAGCTTAGTCTCCAGCCACGAGTCGTGGCCTGAACCCCACTATACCAGATGCTTTCACCCCCACGGTCCCAGGGCTGTACTTCAGCCAAGGCAGTCACCCTCTCCCATTACGAACTCTTTCCTGGATGTACTAGGCACTTACCTTATCTTCTCAGCATGCATGCTGAACCGTTGCTCATGGATTCTCAAAGGGGGCAATTTTCTGGTGACAGGTACCACAGAAGCTCATTTTCCGTTTGCAACGGTGTTTTGCTGGTACAAATAACTGGGAGAAAGCTTGAAAATGTGACACAGAAAATGTTGTGAAAAAGCCAAAAGCATATGTACAGTCCCTCCTTAAAAACACCCACTAAGACTGAAATCCACCTTGTCATCTTTACAATATTTTACTTAATCTTTTACACGTGCACTGGTTTTGAGCATGTGAAGCCGTCAGGTTTGCTTGGCTCCATGCAGGTGGAGCTCAGACCTTTCACTGCTTCCTCACAGCTCCTTGGAGCATTACTCCAAAGTATTCATTGTCAGTGCTCCTTCTGTCCGAACTTCCCTCCTCATCCCCATGGACTGCAGGGCTTTGGCCAGTCACACTGAGGCTTCCTTCGAATTGCTGTCAAAGTGCATGTCACAGAGATCTCCCCCTGGGTGTTTAAGAAGCATTTTTCCTTTTCCTGTTACAATTGACATCGCACCACAGACCCGTAGGCCCGCCAGGCCCAGTACCCTCATCTTCACCCTCCCAGGAGTCACCAGCTCCTTAACGCAAGGAAAACCGTGCGGATAGTGAATCGCAGCTCTGGGCCGGTTCTGAGTTTGAAGGGTTGGACGTGCCTCAGAGCTCCCCTGGCCTGTTTGCTCTCTCATCCTGCTACTACCGTCCCCATCGCCTCTGGAATTCTCATTGCCTCCCGGTGAAGCCCGGCCCGGTCGCTGTCGGTGCGAGCCCCGCTCGGTACTGGTCGGGAGCGCTCCCGACGCTGCTGCGAGCGGGCGGTGCTCCGGCCGGG
>WBNO01004586.1:56962-78162 GCA_013400575.1 Peucedramus taeniatus | reverse complement strand
GGTCCGAGCGGACCCCTGCGCCGCCGGTACCGCCCGGCGGTGCCTCCTTCCTCCGCCGCCGCTCCCTCGCGGAGCCGCGGCTAGAACACCCTGGCGGCTACCGCGCCGCGCTCTCTGATCTTCCCCGCAGACTCGGCTTTAGGCGGTGCAGCGCCCGCCCGGCCCCGCCGGCTGTCCCAGCGCTGGCCCCGCGTCCTCCGCCGAGCCCCGGCGGCTTTGCTGCCTTGCAGGAACTCGGCTCGCTCGGAGAGGCAGGCAGAAAGCGGGAGCCCAGTGCTCATTTACCGCTCCCGAATGTGGGCTGCAGGCTCCCTCGGGAGGGTGTCCTTTAGCAGGGACTGGCTTTACCGAGAGAGACACCATCACCCTTCTGGATTTGTCCATCCTGCCCTGACATGGTCCATGCATCCTCTGGAGAGGAGGGTCCTCTTCTTAAGACCCTGTCCCTGGAGACACCCCAGCGCCGCCCTGCATCTAACTGACTGCTGTCTCTGGTGCTCCAGGAACAACCAGCCTTCACACAGGAGATAGCAGCTTTTGAGAGTGAGTATTTGACTTGCTGCCTCTAAGATGCCTCTCAGTTCTGTCTTCAGAGGGAGATACATCGTCCAAGATACTCTCTCAGGACTAACAGATCTGTGTCTGTGGGAGGCTGATGGTCTGCGTGGCCTTCTGGAATATCTCCTGACTTCCCACACATGCAAACCATCTCACTTTGGCACCAGGAGTTTGCTGCTGGAGATTGCTGCTCCCTCCCTCTCTCCTGTTCCCCGAAGCCTGAACTCTTCTCCATTCCCTCCATCACCTTGGCCTGTGGAGGATCCCTGTGTGCAAGCTGCTGGGAGAAACTGAGGTAGAATTGAAATGGGGGACTGAGGAGCGAGCAACGTCATTCACCAGTCAGCATGATCTGGGAGAGTGTGCATTATCCTTGCCTGGTGCTGTCAGCACTGCCCTTCTTAGAGAGACTGACTTCACCCATTCAAGGAAGTCCTGCAGCTTCTGAAAATACCCAGTTCCTTGGTGTTGTCTCAGGAGCAATCAACAATCTGCTATTTTCCATGGGTCCACCACCAACCAAACAAGCTGAGCTTGTCTTCCCTCGTGGAATTCCCTGACCTCTCTGTGAGGAGGAACTTGCAGCTCGGTCTTGCCCCTAAGGCAGGGTGAGGACACTCAGCCTTTGCTCTCCTCCTTTTCCTCAGCGCTGCAGTAATGTCCCTGTCTCTACCTCATGCACCCTCCCTTCTCACTTGCGCTGCCTCCACTGCAGTGTTTGCCTCAGCCCCTGTGTGCCTGGGCTCTGTCCTTCCTTGACTACAGCTCTGTTTCAGCAGAATTCACCATTATCTTCTTCTTGCCCTTTGTTCTTCCCTTTTCCTGACCCCACTAGATCCAGAGCCTTGGTCCTGTCCCTGGTGGAGTTATCCACTCTGCTCATGCGGCCTGGCACTGCCCAGGCTGGCACTGCAATGCTCATACTTCCCTTTCTTACCTGTCCATTCTTTAAACAGTTGTTTCTATTTGCATGTCTAGGTGTGAGCTTATGCTTGAGAATGCTGTGTGTGCTGGTGCTCACACTTGTTCTGCTGTAATGCTGCTTTTCTTCTTCAGCTACAGTACAGAGGGAGCAGCAGGGCTTTGTATGTGCAGGTGCAGCTACCTCAGCTCTTCCCATAGAATAGGTCCCTTTTCCTTCTTAGCCTGGTTCCTCTTCTTTGGGACCTATCATAGCATGCAGACACTGAAGCTGCCTGACTGTGCTCTAAATCTGTCGGATCATTAATTACTCCAGTCTGCTCGGGCAGCTAATGGTGCCCGATAAAATGCTGGAGTGTTCTGGTAGGAGTTGATTTTTTTAAGGATGAAAGCAAGCTGACTTGGTTAATTTTCCTAAACTGGCCTGCTTTCCCAAGGGTGACAACATCTGTGTGAGAAGATACCCTTGCTTCTTGGGACAGGTAAATTCCAGGGGTCTACTCCAATCCTACCCACTCTGTGGTTCTTATCAGAGCCGGCTCAATAGCCGGCTACAGGCTATAGGCTGTCATAGACTGACAGGTTATAGGCAAGCAGTAACCTTTGTGTTCTTTCCAGAGTCCACAAATACGAGCTGGGTCCTGTGGGGAAACTGAAGAACCTACATGGATCAGCCAGTGCCTGGGCAAAACTGCTGTCCTGGCAGCCTGGACATGCATCTATGTGCACAGTCTCTAGAGAAGTCCCAAACTGCTATGTCAGTCTCAGCTTCCCTTTCTTGCTCTTCTCCCCCCTCTCTCTTTCCGCAAGTTGTGCTGCTTATGAAGTGTCACATGGGTTTATGCTGTTCTAAGAAATGTTATTTTTATTGTATGTTATTTCCCTCTCACCCAGTATGTACTTTCTCTTTTCAGAGCTGGATCCAAATGCATCCTCAGCCTGCTGTCTTAGAGCTGTTTCTGCTTAAGGTCAATGAGAACATCTGCTAATTCATCATGACATAATATCTGGTCTCCTGCTCCATCCACAGGATAAGTTTCTTGCTTCCTCTTGATCTACACAGATGTGACTCCAGGTGTTCAGCTGCCTTGTCTGATACAGGTAGGTTTTAGCTCTTTGAAAAATGACCTGTTTTAGTCAGGAAGGATGTGTCTGTGCTTTGGACTGGGGATAGAAAATGTTTGCCTTTGGGCATATAGGAAATACTATGTTGTGAAATAAATCCTAAGATACTAGCTTGCTGCTGCTGACATAAGCTGGCCATTTGAATAGCCAGTTACTTCTGTGATAGTTTGTGCTAGTGCTGGCAGGAAGATGCTGATCTGGCAGAGTGGACTGGCTCAGAGGAAGTAACATTGAAGGATGCAGTTGCTAAGAGGAATAGTAGTAGTAGTAGCAGGTATTCTTTATGGTAATTCATTACTCCATTAGTCACAAGTAAACATGATTAGTTCTTGTCAGGTGGTTATTGATCTGTGGGGTTCACATGCTTCTGTGGGGTTCCCATGCTTCTCAGTGCAGGTTTAAATTAGCTCTTCCCAGCTGGGAAGACTTCTTCAGTACCTGCTGTTGCCTGATGGACATTGGTCATCTCCATGATAAGGTGCTCAAATCTGCCACTCACATCCTCATTTTCTACCATTAGTTACATTCTTCTTGTTGCTTCCGCTGTGAATATCCACCTGTAGCTACCTGTCTGTTTTCCCAGCCAGTACACAGCATGCCTGTAGGGGACTTTTGTTTTTGCTGCACCTGGACTGGTGACTTCTCACCTTTCACAGCCTACACACAGGTCACCTCACTGGTAGTGTAAATTGTGTGGTAGAAGAAATGCGTACTATTTTGCTTTGGAAATAAACAGCCTAGGTTATAACAATTCTCACTGGAATTGGAAGGACTTATGTATAAAAACACCTTCAGTTTTTTTATGAAGATGTTAATGTTAACATTCTGTTCTCTTTATCGCTTGGCGGTATCTCCTCGCCCAATGCAGTGGTGCCACAGTGGTTTCCAAACAGAGTGCTTGGGCTAACCCCTGGAATTTGGTGGTCTCTCCTTGAATTAAACAGCATTCCAGGAGCTTGTCTTTTCTGGAAAGATGCAGCTGGAGGAATTGAATGTTCTTAATTTAAACTGTAAAGGATTAAGCGTTCAGGTCTTATACCAGGGGAGTTATCCAGATTTTGCATTTATATAGAAATGTCCTGGGTACATGGAACCAAGCAGGTATCTACAATTTATGTGCCTTTTCATCTAGCTCACAAGGTTGCACTTTGCTCTCCATAGTGTTCTCATAATGCAGACACTGGCTAATAAGTCTTGTTCTGGGAATGTTCCTCAGAGGTCGTCAAGTGAGGTGTGAATTGATAGCCTGAGATGCCCTTGTCAGTTGTTTCCAATATTCACTGAGTAGATGTGGAAGGGACAACGACACTGTCATTTCTGTACCTGGATGTATTTGAGAGCACTGGCAGCTCCGTGCTGGACAAGAACCTCATGAATGTTATGGAAGGCTGTTTCAGTCTTCCTTCCATTTTTACAAAAAAACTCTGCATTCACAGGTTTCAGAGTTTGAGAGACAAACTTCCTATCCTTTTCTTTCTGGCCTCTTACAGTCCTGTAGCCTTCTCTGTTTTCTCTACTGGCATGGAGGTGATGTCTGTGTCTGTCTGTGATCAGTGCCCAAAGCAAAGGATGGAAGCCTTTCTCCCTGAGCAGAACTAGCCTTAGCTAGCTTGAAGGCCTTAGCTAGACTGAAGAATTTGCCTGCTCCAAGAATGTCAGTGTAAGATTCTATTCAACATTGTATTTTTTACCTTTTTTACCCCCAAATTTGGCACACTTACTCTCTGCCTGTGAATAAATTTCTTAAAATTACTTGCTTAAAGGTAGTTCAGCTCCTTTTGAGATCCTAAACTGCAGAGAAGAAAACACAATTTACCAGTTATATATTTTTATATTTACAGGCACGGCTATTGCATTGAAGTGGGAAATCATGTAAACGTAACTTTTCAGCATGTGGCCTTTGATTTGGAAGTATGCTTTTGATGAGCACCTCCCCTATGGAGACAGGCTGCGCAAGTTGAGACTGTTCAGTCTGGAGAAGAGAAGGTTGTGTGGAAGCCTCTGAAGGGGCGCAGGGGAGCTGGAGAGGGATTCTTTGTTACTAACTGCAGTAATAGGAAAAGGAGTAACAGGTACAAATTGAAGGAGGGGAAATAAAGGTTAGATAATAGGAAGAAATTTTTGCTATGAAGGTGGTTAGACACTGGCACAGTTGCCCAGGAAGGTTGTGGATGCCTTGATCCTGGCAGTGCTCAGACCTGGGTTGGATAAGGCCTTGAGGGACCTGGTCTAGTGAGAGGCGTCCCTGCCTAGGGCAGAGGGGCTTGGGACTAGATCTTTTTTAAGTCCACTCCAACCCCTTAACGTTTAATGAGTGGATGATGTGAGAGAAATTTGATTTCACTTGGAGAAATTGTGAGGCCCAGCAAAGTATGATATTGAAAATTTATAAATGTATTCATTTAAAAGATTTAAACCAGTCATTTTCCCCTGGCAAAATACTATGATTCATGGCAACGGCAGAATTTACA
This sequence comes from Peucedramus taeniatus, assembly GCA_013400575.1. Classification (NCBI taxonomy): domain Eukaryota; kingdom Metazoa; phylum Chordata; class Aves; order Passeriformes; family Fringillidae; genus Peucedramus; species Peucedramus taeniatus. Next base: position 73,087 of record WBNO01004586.1, on the reverse strand, counting down.
GTTAAAAGGTGGTGTCTACATGGAACAGAAGAGCTGTGTTTGCAGCTGTGAGACCAGTGAGGAATGATTTGAAAATGTTACTTGTGGATTTTTAAGCTTTCCATTTTCATGATAGAGAGAGAACATAGTGGAAGGTTACTTGAGGGATTTTATTCTTGTTCATTCCTTGAGATCATAGGGATAACCACATAGTAACTGAATGGGCTGGCAGGCTGATCACTCTGTGTGCACAGGGGCCAATCTTAGCAGTTGCAGGAGAAAGTACAAAGCTCATTCACTGTGGGTCACAGAGGGATAGAATGGTATGGGTTGGAAGGGACCTTCACAGATCACCTAGTCACGTTCCAGCGTTTCACTTCCCTTATTGTAAAAAATATCTTCCTTAGATCTAATCTAAAACTGCCCTTTTTAAAACAGCAGTTTAAAAGTGTTGTCCCTTGTCCTGTCTTACAGGCCTTGGTAAAAGGTCTCTCTCTGTCTTTCTTACAAGCTCCCTATAAATAGCGGAAGGCTGCAAGAAAATCTCCCTGGAGCCTTCACTTCTCTAGGTTGAATACCCTTGTCTCTCTCAGCCTATCTCCAGAGCAGAGGGGCTTCAGCCCTCAGAGCACCTCTGTAGCCTCCTCTGGGCTTGCTCCAACACATGTTTGTCTTGTACTGTGGACCACAGGTGAGATCTGACAAGTGCAAACAGGAATAATCCCCCGCCTCACATGCTGTCCATGCTGTGGGATCAGCCCAAGACGCAGGTTGTTTCTGGGATGTCAGCCCTCATGGCCAGGATCTGTTCCCCCAATAAATGAGATGGAGAACTGGTGATGACCAAAATGGAGAAGGCTGAGGTACTCAACAACCTTTTTTCTGCTCAGTTTTCACTTGTAATTGCTCTTCCAAAATCTCTGGAGTCCCTGAATCTCATGGTAGGGACAGGGAGAATGAAGCCCTGCTCACTGTAGGAATAGATCAGGACTTAGACCATCTGAAGAACATGTACATACAGAAGTCCATGGGACCTGATGAAACACATGCCGGGGTCCTCAGGGAACTGGCTGATGGTAAATCCTATCTCTCATTAGTAATCTATATTCATCAAAGAATATCCCGTGACTGGAGAAGCCAGTCATCAACACCAGCCATGAAGCCAGGTGTTGATCCGCATTGATCATGGTTGTTTACGCATTCATGGATCTTATGGCTAAAAGAAGCTTTTGGATCATATGTCACCCGTATTTTACTGAGCACTAATTGATTTCCATTGGTCCTTACTGTGAGCCTTATACCTTTCACAAAGACAAGCCGGTTAACCATTGGAGATTTAAATGCGATATACTGCTTGTAGACCTTCTACCAGTGGAGGGTTTAAGAACTTGGACAAATATCTGTTAAGAAGGGTTTTGGCAGATCAGGGCTGACTTGGGGCAAGGAAGGATTTGAAGCTCTAAAGGCCATGGCAGCCCCTCTGCTTATTCTCTTAATGCTTATCATTCTTGCATGAATGAAAGTCTCTAGTCCAACGGTATCTGTATGTGATTTGTGAGTAATTCTTGTGCCACTTTTGTGCTTGGTAGTCCAGACCTATCTTAGTAAGGAAGTGAACCAGTGTGTACTGCTAAGAACAGCATAGATCTAGATCTGTGCCTAGATCTCCCTGGCATGTGCACAGACCAGCTAGGGACCAAGGCAGTGTGCCCTGAGACAGGGCACTTGAGAAACATCTGGTGTCATAACTTTGCTCTGGGCTGTCTGGTACTTTTAGTCTCCACCATCCTCTGAAGTAAATGGTGGTGTGTGTCTTATGGACATTTGACACATAGAGGTTTTGCCAAGTGGTTTACAAGTTTGAGAAAATGCTGGATGCTCCTTATCTAGTTACTGCTTTTTGCCTCTTGTCAAGTCCTACATCAGTTAGTGCCCCAGGCTGGCTATTTTACATGAAAAACATTTTGTTCATTTTGAACTTAATCCTCCATTTTTGTTGGTGGTCCTCAAGTTCTTCTTTACAAGATAATGTGCTCCTTTCATCACAGTGCCAATTTTCATTCTGTATATTTCCCCCCTCCTCTGCAGTATAAACAGGCATTCTGCTTCAGTTCCTCTCCATAAGAGGATTACTTTGTATCTAGTCTTTCTATATCTGTGTGGTTATAATTCTGCTGTATGCTTTTAGAAATGTGACCAGCACTGGCTGCAGTGTGATAAAAAACCAGTACTGACTGATACTGTGTTCTGTAATGTCTTCTGTCAAGCTCTTCATAACTCCTTCAAATTTTATTTTCTGAGTGAATGCTTCTGTCAAGTGCTGCAGCTGTCCTCACCTGTTAATATCTTTAACAATGTAAATTGCGCACAAAGTTGTAATTAGTGGAGTCCTGTTTTCTGTTTGAAGACTTGGTGTGTAAGTGTGCCACTGCAGGTGAGGAGTCAGCGCGTCTTCTGTAGAGACAAACACATGTGCCCCATGGGACTGTTATGTTCTTATTCTATTCTCCATTGTGTCCCTGTTTTATTGGGATTAGAATTCTTTGATAGGTCATGTAAATAAAAATGGGCTTGTCAGCATATTGCATTTCAGTGTTTTGAAAATGGCTCTCAGCCAGGTTTCTAAAGAATATAAAAGCTAATAAGGGAAATAGATAGTCAATAAAGAAAACTCCTCGTAAGCAGTAAGAAAAAGCAGTGACTCATACAATGGTTGAGGTTGGAAGGGCGCTCTGGAGGTCATCAAGCAGAACTGGTTGCCCAGGACCATGTCCAGAGAGCCTTTCAATATCTCCAAGCTGGGAGACTCTACAACCTGTCTGGGCAACCCGTCACCCTCACTGTAAGATACTGTTTGTTGATGTGCCAAGGGAACCTATTGTGTTTCAGTTTGTGCCCGTGGCATCAGATCCTGTCCCTGGGCACCACTGAAAAGAGCCTGGATCCATCCTCTTTGCATGCTCTCATCAGGTATTTATATACATTAATGAGCTCCCCTCTGAACCTTCTCCAGACTGAGCAGTACCAGCACTCCTGGCCTTTTCTCACAGGAGAGATGCTCCAGTCCCTTTGTCATCTTCATGGCTCTTCTCTGCACCCCCTGGTACATCCATGTCTCTCTTGCACTGGGCACAGTACTCCAGCTGTGGCCTCATCATGCTGCACTGAGGGGAAGGATCCCCTCCTGGCACTGTGGCCAGTGCAGCCCAGGTGCCCTGCCCTCGCTGCTGTCTTGTCTTCCACTCAGGGTCTTTGATAAACTGCTCTTGGGCTGAGTTGCCCCCAGCATGTCCTGATGTTTGGGGTTGTTCTTCCCCAGGGGCAGCAATTTGCACTTCCTGGTGAATTTTGCCAGGAAATGTAAGGGTACGTGCGAGGCGAGAGTAAACCTCTTCTTCATTAAGGTCAGGCAGTGAAGGAGGTTCTCCATGTAAAGGGGATAATAAGTAAATGGGGAAAGTGCTACAGAAAAAGAGACACTGTTAGGCTGTTAGTCAAGGGATAATGGCAACAAAGCTCAAGAGCAGACTTCCACTGACTGATGAGCCTTTAGGAAACTGCAGGCAGAGCTTTTAAGAGGTCTGAGCTGGATTAGTGCAATCCCTGGGACACTGGGAGTTGCTGAAGGTGGTGGCTGTAAAAGGATGAATAAATGTTGTGTTTCTGTGCTTTTTTGGTTCCCCATTGGTGCTCAGTGTATGATGAATGATTTCCAAAGGTCTAAGTAATGAAGCAACAAAATTAGATGATAATGTGACATTATTTGGCACAGCAGAACCTAAATCTGTCTCTTAGGATTGGGGAAGAGTGTTTCAAAACTGGAGGATAATATGGCGGAATAAATTTATATGTAAATTGCAAAAAGAAAATATACCTACTAATGTAACCACATCGTTGCTAAAATTATCTCTTTCAGCTCAGGAAAGAAATCTTGGCATCTTTATAGAGAGTTCTCTGTAAACCCGAGCTTAACAGTAGTGATTAAAACGCAAACTTTGATGTTAGATATTACAGGAAATGAATTAACAAAGCTGAAGTTACTGTTGTAATACTGTATAAATCCATGGCTCTCCTGTGTTGTGAAGAGAGAATGCAGTTTCGTATCCCTTAGGATGCAGTGACTAATAGAACTAGAAGAATTTTAGAAAAGGTGATTAGGATAGTAAGAGGTGGAGAGATTTTAATGAGAGGAGGCATGTGAGAATTCTTTAGAGAAATTATATACAAAGGTAAAACTGCTAGAGATCACCAGCCACAACTGAGGAAAGGTAAAGCACAAATGGACTTAGGATTTATAGAAGATACAGGCATGTGATGAAATTATGAAGCAACAGGCTTAAAACTAGCACAAAATATTTTGGGTGTTGGGGTTTTTTTTCAGTGTAATGTAAGCCCAGATGCCCCCAGGTGAGCAGGAGGCCAATGACACCTGGCTCGTACCAGCACCGTGTGGGCACAGCCCCAGGGCAGTGCCTGTGCCTGTGCTGGCCCTGCTGAGCCACCTCCAGTCCTGGGGGCACCTCTGGGCCCCTTGTGACAAGGACCTGGAGGGGCTGGAGCATGTCCAGGGAATGGAGCTGGGAAGGGGCTGGAGCCCCAGAAGAGGCTGAAGGAGCTGGGAAAGGGGCTCAGCCTGGAGAAAAGGAGGCTCAGGGGGGGACTTTATGGCTCTGCACAACTCCCTGACAGGATAGGTGGGGGTTGAGCTCTGCTCCCAGGGAACAGGGACAGGAAGAGGGGGAACGGGCTCAAGTTGCTGGGAAATACTTCGTTACTGAAAGGGCTCTGAAGCCCCAGCACAAGCTTCTCAAGGAAGTGTCAGGGTCACTATTCCTGGAGGGAACATAAAAGACATGTAGACATGACACTTCTGGACATGGCTTAGTGGTGGACTTGGCAGTGCTGGACTTATGTTGTATTTGATAATCTGAAGGTCTTTTCAAACCTAAATGATTCTGTACTTCTATTCTGCGATTAGTAAGTGGACCATGTTCCCCTTCACTCTTAGGGCACTGCACTGCATTCACTCAGTAAATTGAGGTATAAGGGTGGAGAAGGGGTCCCTCTGCTGCCAGAAATGCCAAGCTGCTGGGCTTCCCCATTGTGAGGCATGCTATCCACTGATTCTTTGAGCCCAGTCTCTAGCAGTCTCTCCTTCCTCACATCAGGTATATGGAGCAGCAGGCCCCTGTTTCAGTTGACACTCCTCCCCAAATTGTAAATCTTAAGTATCAGTGCCTCCTTTTCAGAAGAATGGGGAAAAGGCTTGGGTGAGGGAGGAGAAAGAATATGAAAAGGGATTGGGTGGCACCAGCAGTGCAGGGGGCACTGCATCCTGCAGCCCAGGGAACTACCTCGCTCCTCCTGCCTGGCTGCAGTGCAGATCCCACCTCCACAGAGGAGCCGCGCTGCAGGACCTCTCCCGCTGTGAGCTGGCCCAGGCGGCCGCAGAGGGGCAGTACGGACCCGCCAGGACCGCGTCCGTGCTGCCCCTGGCTGCGTGAGCCGCTCCCGCTCGGGCTGCGCAGGAATCTGCCGTGTGCTGCGCTGCTGCCTGCGGTGTACAGAGCCTGCTGATTTTACAGACATGTTCTGGTTAAAACTAGTGGCAAAGACAGAGGGGAGATGGACACTGCCTTTTGCCGACCAGCTTTTCTAGAAGTGCTGTTCTAGACCACAGGAAGCCTATGGAGAGGAAGGAATCAGTTTTATTGCACATTAGATCAGTGAGAGTGAATTGAAAGAGCAGCAGGACAACAGGAGGAAAGACAGGCATGCAGAACTGTGTAGGTTGACAATGTAATTTTAAGTGTTGATATCAAAACCAGATATTAGGGATAATTTGACATATTATAGCAAAATGCTTAAAACACATTCTGAAAACAGGAATGGGAGAATGATTGATGTGCTTAACTGGGGGAGGTGATTATGACTGTGTAAAACTCTTTATGATCTTAAAGATGCTGAACTGCTTTGGGCACAGTCTCCAAAAGCAGTGGCTGTCTCCCTGGCAACAGGAAGGCATCCATCTGTTCCCACGGCAACAGACTGGAGGGGTGCTCAAGGAGGGCTTGTGGAGAGCTCTGTCAGCGCAGGCTCACAGCTCCTTGTTGCTTCTCCCTGGAGAAGAGGCTGTGGGCACATTCAGGTGCTCTGATCCTGCAGCTGACAAGAAGGAGTGAACTGAAATAGTGTGGTACTGTTCCTGCTCCCTGTGTAAAACATTAATTGTGCAGTGTTGTTTCATCTGGAGAGTTCCTTCCTAATTGCCAGCATTAAAGAGCTCTTTGCAGCTCCCCATAAGGAAAGCAGGAGTTTTGCTATCCAGAGAGGCATCAGAGAGTGTTTCGTGTTGATTCTTTCAAAGGCGTGGACAGACAGATGTGAAAAAACAGGAAACAGCATATATACAAGGAGTCTGCATCTCAGCAGCCCTTTCTGGTGTCTAAAAGGAGAATTGTGCAGAGACAGTGATAGGCCTATCTGCACTAGATCCACCACATAAGAACTGCTAATAAAATTAGCAAATTATATATAATAGGCACCACTTCTTCTAAACCCACTGTGATGCTTTTCTAAGGGAGCCAACTCATATTTGGCACCAGAAGTAGGATTGAAGCATGGCTTGATGTTTTTATCGTTTTTAAATATGAGGCATGGGATGCAGAAGCACTAATGGAACTGTGATAATTTCAAAGTGATCAACTGAGAAAATTATTTTAGAAGCAGCATTTTGAATGCATTTCTATGTATTGTGTGTAGGTATTACTAAGCAGTGTTTAGTTTTTTTCATCAATGGCCTGCTTTTCATTCCAGTAGCTTCTTTCTAGTCCTGCATTAAAGGACAGCAAAATAGAAATGCATTACTTACCTTCATCAGCATACTGTTTTGCCCCCTAATACATACCTTTTAAGGCAAAAAACACTTTCTATCGCTGCTGCTGGACTAGCACATATGCTTGCAGGTAAAGGCACTCCAGGTGTTTTGTCCTTGCTTGTTTCAGCTCCAGTCTCTGTTGTGTATGTCCATCTGGTTCAAACATTCCTTAGTCTTGTCTTCCTTCCCTGACAGCAAGTCTTCCTTGCTCCAGACTTCCTTACTGGTCTTAGAAGCCTGGAATTCCTGATGGCCAATCTTACCAATAAAGAAAAATGCAAAGAAGGCATCAGTACTTCAACTTTTTCTATGTTTATTCTCAGCAAATCCCCTCCCCGGTAAGCCTACATTCTCACATGTCTGTCTTTTACTGCTGAGATATTTTTAAAAACCTTTCTGTCTGCCCTTCATGTTCCTCACTAGATTCAACTCCAGGTGGCTTTTGTTATCCTGATTGCATCCCTGCATGCTTGGACACTGTCTCTGTATTCTTTCTGGGTCACCTGTCCCTGCTTCTGCCTCTTGTAATGCTTCAGCTCAGTCAGGAGCTCCTTGTTCACACAAGCAGGCTTCCTGCTGCTTTTGACTAATTTCCTGCCTGTGGGATGAACCAGTCTTGAATTTGGAGGAGGTGGTCTTTGAAAATCAACCAGATCTCCTGGAACTCTCTTCATTCCAATTGATTGATTGTTTTCTACCCTGGTCCATCCTCTCATGTTCCTGAAATATCATCTCATGGTCTAGCCAAGGCTGCTCTGATGTTCACATTCCTGACCAGTTCTTCCATGTCCAGCAGAGCACCTCTCTTTGTCTGCTCCTCAGTTGCCCATGTTGGGAGTTTATCTTCAGTGTGACCCAGAAGCCTCATGGATTGCTTGTGCCCTGCTCTGTTATCCCCTCAGCAGATACTGGGGTGGTTGAAGTCTTCCATGAAGAGCAGAGACTGTGGACATGGGGATTTTCCCTGCTGTCTGTGGTCTCACTACTTCTTCCTCAGCAGGTGGTCTGCAGCAGACACCTACCATGGCGCTACATGTTGGTCCACCTGATAACTCTGATCCTAACTCTGGTCTGTGAGCTCTCAGCTCATGCTCTGTCCGTCCCAAGATGGAGCTCTGTGTGCTCCAGCCACATGCTTGGCTGAAGGGTAGCTCCTCCTCCTCACTCCCAGCCTGCCCTTCCTAAAGAGTCCATCTCCAGTCATAACAGCACTCCCATGCTGTGAGTTGTCAGTTATCTTGGAATTCAGTGCCTGTTCAGGGTGAAAAGGGACCAGAGAGAGCGTCACTAACAGCGCGGATGTTCAGAAGCTTTCTGGAGGAGGGAGAGGTGGGCTGTCGGTCTGGGAGCAGATACGGCACTGTTGCTATAGGAATCAGGAGAACATGTCACAGCTTCATCAGTCTGAAGACAGTGACTGAGGGCCTTCTGTCCTCCAGCCATAGGCAAATGGCAGAAAAAGCATTTCACATGTTCCTGCTCTCTCAGATGCTTTGCTACAGGGAGACTGAAGCAACAAGATCAGGAACTGAAATATTAACCATTGGAGTTATATGTGGTCCATTCTTCACCAGCTGCCAGACAGAACAGTAATTTTCTGAGGGTGTTTTTCAGGGCTTTGTCTGGTTGGAAATGTCAGAGACCTGTTGTTTCTGCAGGCAGGAAGGAGGGTTCACAGCGCTGGTCTTTTGATAGACAAATGGAATTGAAGTGTAAGGGAAGATCATAAGCCTTACAATAAGGCCATAAAGGAGAGGGATGTAGGTCTGATTTTGATTAAATAATTAAATAACTGATTTTGATTAAATAATTTCTTAGGAGGAACTGTGATTGTTGACTCCTTGCAGCACTGTGGAAGAGAAAAGGCATCCTGGGGTTGCATGGCAAAGTGGATGCAGGGCAGGGTAAAATCAGCAAATGCATAAGGCTGATGGGATGCAGAGGGATGCAGAATTGGGCCCTTATCTATATGCAGTACCTGTACTGCATATAGACAGTTTCAGAGCAAATTTTTGCCTGTAGCATTCCAAGAGGATTTACTCAGAGTGAAAAAAGAGAGTATTTGCCAAGTTCAGAAGAGAAAGAATTGTGGTTTTGTGATGTGCAACAGCAGGAGCTTGAACTGGGGAGAGGAAGGATTGACTCGAATAGAAGGAGGTGGAGAAACGGCAGATAAGAAAAAAATTAGTAACTGTCAAAACAAAATCAGCCAAGTGGAAGAGTTGCTAAAGATCAAATGCAGAAAAGGAGTAAGTTATGTGATAGACAGAAGAACCTTTTCTGAAGAACAGAAATGCGACAAGCTTTTTTTGTGTTGGAATATTTCTTAGCTCCCTGTATTTCTTATTATTGGAATATTAGTGATTAACTTTCCATTACATAAACTTTTTACTAATTTTTTAGGTTTGTTTTATGCTTGTTTAGATTAGGTGAATACCCTACTGGAGATTAATGTCCAAGATCTGAACTAAAAGGATTTAAAGAAATGCTGTTTTAATTTTCATGGTATCTCAGACTTACAATAACAACTTAGAAAGCCTTTCTCTCTAGAACCTTAGCAGAAATTTATGTATTATTATTTGGCATCATATTTATAATTGGCATTTGGTGTTGCTGTATTATATGTATTTATACCAGCTTGGCTGTGTATTCTGATATTTGTATCAGAACACTAGGGAATTTCTTTGAAGAAGAAAACATAGTTATTTCCCAAGAGACAATAAGGTAGTCGAAATCCCCCACAAGTGTGTTATTTCTATGGTTTCAAGTTGCAGGCTGGGTATAAATTGATCTGAAAACAGGTGCCAAGGATGGGGTGCACAGGGTAGGAATTTGGTGGCTGTTCCAAACAAGTGTAGCCAGACAGCTGGCATGCCTGTCGGGATGACTGGTGTTCTCTATTCCACTGTGCTCCTTCTATTTCCAACCGTTAACTTCATCTGCAAACTGTCAAGGTCAGAGACGACATTGTTCTTAGCTGTACCTCTTCATACTCTCAGGCACCACAAACTACTGAGTCCCAAGAATGGGAAAGATTGTGGCATGAGACAGAGAATGTGACACAAAGTACAACACTCAGCTCTTCTCCCTCTGACACTTCATGGCCATGCACAAACACACCCCTCTCCTGGGTGTTCTTCAAAGCAAACTCTGTTTTGAAAAGTACTGAATGCCAGAATGATTCAATTTACATTTCTTCTGCACATTTTGAAGATGATTTAACAAGTAACTTGTGGCACCACTTGTGTGCCTTGTCATTCAGAGGTGCTTTCTGCTGGGATTGCTGCAGTGTGTTGCTGTGCACGCTGGGTGACCCCAGGGCCAAAGGCACGCTGTGGCTCTGAGCTGGGAGCTGCCAGCCTGCTGTGCCTGTGATCTGGTGAGGGAGAGGAGCAGACAAACTGTCGTGTTGTGCTGTAGCCAGACCATTTCCCTTCTGCAATACTCAGTTGCTCAGATGAGCCTTAGTCAAAAGCCCATTGTCCAGCTGGAGCCCAAGTGCTCTAATCAGGTCCCTGTGCCACGAGCCGCTGTGCTCGTGGTCCTGTGATTTCATATATGTGTTTATGTACTGGGTGAATCGGCGCTGAAAGAATTAGCAAACCATCCTACCTGCTCTACAGACATAACACAGTTCTTCCACCTCAGGATTTATCTTCCACCAGCTTGATTTTTTCCAGCTTAAATCTCCTGCCTAACATTTTAGGCCGAGTTGAGTTTTTTATCCTCTTCCTGATTGGCTGTGAAACTTTTCCAAAATCTTCTTGTGTGAGGATTTAATCTACAAATATTTTGCTTCTCTCTTTTAGATCTTTGAAGGAGGTAAAAAAATCTGTATGTAACAACCCACCTTGGAGTCCATAGCAGTAATTTTCCTTCCACTTGTTTTTATTACTTGTTTATAACTTTTCAGTAATATTACATACAAATTACATACAAATTATGTTCCTATTAAGAATTTCAGGCATATAATAATGTTTTACTACATTGCTTCTAAGTCACATTTGCCATTTCCCACTGGCTGCCATTGTTTTTTCCCCAAAGCCATTGTTTGCTGTAATGATGTACTGTTTGAGATTAACTTTGACTTTCTGGAGTAATCTGTAATTGTTGTAATTATTCTGCAAAATAAAATAATTTTAAAAGACATTTGGCCTTGTCTGGCAATGCAGTTTTTTTTTTAATGATCACCACTATTGCTTGCTCTCAGTTTCATCATGTTCTAAGGCCAACGTGATTGCATTCCCCTGTTAGTTGTCCTTCCAGTTCAGCTGAAGTGGGAGCTGGATTTATGAGACAGTCCATGCCAAGACTTCTCTGTTTTCCTTCTTTGGTTCGGTGCTTTCTCCAGCCTCCTAGTGCTCAATTCTTAAGCAGCTTTGCCTATGAATACATCCTTCAGTCCACATTTAGTTACTATTGATTTGCTTAAACTATAGATACTTTTCAAATTATTTTCAGTGAGAATAGGACATAATTCTTAGCATGGCTAGTATTAATCAAAATGGACTTTAAAATTTGTTTTTCCTGACAAACAAACAGGAAATCCTGTAGGTTTTCTGACAATACAGAAGGGCAAGAGTACTCTAGGCAGATGCACTAGCTTCATCCTAAGTCCATGCAAGGCTCAAGAATGATTTTTGAAAGAGAAAATAACTGAGCATGAGAAGGATATGTGTGGTATGAAAAAGCAGTCTAAGTTTACTAATCTACTCTTTCTCAGATAAGTAATTTTCTACACAAAGGAATCAATGTCTTTCTTGTCTAGACTTGAGTGAAGCCTTTGATACAGTGTGATCTGAAAATCTGGCTGGGACTCAGAAGACAGGTAAAAGCAGAACTGCAGAGTAGGTAAGGAGCTCAGTAAAGAAGAGATTCTTCAGGATTTCTCTAGGGATTGGTGTCATTTAGTATTTTCACTAATGCCCATGGCACAAAAATAGACAATGTAATAATTAAATTTGCTGCTGATCCAAAATAGGTATTGTTGAAGCAGAAGAGAACAGGTTATGTGGGAAGAACTGCTTGAGTGTGAACTACACAAACAGAAACCAGCTGGTATCTGGTGACAATACAGTGCACAGCCATGCACTTGGGGCCTTGTCACAGGAGTAGGCACTGTATGCCCGAAGTGATCTAATGACTGTGCTTAAGATGGAGAAACAGCCCGGTACTTCAGTTCATGTTCAAGAGAACGTGGAGCTGTCACTGTCAGGATGTTGTGGAAGGCAGCTATGAGCCTGGCGAGGTTTGACAGATTTCTGCTTGTGAGAAAAGTCTTAATGGCACATGAGCATGTGGCCTGAACACGGAAGGTACAGTCCTGTCTGCCCTTATTCTAGCCAGGTTAACTGGGACTGACAGGAAAAGATGGAATGATGAGAAATGGGCACAGAGTTTTAAGAAGGTAAATAACAGTTTCACTTCTTTAGTCTGACAAAAGAAAGAGTGAATGTGGATGTGACAGGTATGTAGAAATGCTTCAAAGCATAAACATTAGACACAAAGGACCATTAAGGACAATGTTGATAAGAGTAGATGAAAACAGCCACAAAACCCCAGAACACAGATTTTTAGCAGCTGTCCTGTAGGAATACAAATATTTAAAGTGCTGTGAAATAAACTTACATCTGAAAGGGTTATATGTGACATGGTTGCTGTTGATTATACATAGAATCAGAGAATTGTAGAATGGTTTCAGTAGGACGGGACTTTTCAGCACAACCAGTAAACCACGTTGCTCCAAGCCCTGTCCAACCTGGCCTGGAATACTTTTAGGGATGGGGCAGGCACAGCTTCTCTGGGCAACCTGTGCCAGGGCCTCACCACCCTCATTGGGAAGAACCAGTGGTTCCCAGTTGCTGACCCAATGGTTCTCAGCTCTGTTCTGTCAGTGAGTGACAGCAGGCGAATATTTTGGATGCTCTTACCAAATGCACCCCAAAGCCATCATTCTAACCACCAAATATCATGAATATACACTTTTTGGACTAGGGGGCAGTTGGTTTGAGAATAGTTGCTGATAGGTCTTTTTCTCTGCTCCCTCAGGATTACCCACCAAGAATTCCTCTATTTCATTCACTTCTGAAAAATTCAAATCTGTATTCCCAACTGTTCTCCTTTCAGGACCAAAGTCTTACTACTAACCTCTCACACTTGGCAGCTCTGCTCTGGCCCTTGGCTAGAGGATGAGGATTGTGGCTGCTGCTTGCAGTGCTCTGGTTGTTTGCTCAGATGTTTGAAGCCGTGCACAGCTGTTGCTGCACACTCGGTGTAAAGAGGGATGATGAGGATGGTGATGATGGAAAAGTGGAGGTAAAGGCATGGTAGAACTAGACAGCTTACCATGAGGTCAAACAGAATTGTGCAGAATTGACTAAAATATTATTACGGTTGATGATAATTCTCATGACTCATTATTTTGTATCCTATAATACTGCATGTATATTTTATATATTTCTCTGTCTTTTAGCACCCCTACTGTTGCCTTTGATTACTTTTAAAATAATAAAGGAAATAAGTTTTTCTCTCTACCTCTGCACAATGATGTTTGGAACCGTCAGAGACAGAGACAAGCACTTCTCTTTGTCTTTTTTTTTCCTTTGTTCTTTCATTCCTTCCTTCCGTCCTTCCTTCCCTTCATTGCAGATAGATTTTAGAAACAAATACTGGAAAGGCCTAACAGAGAAAGAAACGTTTGTGTTACAAAATTTCAGTTTCTGTAGGGAAATAAGGCAAAAGGAACCTGTGGAAATCAGCTGGTCCTTTGTCCTGCCCCAAGTCAGAATCCACACCACCTACATCACTCTGGATAGATGCTTGTCTAATCTGTTCTTGAGAGACCTTTGGTGATAAGGAGTCCCATCCTTGCTGGACAAACTATCCCAGAACATCTCTACTGTCACTGCTGTGCTTCTCCTTAATATCTAACATAAATGAACCTGGGAGAAATTCAAGCCATTATTTCCTGTACTCTGTGTATAGGGAACAGCTCTTCCCTGTATTTACAGCAGCTTTTTGGACACCTGACGACTGTTGTTTTCTCTTTATCTTGTTTGGACCCTACAGTTCTTGCCACACTTACTGTCCTTTCCTTAATCATCCTGGTTTCCTGGTTTCTCCTACATTTCCTGTGATGCACGGAGCCCCTGACGGGAAAGGTTGGTCTGGATGAGACACTGACAATTCATACCACGACAGAATTGCTTTGGTGAGGAAGAGTTCCTCAGCAATTCTGGCAAAATTAATTTTTCAACCTTGAGGAAATGTTGAGCTGGGACAGCTTGTGGCCTGGAGAGCTCAGGGGATGGGGAGAAGGAGGAGAGACGGAATGAGGAAAAAACGAAGAATCTAGAGTACTGTTGTCAGTGCCTGTGCTGCCACCAAGGGGATGAGAGCAGTGGGGCAGCATTCCTGCAGTTCCTGATCTTATGAGGGTTTATATGTTTATTTTGTGACAGTGTAGTACTGTTAACTCACATTCAGCTTATGATCTATCAATCCCCAGATGTTTTTTCTGGAAAAAACCTCTCTTCAGCCAGTTGTTCCCCATCTTCGGTTTAGATAGTTGTTGATTTATATCCTTATGTGGAACCCTGCACTGATTCTGGTTGAATTGTGGTTTGAAAAAAACAGGACATATCTCCAGGTCCTCAGGATTTTAATTTTGATAATATCTTGTAGCAAACTTGTAACCTCTCCAAACTGTATGTTGCTAGGAAATTGAATACGCATATTCTCTAAGTACATTATCCATATTGTTAATGAGACTATTGAATAATTCTGGAGTCACAAACAAGCGGACATTTCTTTAGGTTAAGCAGAGCCTCCGTCTTGGGATATTTTCTGGTCCCAGTATGTCTTCTATGCCACATTGCATCAATTCCAAAGCTGTTGCGAATATTTTAAATTTCAGTGAAAAGAGCGATGCTGACTTAAGTGAAACTTGGATGAGGGAAACCACACCTGCTTAAGGCAATCAGCACCTTCATGTACTTCTATATTTACCTACAGATCAAAAAATGGCAAGTAGCAGCAAACATGTCTCCCTAAAACAACAACTGGTTCATCTCTTTTCTAATCAGACCATCTTAGTTTAACAGCCTAAAAAGCTCCAAATAACAGAAGTTAAAGCAAACCACACACACAGAGACCAGGTGGACTCCCAGTGCCCCAGGAAGTACCAGGGAAGATCAGCCTTTTTCTGAAATGAAATGGTCTGAGAACGAGACATGAAGTGAGCTGAAAGTGAGTATGAATGAGGCCCCAGAGCATGCTCAGGAACATGCTTAGGAACAAGTGGAGGAACACAAGACTTGCACAGAGCCCCATGGCACAGAGAACTTCCAGGCCAGAGATGGCTGGGAGCTGCCAGGATACTTGCAGCAGTTGGAGATGACTTGGGTTACATCAGTCACTTTTTAAAAAACATTGACAACTATTTTCTACACTTTTATGGAAAAAAAAAAAAAAGTTGGGAAAATAGAAAACCAAACAATTCAAAATAAAATTATATGCTGTTTCTCTTTATATAGGAAATTACATTCTCGCATGGTAACCTTCACCCTTTTGTCCAAATGCCTCACACAGTAGTTTTCCTGGACACTATTGTGAACGGTTGAAGAATCACAGGAAATGGGTTTCATTCTCAGCTAGGTAATGTTGGGCAAGTCACTTCCATCCATTTGTACCCCATTTTCCATTTGCAAAACGTAAGAGCTGCATGTACTGACTTATTTTCTAAAGTGCTTGAAGAACTACCATCATGCTAAGTAAGAGCTGAGTTTTTATTATTACAGGATTTTTAAACATTTTTTTTTTTTTACATTTACTCAGTCGACAGCTGAAAGGAGACTGCCATTCCTTAATTTTCAAGTGGCTGGCCTTGGAATTTGATGTTCAAGGAAATCTGGTTTTGGACGTCTGTTAAGAACATCCAGATAGATTACAATATATATGGTATGGTTTTCAGCTTAAATTAGTAGCACTTCATAGCAAATGTCCTCCTGCTCCAGAAGGTACTCAGTGGCTACTGACGGAGACCGGGGCAGCTGCGGCTCCTGCAGCCAAGGGGAAAAATAAGATAACCCTGAAATGCGCAGCCGAGCGCATGTTCCGGCCGGGGGACAAAGGGCCGAGGCGACCGGCCCAAGAAGAGCCAGATCCCGCTCCGCGCCTCTCCTCCGCCGGCTCTGCGGCCGCGGCGCGGGAGGGGTTAAAGCGCTGCCGCCCGCGCGTCCCCGCCGGCCCGCGCTGACCTTCACGGGGCC
>WBNO01004586.1:0-56899 GCA_013400575.1 Peucedramus taeniatus | reverse complement strand
CCGGGAGGGCGGCAGGGCCGCGGGGCGCGCCGGGCCCGTAACGACGGCTGCTAGAGGAGCCGCTGTGGCCCGTCCTTGGTGCCGTTTCACGCGGTGGGGGCTCGCACGGCTCCCCGCGAGGGGGGAGACTGCCGCACGGGCCGGGCCGGTGCCCCCCGCGGCCGGGACTGCTGAGACCGCCGCCAGTGCGGCACCAACAGCTAGTGCAGGATGTGAGGAAAATGCACGGTGTCTGCCGGGAGCAGGGAAGGGGCTCACATGATGGAAGCCAGCATTCCTGTGTGAGTCTGGGGTCTAAAAACATGGCAGATACCAGCTGCATGCTGCCTTGCCAGTCATGCATGTAGAATTTTTAGTCGTTTAGGTTGGAAAAAGCCCTCCAGACCAAGTTAGCCTGACATGACCACGTCCACCAGACATTCAGCAGTTGGTTCCAGATTATGTGCCTTTAGTTCAGCTAGAACTTAAGGAATTTTTCCAGCACAAAACAAGACAAGGCTATGTTGATTTGCTTGGCATATTCCTTCTGAGGGGTTGTGAAGGGGAGCTGATAACCACACTCACCCTCTTTTAAGTTTCTGTGATTCCCAGGACGGTTGCCATACACTAGCACTTAGATTGAGGTGACCCTAAAAATCGGTGGAGGTCACTGTCTTCATCTCTATGTTCAGAAGGCCATGTGACCTTCATGGCTTGCCCTTGACTGCTAGTCAATGCAGTGTCTTTTCTGTGCTTGTTTTTATTACTGGATGAGGACAGAATAATTTTTGTTTCTGATCTGATTCTGTTCTGTTTGCCGTCTTGCCAGAAAATTCACAGCCCCTAGACAAGAATTTCAAGCAGAGGAATAGAATAAACCCCTCTTGTAACCTGGCAACATCTCGCCTATTGCTGTGTTAAGGGAGACCAGGGAACCTGGGCTGGTGTGAGCTGCAGGCGCACGGAGCTGCCGGGAAGCAGATCGGTGCCCCAGGCCATCACTGCGGGCTCGGCCATCATGGAGGAGCCACGCGCTGCTTGTGGAATGGCCGCTGTGCTGCCAGCGCCATGCTCGCCCCAGGGCCACCGAGGCGTGGGCTGCTGCTCTCTTCTCCCTTCCCCCTTGGGCTTCATGTTCCCAGCAGTGTCCTGGGATGTCACACACTGTCGTGCAGGGCTTTGTGTGACAAGCAGTGAACTGCTGATGTCTTACAGCAGCTGTGGTGTTAATAATTTGTCTGCATTTGTCAGTCACCTGGGGTCTCTAGAGGATCCATCATAGTGGTACCAGAGCATCCCGAGAGTGGTCACTGGGGAGAGGCCGTGGGAGTAGGGGTTGGAAACAAGCCATGGGAGCTGTGCCGCCATGCTGCCCCCCACCCCCTTCCTCTGCTGATCTCACACACTTTCTTTTCCCTCTCTTCCACATGTTGTCCCTCTCTGTTCCCAGCCCCGGCCTCCCGCTGCTTCCCTCTTGTCCAGAGGGGTTAGCTTTCGTCTCTCATGCTGGAAATGCTGCCAGTGAATGTTTCTGTGTGCTGCCTGCCAGGTCCCTGGGGAAAGGGCCTGGAAATGCAGTGCAGGAGGAGCAGTGGGAGCGAGGGAAAACCACTGCTCGCCTGCTGCATTTTCTAATGGGAAAACATCTCTGCGAGGTGCTGAGCTCCATGTCAGCTGCTGAAGTTGCCCCCTCCCCCTTCCCCTTGCCCCAGAATTTCCCATCCCTGATGCAGAGGAGGAGAGGCTGCAGCACTACCAGGGAAAACTGAGACGTGTTTTTCAATTTGCCTCCTGCTTATCTCTGCTGTTTGGACAGAGAGGTTTAAAAAGCTGGATTTTCTGTCCCTGCAGAGTAAACAGACAGAGCCCGGCAGCACAAACTATTTCTGGCTTATCAGTGGAGGAATGCAGCAGCTGAGGCTGAGCATGAGTGGGCCGTCAGGAAGGCCCTGAAGGGGCCCCCTCCCCACTCCGTGCTATTAGAAGTGTGAGAGCCCAGCAGGACTCAGAGGGGAGAGTTGGAGAAAAAGGCAGAAAAGGGAAAGAAAGAGGAAGAGAGAGAGTGAGAGAGGCTGAGCAGACCCTGATGGCTACAGATGAAGTTACAGGAGGGGCTCGCAAAGCTACGAAAAGCAAACTTTTTGAGTTTCTGGTCCATGGGGTGGTGAGTCGGGAAAGTTAGTGAGCTGGCTGGCTCTGAATAGAGGGATGAGTGGAAACTGGAGGTTCTGTGCTGGGCTGGATCAGCTCCTGCAGTGTGCTCCTGGGGCGCTGGTAGCTGCCTCACCAGGACAACACTGGGGTCTGTGGAACCCCCAGCCTATGCAGTGGTTCATTGTTAATACAGGCTTGTGTCTGGGGGGATGTGTGCTGTGCTTTTTTGCTGTGATTCTCCATGAATGGTGAATAGCATGCTTTTGAGCCTGATCATGGTGCAGAATCTGCACTGGATCTAACCCAAATGAGCTCGTAGGACACTTTGTTCTGTAATCAAACTCGTGTTTTGAAAAACAATTCTGATGAGAGCCTGATGAAGCCTTGGGGTGCTGCCTCTGGTTCTTGTCTCCAGTCTTGGCTCATCTGTATCCTCTGGCTACTTAACAGGTGACTTGCAGGGGCTTGAAGAGATTAGCTCTGCAGATCTGTAACAGTCTATGGAAACTCACCCACGAGAGAATTTCAGGGTGCCATGCTTAATTAAAGCAATCCTTGAGGTCTTGAAAAATATTCCAGCTTTTGTTTAAGAATCAGGTCTTCAATCTCCATTTAAGGGGAAATGCTCACCCTGTTTTGCTGCCATTGGAAACGTTCTTTAAATGACTCTAGTGTCTGAGAGCAGTCACCATTTATAACATTTGGATTTCTAGCATTGATACACATTGAACAGAAATAAGGCTGTTAAAGAGCCCGAAGGAATGTGTTATTATTTGCATGCTGCTATTCCCAAGTGCTTTTTTCTTGAGGATCCTGGCTTCTCCTGTGACACCTTTTTGAAGACATCAGGTGGGGGCTCTTGTACAGAGATCATAGAAACCTGTGGGGCTCAAGGCAGACTATTCAGTTGTTTCCATGATGCTTACTCCAGATGCGTAGGATCTTGCGTGTGTCCTTTAAATCCCGGATATGGTGGGACTGGCAGGACCAAGGACTCTGAGGTGGCCCTCTGCGTTGGTGGGAGCTGTGAAGAGGTGATGTGGTACCAGTGTACAGGAGCAGGCTGGGCGAGATTGGCAGCTGTTCAGGGGTGATGGAGAGTGGGTGTGCAGGTGGTAGCAGTGGTTTAGTTGTGGACATGTGGGTTTGTCAAGGAGGTCTGGATTGTGATGGCTGTACCTGAGCAGAACCAGAAGCAAGTTGGGAGAGTGACAGATGGGATGATTTTGCCTTTTGTAAAGTTTCCCTTGGCATTTGCACACCATTGTTTTTCCTTTAGTATCAAGAAGAGTGGCAAAAATAGTTATGTGAATTTTTTCCACATCTAGCTGGCCTTCGTGTGAAAGCAGCATGCAGGGCTCTTAAGCCTGGGAAATTTTTAATTTATACTGGAATGAATAGAGCAGAACTGATTTCCATTACTTATTTGGATGCCAGGAAAGTCTGCCTTTTCTACCCTGGGAGTTTTGTTGCTAGTGGCATCTTGCTTGAATATATGCATTAGCCTGGAATATCTCTATATATCTTCCTGCTTCTTGTTGTCGAGGCTGGGGCTTCTTGGCTGTTTTTCTGGTGCCTGAACAACTCTTGTATCACCCTCTCCTTTCCTTCATTATCTCCTTTAGTTCTGCTTTGGTGCCTGGTTTGTTCTTTCTTTTAGTTTTTTCCTCATCTCAGGTTCATTGTGATCAAAACATGGGTTGGGGTAGTCACTCTTCCATTACTTAAAAAAGATGAAAAAAAGCTAGAACTTCGTTTTATCTCTCCAGGCCCTGTGTCCTGCCAAATAAGAGAATGTGCCATGCCTGCCATTACCTTGAGTTTGCCTAGTGCTGGATTCTCTGTTTTATTATTACCAAAAGTGTGTCAACACCTGAATTAATTAATTGAAAAATCAAGTTGCACAGCAAACTTTAGTGGAATTTCTTGAAGTCAGATTCTGTTTAATTTCAGGGACCAATCTCTTCTTCAAATGACTTTTTTTTTTTCATTCTATCTATGATAACATTATTTAATTTGGTTATTGAAAATTATTTTCTCTTTCCCCTCAAAAAGTGAGGATAAGCAAACAGAGGTAGAATGTTGTGAGAAATCTTTTTTTGCTTTGTTGACACTTAAATTAACACGATAATTCTGCAGTATTTCCTACAGGCACTTAGCTCTTGGATTCACTTGATATTTCTGGAAACATATGTTCCTTTGCTAAGGTCACTCTGCCCTTTGCTCTTGTGCACCTGATCCTGCTTTTGTGCTTTTCCATATTACCAGCTTAGATGATGTCTTCTTCCTGGTTTGTCCCAGGCAGAAGGGATCCCCCTGAAAGGTGAAATCTTTCAAAGGTTAAAACTCTCAAGTGGGACACTTCATTATCTCCTGCTTGAGACCTTGATAGTTTGTTACACTTCTGGTTAGCAGTTGGGGTTTCAGAAAGGTTAAATCTCTTTCAGTTATTTATTTTTACTATGTTTTTATTCCTGTTCAGTTTCATCAGCATCTTGCACATCATTTTTGTGGGAAGTTTCCCCCCCCCCCAAAGGCTTCATGCTGTATTTAGTCCTTTTTTGTTGTTGTTGTTCCTCTCTTTTTCTAGCATTTGTATGGACAAATATATCTTTAATCACCACATTTATGTTGATTATCTTTTTATCAATGCTTTTTCTGCTCTCCAGTAGTACATTTAAGGCAGTCTTTATGACATTTCTTTAGGTGTCCAGCTGTTGCCTTATATTTTGTTGAACAAGTTACTAGTCTTGCTGCAGGTCATTCCTTTCCTCAGTTTCCTCTATCCTCTAGTCCTTACCACAGGCCTCATTGCTGGCTGGATCCCTTAAATGGATCCTGCCTGTGTCTCCCTCCCCTGCTTTTTTCTTTGTTTCTTTCTCTTTTGTCTTTTTCTTACTCAAATGGGTATCTGCCTGTTTCGTCTTGAGAAGGTCCGTGGTGCTGGTCTTGTCAAAACTCTTGTCCAGACATCTGTCCTCTTGTGACTCGATTGCAGGAACCTTCGCTTGGTGCCTCATGCTGGTGACCTTGGCTGTGTCATCTGCACACAAGAACCTGCTGAGAGGTTCATTTTCTTCTCCCGTTGTTCTGACCTTTTTAATCTGCTGCTGTGTCCTTTTCCTGTTCCCACTTTATCTTCCTTCCAAGCCAGTCTTCTTGCCTTTTATCCACCAGATCCCCTATAAAGGTCTATGTGCCTTTCTTAACTCTGGAGTCATAGCTGTATTTACAATGTACTTGCTGTCAGTTCAAATCATGTTCTTTTTCCCATACTGATCTTGGTCTTTGTCCTCTTTGCTATGCTTAGGAAGCTCTCTGTGGCAATATAAGTCCTTATCCATATTTGTTTTCTGCTAATAGGTGTTATTTCATAGTTCCTGCTAATCTCTACAGTTTAATATTAGTTACACGCCAAGATTGCTAATTCATACAAACCTGTGTGTCGCTGATGTGACTCCTTTCCTTATCCTCAGTCCTCTTTTTGTTTGGCTATCTACTTCTCAAATTTGGTCATAGGATTTTATGGTGAATACATAAACTGTCTCATATGAAATGGCATTTACAACAGTGAAAGAAGAGTGTCAGAGGATGCTGGCATGTAAACAAATATTTAATATATATGATAAATAACTTGTCAGTGTTAGAACAGACTAAACAACAGGTCTGATGGGTATGGAGGGTCTATAAGAGATTTATCAGTGATTTGGAAAAAGGGATAAGCAATGAATTTCATAAATGAGTTTTGCATCTCCTGATACATCGTGGGTTTAAATGAAACGTCACCATTCAGGAGAAAGGCTTGGATGTCCTGTGAGCTTCCTAGTATCTAATTTCTAATGAGAAATCACATAAACTGTTAGCATGACTGGGAAGTGGGGCAGAGAATAACGCAGAAGCAATTGTAAATCCATGGCATATTCTTACAATAATGTTTTTCTGGTTTTGGTAATCTGTATTGCTAACAAGCCAAAAGACTGGGAACTCGGAGGGCAGTAGTAGTGGGACAGCTCTGAAGGCTTCATGAGTGAGGGAATACGGGTATTTTTGGTTTTATTTATAATATCTAAGTATAGAAACTGATTATGTATGTTGTAAAATCTTTGTCATTGGAGGCTCTTGGGTACTGGTTAAAGAAGT
This sequence comes from Peucedramus taeniatus, assembly GCA_013400575.1. Lineage (NCBI taxonomy): Eukaryota > Metazoa > Chordata > Aves > Passeriformes > Fringillidae > Peucedramus > Peucedramus taeniatus. The sequence goes on along the minus strand of WBNO01004586.1, from coordinate 50,626 downwards.
AAACATCTATCAGAGATGATGGAGATACTGGTGGTACTTCTTTGAGATGAGGAAGAACTGCATGACCTCAAGGACTCATATTTCAGTATATTATAAAAATTATGGAGGTTTTATTAGAATGGGAAGAACTAAAGATATTTTTACAAAATTGAATGGTGGTCTGTTTTAGTTTTAAGTGAATAAATGTGACTGTTTCTCCCAGCTAGTCACAGGGTTGTAGAGATCACTACTGGCAATAGTGAGGTGAAGAGAGTATGGCCAGGTTTGAAAAAAGTAGAGCTTTGCTGATGAAAAATATCCTACTAATTTTTCTTTTGTCATGGGTGTAGGTACTGTCTTGTCAAAGCATAAGCCAGCTAACACTGGAATGGCTAGAAAAGAGCCTCATGAACTGTTTGTTTTGGACACTTGTTTGGAAGTGGAAAGTTTGTTCCACTTTCTACCACAGAGCTCCCTGCGTGCTTCTGTCTGCAAGGGCATCCTCAGGGAATGGGGCCTGGAATGGAGGCACTGGTTTGCTGTGTGCATGTTCCCTGTTGTGGTCAACAAGGGGGTATTTGGGGCAAGGAGGGCAGCCTCAGTCCCTGAAGAACTCAAGGGACCTTACAGCAAGGAAGCTGATTGAGAAGGTAGTTGGAGGGGGCAGCTAGAGTGAAAACCTTGTACAACATTCAACTATGTGAGCAAGCTGCTGGTAGAGACAGGAGGTTTGTCCTTTTCTAGCCATGGACTGATTTCAGACTGTCAAATAGAGAAAGGTTCATACATAATGAAGAAAATAAAATCATATTCATGCTAGTCAAGGCTTTAATTGAGATCAATGTGATTTTGTGCAATGTGAATTTGTTAAACAAATTTGAGTTTCTGGCTGAGAAAACTTGGATTTGCTGATGAATGTAGGTGTATGGATAAAATGGATCTGTGAGATGTTTGAATTGCTCTTCTCTTTCTAAAAAAAAAAAAATACTGTAGGAATATGAGAACAGACGATCATTTAGTTCAGTATCCCGCGTAGAATGGGGGCACTGGAAGGCAGCATGGAAGTACAGGAACAAGGCAAAGCCTTAGCGATCATTCATATGAATACTCTGATTTGGAGCTTGGGAGCTTTGTGACCCAAAGCTGCCCTCTGTCTAGTGCCTCTATGTGGATTTTATTTATGGAGGTTAGTCTAATGCTATCTTCCTGAACCCTTCTAAACTTCTAGCAATCAATGTTTTGTGTCAGGAATTTTTTCAGCTTATCTTGCATAAGGAATTATCTGATCCTGCCAATTGGTGTTTGATTATCGTAAGGGAAGAGACCGACGGGCTCTTGACCAGCTTCTTCTCTCTCCAAGCTAGTCATGGTGCTTCAGAGGTCTGTTGTTCCTCTCCCTCCCAAAGCCATCCTTTTCAAGAGGCATATTCTGGTTCTTCATGCAAAATCCCTTCTATACATTAGATCACAGCAGTGGTATGATCAGATCTATTAAAGCTGGTGGAACTCAGAGCTGGTCTGTAAGGTTTATTTGTTTCAATTCCAAAGACTTTCTTGGGTTTTTTCTTTTGGTTGCATCCAAGTGCAGCACTTGCACTTGGTGGCAGATTATTCTGAGCTGTGAACAGACACACATTAAATAGCACTGAACTTAATCTCATGTTCCAATTCACAGTTCTGTAAATGGGATGTTTTGTAAATTAGAGTTCTGGATTGTTGTGAATGTTATATTAAGATGCGTGGTACCTGGAAGACTTGGACTTGCAGACTGAGAGCTTTTGGGAAATGGAGGAAGGTGGATATGGCAGGAAGCAAGGATTGTGATACTGATGTTTCAGCTTACTAAGCCTCTAAAAGATTCTAGACATTAAAAAAGGGAACTCATGAAGTAACATCTATAATTGTAAGGAGAGAAACCTTGTACCACTTTCATTTCTTGTACTTTTAAGAGTCCATTTTGAAACAACATATCCAGTTGGGAAGCCATTTGTGCAGTCAGAAACCTGTTGCCCTCTCACAGTATCAAGCTAGTCTAAATTTCTTAAGGGTTCCATGTACTTCTAGTTACTCATTCTTACTTCCAGACAGCATCAGGTATCTCCTCTTGCTTATGTTTATGTCCTATAGAAATCATAGAAGGGTTTGGATTAGAAAGGACCTTAAAGATCATCTTGTGCCACCCTTCTGCCATGGGCAGGGACACCTTCTGCTAGACCAGACACCTTCTGCTCCAAGCTCCATCCAGCCTGGCTTTGAACACTTCGAGGGATGAGGCAGCCACAACCTGAGCCTCATGACCCTCATAAGTAAAGAATTTTCTTCTAATCTGAACCTACTATCTGTCAGTATGAAGCCCTTTTCTTTTGTTCTGTTACTCCAGGCCCTTGTAAACAGGCTCTCTCCATTTTTCTTGGAGGCTCCTTTTTGTTTAAGAAATATGCTGTTTGTATACAACAAACAGCGTATTTCTTAAACAAAAAGGATGTGGTGGTTATTCTCAAAATCTGTCTGTGTCTCTGTTAACAAGAAGCTGGTGGCTGTTCCCTGTGAGCCAGCTGTAAGAGCCTCCTGTGTGGTGATGAGGTGGATGGAGTCTGTCAGGACAGGAGATTGCTGTAAGTGCAGCTCAGCACTCAACTGCAATGCAGCAACTCCTGGCTCTCTGTTCAGTCTTTCTGAGGCCTCTTGTGAGTGTTCTTGCTTTACTTTTCTTGACACTTTCTTTTACTTTCACCTGTCAGTTCTCCAGGTTATTTTCCTCTTACTGGTATGTCCAGACAGGACTCCTTTTTTCTACTTCTGTGTTTTGACTGCTGTGATGCACATTCCCTGAGAAAAGACTCCGCAGTAGAAGAATGTAGAAAAACACTGCTCTAATGTGTTCTTGTTAGTGCTGTCAGACAAAAGTTCACTTAAGGATGACAAAAAGGACAGAGGCAGAGCTCTGATGTGACAGGAAGTTCAGGCAAGGAAGACAGCAGACAAGCCAAATGTGGCTTAGGAAACTGGTCAGTGGAAGGCAGTGAAGGACAATGGCAGCAGGTGTCAGGGGTGGTGTTCTGCTATACTGACAGCATGCTCAGGTTTGAACAGCTGTAGCCAGAGCAGTGATGGGCTGTGCACATGTACACAGGCAGTCAGCAGAACTCTCGGAGACCAGTATATGTGCATGAAATATTGATTATGTGCCTTTGTGTCTTTGCTTTGCTGCTGTGCCTCACGTCTGCTCTGTTCTCTGCTTCACCTTCTCAGAGCTGTTAGAGTGGTCCCTTCAGCTGGGTCTTCCTCATTTCCTATGGCCAACAGTGGTTTTGCCCTCTGTCCAGTGAGGTATTTGTGCAGATTACTGCATGTAAATGGAATCAATGGAGGTAAAAAGGAGATAGGACTGTGGGTACAAACAGAGATGGGTCAGGGACGGGGGTCTCAGGTAGGTGATTTTCCAGGAAGGAGGATGTCTCAGTGCTGTCTTGCACTGCAGTGTTTCCCATGGATGCTTCTTGTTTAAGACAGATTCTATCCTGCTGAGGAAGAGAGGGAGAGACAGATCCTAACCTGTAGATAGATGCACCTTCAAGATCTCTTTCAAAAGCCGTAATGGTATTGGAATATTCTTTAGTATTAAGACTTTTCTTTTTTAATGTCACTATTGTGAAAAATTTGATGTATTGTCCATCACTGGCTTGCATCACACATGCGTTTGAGAACAAAATAAGCTTTTAGGTAAGGTGAGATTCTGCTTGTATGTTCTTCTTTTATCGAAGTTTAAATAGATAAAGCATTTCTGTATCTTGGGAGTCTGGTGGGCTTGAAGCAGGAAGACAGTTGCACAGTTGCATAGTAATATTTTATCTGTGAGTGATTTCAGAGGTAGGAACATGAGAACAGAGGCGAAGGAATGAGGCAGTTAAGGGATGAGATCGAATGTGCTTTTGCTAGAGCTGCCTCTCTTTTCTCATGTTTGTCCTTTCTCTATGTTTCTCTATTTTAGTGCTTAACAAAGGAAATGGAAGGAAGTTCAAAAACATAAGACCAAGACTGAGAGTAGATTTAGCTTGCTGACCTTGTTCTTCAAGCCCTAAGTTGTCCTTTAGGGCAGCACCAAAGTGGGTCTTCAGTTTTATCCATGTAGCCAGTCAGTCTCCATGAGATGGGTGTGCTCAGGATCTGGGCTCTACTGAATGACTGTCAGATGTCCCCAACTGACTGACAGGCAGCAGCTGGCCCAGTGGTCTGCTCTTTGCTGGAAGAAGGCCACAATGTGTGGCTTGGCAGATGATGGATCTTAAATGCAGGCTCAAGAGAGAAGCATTTTCTGGGGCATTTATTTTCTGCTGACTCTGCCTGGGTCGGAGGGTTGGGGTGCATACACAGGAACAGAGAGCACTGTTCTCTTCCAGCTGTTCTCGGGGCTCCAGGCTCATGGCAGAAGACATTTGGAGCTTTGCACAAAATTGCAGTTTGGTCTGTCTGCTGCCTGCTGCTCTCTCCGTGGCCATACCTGCCATTGCTTTCTTATGTCGACGCTTGCTGAATTCACCTGCTTGGATTCCTGTGCTGTTGACTCTCCTACCTCCTGCCTTGCTTCTCTGTCTGTACTAGTTATAGCCCATATTGGTTCTTTGCTGAGCATCCATTCCTCTCCTTTCTCCAGTTTCCTTTATAGGTACAAGCGTGAGGAATATCTAAGACTTCTGGTGATCAGGGAGGGCACTGAGCTGGGGCTTTGGGAGCTATAGTGGATTTGGGTGGTTAATTCGGAGATGCGGGTCCAAATTATTTTTAGAATTATGTTTTATTATAATACATATTTATATATTTAGAAATCATAGAAATTATGAGATAAAGATGAAAGAAACTTTAAGAAATAGTTATATATGTTGACTGTGCACTAAATATTTTCTTCCCATCCGCAGTGGACTGGCTTGCATACCCTCAGGGGTGCATGTATCTCACTTTGGAGTGCCCAAGTACTTTTGCAGTCTGCAGCTATTGAGCCAAGTATGTCTTCCATGTTGTTAGCACCCTTTTGGAGGAGGTTTCCACGGGCTGATACCCACAGTGTGACAAACTCACCCCTCCAGTGGTCTGTGAGCCTGACTCCTCTGCTGATGGCCAGGGTTTGCTATTCTAGTAGGGGCAGTGAACAGTCAATAGCTGACTGTCCTCCCCAGGCCACACATGATTCTGCAGAGCTCTGGAAGATGCCCCTTTAGATCACCTTGGATCACCTCTTTCCAGATGAATTGTCGCAATATATTTACGTTTACTTCCCTGGATGCAGTTTCATACGTTAAGAATTTCTGTGCCATTCGTTGTCCTTGTTTCAGCTCTGCTCTGCCATCACTGAGCTGCAGGAGCCAGAGCTGCACACAGACCTTCACTTGTGGACACACCATGGCCATGACACACTGATATCCTCTGTTCCCTCCACTCATTTCTTTTCTTTATGACTTTTTTTGACCTCTAGTAACCAGTGAACCAATATTTTTCTGGAAGTGTCTGTTTAAACAAAGTCTTGGTTCTGCTGGACAGCAGTCAGCTTAGGGCCCATCGCTTTGTCTGTGATTCTTGGATTGTTTTTTCCTCTTTTGTAATTCAGTTCAATATGCATTGAACTACATTTGCAGCTTCCTTCTAAGTGTTCATTCTGTCTCATAAAGTCCTTCTGCAGTTCTTGAAGCTGGCCTTCATCCTTGTCAGCATGAATAACTTAGCATTACCAACAAACTTCTTCACTTCCTTGCTTTTTTCCTGGCTTTTTTTTTGGTTCTTTTTTTCCCCAGGTTGTTTGAAATATGTTGAAAAGGAGACGTCCCAGTAGAAGTTTACATGTGCCTTTCTTTTGTTTTCAGAATCACTTACTTTTGCCTCATTTCTGTCCTTTAACCAATTGTTTATCCATAATGGATGCCATTGCCTCTTGGTTTCCTTAAAAGACTTTGCAGAGGGACTTGGCTTTCAGAGGACTTTTGTTGTATGGTTATTCTTATTCTCATCCTGGTTCAAATGCCTTGCCTAGAGGGTGTATGTGTCTGTATTTTTGCATATATGTGGACATATACATATTGATAATTCTCAGTATGAGACTAAGCTCATCTCTCTGTTTTGAATTGCATTTTACAGGCAGTCATTATTTTACTGGTGGCTTTCTTTGGTGGCTATAAACTTTTAGAATTCAGAATTGTGTTTACTATGTATCTTGTGCCGCATTAAGCATGTGATTTGACCCAGTGTCTCTCAAGAGCATGCAGAAGTCAACATAAATGCCAGGGCTTTAGAACGCCTACAGGGGCTGCTGACAAACTACTGCATCCATTTCATTTTTTTTTTTTTATTTTAAAGGCTTGATCAGAGACATGACCTTTTTCTTAAAGGATTCATGTTGCATTATGAACTTACACTGCTCTCTGATGTAGGCAAAGTAGAAGGCTCTCAATGGAAAATGTTTATGCTGGTGTTTTGCCTGTGCTGGTTTCTGTCTCCCGGCTGATCAGAGCCACCTGCTCGGCAGTGCAGCGCATGCAGTGGGAGTGTGCTCGCAGCTCTGAGCAGCACGTGAGCTGCACCAGTGTGGACTGCGTGTCGCTGCCATGGGGTGTTCCATTCGAGCTGAAGGTAGAGCTTTCGGCTGTAACCTGGTCTGGATATGCTACTGACCACTGAGTGTTTTCCCAAGCCTAGTATTTCGCCTCCCTGTTTCATGTCTACTTTATCCCTGAATGCCTCTTCATGACATCCAAGATACACCAGTCACAGAGATGGCGTGCTTTGTGCTGCTGCTTAGTGCTTATCGGGATGGTCAAAACAGGGGATCTGTTGGGGCCTGTGTTGCATGATGTACAAATGTCTTGGCAGCTGCAAAAAGAGAAACCAAACTGGCTTTTCTTTCTGTTTCAATTTTCCTCCAGCGCCCTGGGATGCCATCAGGAGCTCGAATGCCCCATCAGGGGGCTCCCATGGGTCCTCCAGGCCCCCCATACGTTGGAAGCCCCTCTGTGCGACCTGGGATGCCCCAGACTGTGATGGAAACAACAAGAAAACGCACTGCACCACAGCAGGTCCAGCAGCAGCAGGTGCAGCAGCAGGTGCAACAGCAACAGCAAGCCACTCAGAACCGAGCTAGGAGGTGAGTGTTCTGGAAAGAAAACACAGGAGGACGATTTGAGGAAGCAAAGATGATACCTGTTTAGCAGTAGATAAGACTTTTAAGATCAAATGAGTCAGAATAGAAGATCTATGTACTGACAGTTTTTTAAGCAGGAAAAACATTGGTAAATTTTACTCTTTTTTTTTGTTTGTGAATGGTCTTGAACAAACCGACCATTAATAATGTCTGGTTCTGAAGTTATTCTGCTTTTACTTTGCAGGTTTGTCAGGCCATAAGGTTGTCGAGTATGTTTAGCCTTTGGAATTAATGAACAGTTCTCTTCTAATATAGTACAATTATTATATTATTTGTTGCCTGTTCTGTATAGTTGCTCTGATTTCTGACTGACTAACCTAGTAGTTTGTAAATGACACAAGTGGAAAAAACTTTGGTTTGTCATGTGAATGCTTGTACTGTGGTCACTCAGAAGAGTGGTCATAAAAACTTGTCCCCAGTGTTTTTACATATAAAGTAAATAAATATGCACTGGAAGTAATTTCATAAAATTAGAGGGTTTTCTATGTGGAACTTTCTTTTTGAAATATGCCCACCTTGTACATTGCTGAATGCATTCTCTCTTAAATAGGTTAACTAATTTCTTTTTGCAGCATATTAGACCTCATCAATCTTGAGTGTTGAGTGTGATCCACATGCACATAGGGTGCACTCATCTGTGTGGGCTACCTTTTGCAAAATCATTGTAGATGTATATACAGCTTCAGGCAGTGTTCTGGTGACGTCAGGGAATCCAGCTGTAGGTAAAACATGACTTTCTAAGCTCAGTTCTTCAGGAGCCCTGCTCTGTCCAGGTTATATATCTTGGATCAGCAATCCAGATTTGGGAATGCTTGTGTCTGGGATGCATCTGGAAAGGACACTGATCTTGAGAGTATTAATACATTGCAATTGACAAAGGTTGAACACAGAAGGAACGTCTGCGAGTGCAGCACGTGAGCACAAGCAGTGCATGTGCCTCTTGGAGGCCTTTCCCAGCACCAGGCAAAATGCACGTTCTATAGCACCTCCCAGGAGGTTCTCCAGGAAACTGTGCAAAATAATGCCCAGCCATCAGGTACTAGGGTGTACCTAGTACCTGAAAAATTGCCCCTGCTGGATAAATAAGGTAAACTTTAACTACTAGCTAGTTTCCAGAGGGCATTAAAGGACAGTATTTGCTAAAAGTTGGTGGTCTGACTCACAGAAAAAAGGTCCCCTCCCCTGTTATTAACTTCAGTGTTTCTAGTTTGAGACCCAGCAGTGATCTCTACTGCCTTGAGCCCAGTTCACAACAGTGCTGCCTGGGTACTCAGAGTTTCTCTGTTTCTTCTGCTGTGCCTTTCCTTCAGATAATGTGTTGAATGTTTTCCCTTTTTTCATTTCCACCTCCCTGTCATTTCTCATTATGTGTTTTTCAGGCACACTTTTCTGGCACCTTGGGTCCAATTCTTGGGGTAAAATGACTTCCATGTTTTCTAGCATGGGCCAAGAAAGTTGCACTTGTCCTTCTTGGCAGGTTTGGTGGAGAAAAAAAATTTCATTTCTGTAAGAGATTATTGAAGAACTGGTTGAGATCCAAATTGTTTGGGGATGTTCCTTTGTTTTTTTCTTGCTTTTTATTTGCAAGCCTGTGGGGTTGTTGCAGGTACATGCATATCCCAATCCCTTTGGAAGGCTGGGGCTTGCTCAGCCTTTACTTCCGGATTGTGTGAAGTGTTTCAGTGCAGCTTTCATTTTGTGAGCTGTGGAAGGTGTTGAAGTTTCACACCATGTGACATTCCATTCCCATTATTCCTACACTTTTTTAAAAAAGGGACATTGTTCACCTATTAAGTTGGGTGTAACTGAGTTTTCTGCCTGCTGTACCTCCAGGCACAGAGTTCCTCAGCCTTGGCTTATGTGGGGATGGGGAAGAGTCTTAAGAATCTGGTATTTCAGCCCTGGCTCATTATTAGCAAATGTAGGAAGAGAATATGCCACACCAGTGTGCGTGGAAACAGCTTCTATGTGGACACGGCTGATGACAGCCTTCCAGTGTGAAGACAGTAAGGAGGGGTGTCCTTGTGACATGGCAGAGTGGCAGCAGGTGGTTTGCTTTCTCCCATTTGTCTGTCACAGATGGAGTGATTAATCTCCTGCTTAAGATAAAGGCCTCACAAATTAAAGACATGAAGAATAGGACCTGAATTCCCTCTTGGCCCTGTTAGAGAAGGCTGGGTGACAGGTTTGGTGGGCATGAACAGTTCTTAGAATCTGAAGACAGTCTTCCTGACAGCAGCAATTCTCAGGCACATACACATTTGTGTTTATGTACATGAGTACAAGTGTGTTTTTAAAAGCATAGCTATAGAATTGTGCCTATGTATGGGTATGGACACAGTATGTATACACAGTGCAGGCACAGACACACCTTCCCACATGTGTGTTCATAAAGATGAAGAAATGTGGAAATGTAAGGTCTTCTACCTTTATCCATCACTCATGCAAAAATGTTAAACAAGTGTGTATGTACATATGAAGGTAGGGTGTGCATATGTGTGTGTTTTCATACATTGTATGAAATACATATATATGTGTGTTCTTCAGCACTTACGATTGAATAAATGCGTATTGTCTGTTTGAACAAGTTGACGTGCCATTTGCAGGTACTCAGCCACTCAGATGTGCACACGCGTAGGTGTGTCTGTGCACGCCACACATGAGACTGTCCTCTGCACACTCATCTGTACCTAGAAGCAGTGTGTGTGTGCACATGCACTTGCATATATTGCCACCCTGCACCACAGAAGATGCTGTGATCAAAGAACTTACAGACTTCTTTCCAGGATGCATAACAGACAGCCCTGATTTGTTCTTACCTAACTGCCTCCCCAGGCTGCTCAGAGAAGGGGTATGAGGTCCTGGGCATGGGTGAGACCCTTTTGCTGATGCATGCACAGCTGTGCACCAGCATGTGGAGATGTCAGGATAATTTAGCAGGTGGCCTCGTTACTCCTAGATCTGTCACCATGGTAACGTGTTTTTTTCTTTAAAAAATGTACAGTGCCAAGAGGAGGAAGATGGCTGACAAAATTCTCCCTCAGAGGGTGAGTCGCTTTCATTTCCTATTCCCTTCACAATCAGTTCAGCATCTTAGTGTAATTAGAGGAATTTTAGAAAATTCTTTCACTTTTTGTTTAAAAATCTAATTAAAAAGTAAGTAGGCAGTGGGTGAAAGTCTGGAGAGCCAGGCTGGGGCTGGGCTGGGGGCTGGGAGCATGGAGCAGCCTGGCCTGCGCGGCCTCGTGCCTGGGTTAGCCGAGCCAGCACTGCCACTTGCTGGAGGGACCGTGGTGCTGGGCTGCCAGGCGGCAGCTCGGCACTGGGGCCCTCGGGTCTCCAGAATGCTTTTGATCCTTTTTTGAGACTGGCCAAAACCTGGTCCAGAGTGTGGCTGTACCTGAGGGGGTGGGCTCAGACTCAGGTCTCTGGCCCAGGTTATGATTTTTATGGTTGCGTCACCATAAGGGCTGAAGTAAACCTGTGTAAACAACAGAGTCCGAGGGGTCTGTATTGTCTGGAGAGTTACTAATTCTCTTATCCCTGGGGATATGTCTGGCTTTTGGTGTCTGCCTATGTTTGATCCTCAGTGCTCACATCTTCGACTTCCTTTCTAAACATTGGGATTTCTCTCTGCTCTCCTTTCTCATTATTCCCATACTTTTCTTTTTCTTTGCCCTCTTCAGTACAATTGGCAAGAAACTGCTTGGTCCCGAAAGGCTTCAAAACAGATATCCTTATCACATCCTAATCTAAGTTGCTTTGACTACTGGTGCTTTTTTCTGGGCTCAGAATCCCTTGGACAGGTGTGTCCTTTTCCTCCATATCCTTTTCAAGTATTCAAGCTCCACTTTTAAAGTGAGCCCAAACTTGCTGGCAGGCTCCAAAGTCACTTCTATGACATTTCACAGGTGCCTACTACCTGCCATCCACAGAGGTGAGCCTACTTTGGTAGTCCTGATGTTATACTATCGCTTTTTGTCTTGTTATTCCTGCCTCTTTCTGAAAGCAGAGTCTTTCATATGTAAGCCATTAGATCTCTCATGTTGCTGTCTTGAAAGGACTAAGCTACCATTAAACCCAGACCTTTGAACCACTTGCATCCTCCCTGGTAATTGTGTCAAAGCCTCATTCCTGCTCTGCTGGTGGTCTCTACCTTTTTTATAATGAAAGCTAAGTTTCTTGTGCTGTCATTTTGTCTGTCCCACACAAACTGTTTTCACAGACAATGATACATCCTGTATAGCGAGGCTGTTGCTGGAAATATATGTCCATTTCAAGATGCTTTTGGTCTTCTTTTGGGTTGGTTGTGGGAGTGTTTTTATTTCTGGTTTTTATTTTGCATGTAGCCTTTATAAGATTAAAAATTGTAAGAGGTAATCAAACTTTTTTACCGGCAGAAGATCACTGACTCTGTTTAGCAAGTCCATGATAGTTCTTTAATAGGTAGAGCCTTACATAGGTGTGTCAAAATTTCTACAGATGCTTTCAAGACCATGCTGTCACAAAATATTATTGCTTTTCAGTATCTTTGTTGCTGCCAGCCAATAGCTTTAACTGATGGAGTAATAAGGCATTTGCCAGAGGTCTCTTCTGCAGTGGGGTTTTTATCACTGCAGCTGCAGTGCTGGAATCAATGATGTGACCTCTGTCTGGGTTAAGGTACTCTGTTAGGCTGCAGTTAGTGTGTCAGAAATCCCTTACACCATCTGTGGGATGAAGAAATGCTGTGCACATCATTGTCCTGTCAAGTGGAGGATGTGCACTGGTGGCTGTGGAATGCATATGGAACATGGGGTAAAACTTCCAGCTTTCTGGAACTACCTCTGGAGTGTTTTCCAGCCAGTCAGCATCTGTTACCCACAGACTTTTTGCAGACTCTTGCTTGTGTTTTCTGGGAACTTTGAAGGGGAGAGGGGAAGATATTAAATACATTTGACTCTTGAAAATGATCTTATGTAGTAGTGGGAAAGGACGTGGGTTCTCACTGTTCCTTACTACGATAATGACTCTGGCAGTTGGCACAGGTAACCTCTTGTTGGATTTTCTAGGCTCTCTGGTCAAATCTGTGCCATAGTCCTGGAGCATTGTGCTGCTTGGGTAGGATCACTGAACTACTCCAGGTCAACTATTTGAGAAGGATTTAATTTTGCAGGAATATAATTGTATGAAAAATTCAACCCAGCAAACTTTGCACATAGGAAGATTGGATTAGGGAACTGCATGGGACATCCTGGCACTTCCAGTCTGGTTCCCTCTGTCATGGAAGCCATGAGACAACTGCGACTTCAAGACTAGTTAGGTTCCTTACCTGAGACATACTTTTGATCTGGCAGCTTGGGGTTTTTTTTGTTTTGCTAGGCTTGGCAAGAGAAGTGCATTTAGTTAGCCAAGTTAGAGAGGCTCTCTTCTTGAAATCCTCTTAGTCATTTGTTATCTGATCCAGGGTAAATTAATGTCTTTCAAACCTTTTTAAATCTACTTCTCAAGAAACCAGAACTATACTTAATATTATAGATTGCCCATATTCACCATGCTTGAATGTGCTCCTGCATTTTTAGCTCTATTGGAAATAGCACTACAAATTTGGATTGCTGTGCTTTTTTTTTTTTTTTTTTTTTAATTGACCTTTTCACATTGATACAGCCTCTGGTCATTCTGTGATTGGCTAATACAAGTATTTCTGCTTTCTGTCATATGCAACTGATGAATTCCCCTATTAGAGCAGGATTTAGACTCTGAGGCATGATCCTGTGCGTTATAATGCTATATATCATCCCATCTCCATTATACAGTTCTGAGCTTCCTTACATTCTCTGTACTATCCTCTTCCTTGCAATGACAGTGACACCCAAATTTATCATTACTGAGTTTTCTTAGCATGCTTCTCCTTTTTTGTACAAGAACACTTTTTTTCCTATGCCAGGTCTTGCTCCAAATCCCATTTTTCAGTCTGAAGGGGTGGTTCCCTTGATGACTGTATGTCAAAAACTTTACTTAAATGCAAGTTGATTGTATTGACTGCATATATTTTGTCTAAAATGCAATTTTAATGAACACAAGGACTTTTTGGTTATGGTCACATTGACATACTGTAACATAACAAGGCGTAGTATTTTTTATAGTGTATTTAACATTGACTCCAGCTCTGTCCAGCAGGCTCTTTCCTGCCCTATTTTCCTCACTTCTGGATCTTTCCCTTGTTCAGACTTGGCTGTCACTGAAACCCTCATTCAGATTTGGAGAAGTTCACAAGCATCTTCATTCATGGCTGGGGACCTAAATCTCTGGAGCTGATGTTACCCTTGTGACCCAAGTTCAGCAGTTGTGCCTCAATTTCGACCTCAAACCACAAACTTTCTGTAGGGACACATGACTGCACCTCATATTGTACCTCTTCCTCCAGGCCTTGCCTCCTCATTACTTTTGGTCAGTCTTATTTTCTCTTAGTATTGAGTCATTACATTTTTTTCCCAGGGAGCTGTGAATGTGATCCACCACTCTGTTTTTTTGGCTTCCTTGCCTACCCATTCTGATGCAAGAATCTCAGCTGAAAACCATTCTGGCTCCATAGCTGTGCCCGTCTCTGCTTTTCCTTGTTTAACTTGCTGAGTGGAGTGCAACTTTGAAACAGCAAACTACCCCTCCTTCAGTGGCGTACTTGTCTCTTAGTATTGGCTTCTGTTCTTCTCACTCAGCCCTGAATTCCTGAGGGCTTTTTGTCTAGCTGTGCTGACAGGGTTTTATACACCTGTCCTCTCCTTTTCATCTTCTCTACTTCATTTTCCTTTACACAAATATTTAGTCAATTTTTGCTGCTGCTGTTCACTGACCACCATGTGGAATTCTCTGCACAGATCCCATGCCATAATAGCTGTCCTGCTGTGGTTTGGTCACTGCATGGCTGTTGTCCACCTCTTTCTCCATCTGAGCCAGCCAGAGGTGAGGAACACCTGGATCTGCCATTCTTTCATGTAAGAAAGAAAAGGTTAGGGGTGTGATAATCAGTAGTAGCCTTGGATATAGCAACTGTGAAATAAAGAAATTAAAGATCTTGCCGGGGATGAGGAAGGAGAGTAGTCACGTACAAACCCTGGACTTAGACAAGCAGAGTTTTGCTTATTCAGGGAACTGGTAGGTGTGATTCCTTGAGAAGCAGCTCTGAAGGGCAAAGTGGCTCCGGGAAGCTGGCAGGTCTTTAAGGACCTTTAAGAGCAGCCTGTTTTAAATGCAAGAAAATGAGCAGATGTATGAGGAGCCCAGAAGAGCGTACTCACAGTGGTGGTCCCAACATCAAAAGGCAATGTACAAGAAGTGAAGCAGGGACAGGCTACAAAGGAGGAGTTTGGAAACATTGCCTGGGCATGCAGGGAATGGTATCAACAAAGTTAAAGCTCAACTATAGTTGAGATCTTCAAGGGATATATCAAGGACAAGAAAAGTTTCTACTGTTGTGCTAGTAATAAAGGCTGACCAAGGAAAATGTGTGCCCCATGCTGAATGGGCTGGGTGATCCAGTCGTGACAGAGACAATAAGTCTGAAGCACTCAAAGCCTTCTTTGTTCAGTCTGCACTAATGATGCCTCCCATGCCCTATGATCAGTGAACACATCCAAGAGGAACAGGCGACAGTGGATGGGGATAGGGCCAAGGATTAGTTGAGGAAACTTGACCTGTACAACTCCGTGATACCCAGCAGGCTGCATCTGAGGGAGCTGAGGGAATTGGCCAATGTCCTTTCAAGATCGCGCTCTCATACATAATAGTCTTGTATTCAGGTGGGACATTTTGGTCTAAACGGGCTGACAGACATGTGGGTGGATGATGAGGCTGAGAAGGCGGCTAATGGTCGCACTTGGCCATGAAGATACTGACATTAGAGTACTGCAGGGGTGTGTCACAGCAGCTGTTCAGTCCAACATTTTTGCCACTGGAGGAGGCAGTGCAATGCTTGCTTATAAAATCTACAGATGACACCAATCACTGGGTGGGGAAACCAGTTGATATGCTTGTGGACACGCTGGAGGAATGAACCAACAAGAACTTAATGAAAGTCAACTAAGTCAAATTTTCTTCCTTGAGAAAGAGGAGGGCTACCTGGCTGAGAAGCAGCACTGCTGGAAAGGCCCTGGAGGCACTGGTGGACAGTGAGCTGAGTGTGAGCACTGTTATTTGTCTTAGCAAAGATGACTAGCAGCGTCCAGAGCTCTGGGGCCAGGAGCACAGCCAAGAGATTGAGAGACTTGATCCCCTTTCTTTGCCCTGTACTCGTTATCTCAGTGCTAGAGCACTGTGTCTAGTTTTAGGATCCTAAATTCAAGAAAAACATTGGCAGACTGGACTGAGGTCAGTGGATGATTGTCAGGTTGATTGAATGACTGGATCAGCACATGAGGAAAGACAGAGACAACTGGCCTTGTTCAGCCTGAAGGAAGGCTCTGAGGGGACCTAGCAACAGCAAAGGCTTGCCAGCTCCTAAGAGAGGGGGACCAAGAACATGGATTGCTTTTGCCATTTTACTGGACTATGTTACTGGTCCTGTGGTAGTCAGTCAGAAATCCTCCTCAAACCACTCTCTCTTAGGGGTTGTAGGGTGGCCTGGACAGCCCTTAGCTGTCTTTCTTTGACCATAGAATCCTCAGTGGTAGAGACACTTTTGTCAATAAGCTATAGGCTAAAGTTTCTTAGCAGGGAAACTGTCCAGTAGCTGCCAAGTCAGACTTCAGTCACTGCCACTTAAGATAAAAATTCTGTTTCTCAACAATACCTGTGAAATGTGTGGGTTATGTTCATCTGGCGTAGGTAGTAAAAAAGGCTAAGGATCAAAATGAGCTTGTCAGACTTGGGGGAGTAAGAGGTCTTGGATTTTGCTACCTGTCTCAAAGACGGAAATTCTAGGGGTAGCCTAATTCTCAAGAACCTGACAAATCTTTATGTATTAGTGATTTTTTTTTAATCAAGATTGCTGAAACTGTTTTGTTTGTCCTGCTTAGGCAGTGAAGAGTGCAGCTCCAATTGTTCCTGCCTGAAATAGATCCCATTTTATTTATTGGTTTTTTTCTGGGATCTTGGAGGTGCACAACAATAGGACCTGTGAAAGTTTTGCAGGCCAGCTGTTGAACAAAAGAGGTTCAAATTACATCAGCTTGCTCAGGACCTTGTCGGGACAGGTTCTGAATACCTCCAGCCGAGGATGGACTCTCCAGAGCATTTCTTGGCAGCCTGTTCCAAGGTTTTAATACTATAATGTGTTTTGTTTGTTTTGTCAGAAGTTTTTTTTACAAACCAATTCCTTATAGGTGTCACAGCCGGCCAGGATTGGGCAACAAGTTACATAGACTCCATGCAATTACAGAAGGCTAATCAATTTCTTTATTAAGAAACCAATTGCTTTTTTATACCATAGTTTGCTACAGGTGTACTTGATTGGTCCTTTAATTAAGACACCATCACCACTGGCTAATTAAGAAACCACTCTTTGGTAAACAAATCTCCATAACACATTCTACATGTTCACAACAACAAATGCAGCAAGTTAAGAATTGTTTCTCATTCTTTTCCCTGATCTTCTCACAGCCTTTCCCAGAATGATGCCTGGGAAAGTTGAGCTTCTTTCTGTGGCCAGAGAGCTGCTGCCACATATAGGGAGTGAATTGCCCATGGTGCAGTGAGTTTCTGTTGCCTCTCACCCTAATCTCACGCAGCTCCAAGGGGAGGCTGGCCCTGTCTGTGCTTCACCAGTCCACCTGGCCGTCGCACTCTCCCAGGCGATCTCCTTTTCCCTTTTCTTCTTCAGGCTGGCGAAGCTCTTGCAGCTTCTCCTGACAGGTCGGTGCTCCAGCCCCCAATGTCCTATTGAGCGTCTGCAGGCCTCTCTCCAGGGTGTCACATCTTTGTGGTCCTGTGCCCACCAGTCCAGATCCAGTTTCACCAGCGTGGAGTAACAAGGAAGAGCCTCTTTCCTGGGCTTGATGGCAAAACCTGTGCTAATACAGCCCCTTTTGCAGCTGACTTTTGCTATGGCTGCCATACCCCTCAGACTCCTTCTGCACTTGTTGTCTGTCCATCAGGGCCCCCAGGTCCTCTCCTGCCAATCTGTTTTCTACCCCACCGACGCCCACCTGTCCCCCTGCATGGTGTCATTCTACGTCAGGAGCAGAGTTTTTCCTGTGCTGAACTTTACCGTGCTGAAGTGCCATCCTGTTTCCGTGGCCTGTCGGGGTCCCTCTGCACAGCCCTGCTGCCCTGACTGCCTTGGGCTCGGGACTCTGGGAGGCCTGAGGACAGGACTCAGCCAGGAGCAATGGAGCCAAAGACAACGTGGAGCCTCCTCTGTGGCTTTTGACATGAGCGGCAGAACCAGACCCGGACCTGGGTTTTTCTTCAGCTTTCTTTCTGCTGCTCATCTTCTTGCAGAACGCTTCCTCATTGCTTTCCCCAGCCTGCTGACTGCTGTTCTTGCCTTCCAAGCTGTCCTACTGTGACAGCCATAGAAGCTATCCGAAGATGTTTTTCGTGTCCCAGAATTTGTAGTGTTGCAGCTGTTCCTTGGTTTCTGATTGTCTCACAAGCCTTGCACATCTGTTTACAGGCAGGTGTGGTGGGGCCCCCACACTGTTCTGCTTCTACAAGGAAATTGTGAGAGACCCTCCCATCATGCCATTTCTTCCACACTGTCCTCACTGGCCCCACTTGCAAGTTGGCCATATTTTTGTCACCACTGATAAAAAAACTTGTGAAAATCAAGGATAAAAATGCATAATTTAGTAGCAATTGCTTTTTACTAATCATTACAAGTTTTAAATGTTTGAATTTTCATGATAGAAAGATAAATAACTCCAGCCTCAAGAAAGACACTGTCTTACTAATGTTAATAGTAATCTCTTCCAGTTATCCATGGAATTCTAAGATAAAGTATAACTACCTATGTTCAAAACCTTGGCTGACAAGATGCTGGTTCTGCTAGGTGCTTTCTGGAGTTTTTTCTACTAGATAAAGTCCAGAATTTAGGTATCAAAAGGAGAATTTAAGTATCAAAACACTGTTTTCACATTTATAGTTAGAGCTTTAGTAGAAGAGTGTAGATCTGCACGGAGCTATGAACTTTTCCCATAGGGCAAACCATGCAAGAGAAGGAATTAGGCAGGCTACACAGATCCTTATCACATAGACACTGTCATACCTCCAAAAGATTATTCCAGTAGTAGGGTGAGAAAGCAAAAGACTGAGAGCTGCCAAAACTGGCCTGAGTGAGCCTTTGATCTTGCCCAAAATCCCATCTTTGCTGTGACCATAACACATCCCTAGAGAAGAACAGAAACACAGCAAGTACAGTTATTCTCTCTAATGCTCTCCCAACCTGCGGCCATTTGCAGTTCAAGGAATTAGATGCAGTTTTGTCTTTGGCTGATTTTAAAGTGTTCATGCTTTTTAGCATCTTATAATATTTAACATCCAGTTTGGTTATAGGAATGAAATAGGAAAGAACCCTTTCAGTTTCATGTGATAAAAGATGTAAAAGTGTGGAATACAAATATTTATTGAAGGTTTCTGCTGTTTCTACAAACTTCCTAGAAATTTCATTAGATCCTGGGTTTAGTACCCATTGAACCAGCTGGAAAGGTTGTTATCACCTGTGTTGTATAGGCTATATCCTAAGGACTCTCTAGGCCTCGCCCTGTGTCCCCATGTGCCTGGGGGGTTCACGAACTGACTCTGATGGAACTTGGCATTAAAGGTCTGAAACTACTTTCTTGGTCCAGATTTTTTAATTGACTGTAGCACACCGTAATTAATTTCTTCAGGCAAGGAACTGAGGAATCTTTTCATCTGTGCAGATGAGGAAATAAACATTGGAGTGTTTTGTTGTGTCCAAAAATTTGCACTCACTGCCTCGCTGCCCTTCCTCTACAAGCTGTCTGTCAATTCCTTGATTTTTCCAGGGCAATGCTTGCTCTTCATGCTCTTGTTTCTTTTATTATTCTGCTGATACTAGTACTTTGAGAAAGCATATAAGCAGTTAAAAATACAATGGTTTGGCTAAAGTTGAACAGAGTTTTTGCTCTGTGATTTCTGCTTTTCCAAAGTATCAGTCTTGCTGTAAGTAGAGCAGGTATTCTACCCTCTCAAAACAGAGTCCGTTGAAAGAGGCACTTATTTGATAACCTTAATCCGTCTAAATACAGCAGGGAGAAATTTTTTGTCTTCAGGCTGGAGAAGAAAATTACTAAGAAAAGGATGACAAAAACCTGTAAAACATATAGCAATGGTGCCTAGGGAATGCCTGCCCACTGCTGCTCCAGCAGTACAGGGAAATGGCATCAAATGAAATTCACTCATGGCAGGTTCCAAATGAGCAAAAGGAGGTTCTTCCTCCCACATTGCCTGGTGAGGTTCTGGAATGCTCTGCCTTGGGCTGTTGCAGATACTAAAAGGCAGCAACTTTGAAACTTTGTCAGAGACACAATGCTAGGAGAGCCAGCTGTTGGCATAACCTCGCAATAATTCTCATGTCCTTGCAGAACACAGGGAAGAGGGGCATGCCTGGTGTCTCTCACATAGGTGTTTGTGCCTTACACGAGGTATAAACTCTGATTTTAACTGTAACTAATTGTGATTCTAAAGCAAAACTGGAATACCAACTCACTTTTAATTCCTATGGAAATATTATAACAGTTAAGTATTTTAGTTAAACAAGTGAAAGCTAAAGTGAATATTGTAGAAATAGAAAAGGTTGTCTAGTAGATCTATTTTAATTACTTACAGTACCTTTTTATGCTTTTCCTGCATGAGTTATTCCAAATTAAGAACCAACATTTGGTTTTAAGGGTATACTTACCCATTTCTAAGCTCAGTTCATTAGGTCTTACTTCCAACCTACTTCATATCCCCTCCTCTGCTAACTTCCTTGCAAAAGAAAATAAAAAGGGAGTTTGTAAATAGAACTAATGTAGTTAACTAATGTATTAAAATACCAATAAAAGTTGGCAGGATTATAAGTTGGCACCTGATAGATAGCTGGTCATGTTGAAACTTTGACATGAAGGTCAATTTCACCTCAGCCAGGAAGATGTGCTGACAAAGGCAGGCATCCTACATGGTAGTTTTTACTTACGATGGGTGACACTTTTTTTGAAACGTCCACATGAACACACACACACACACACACACACACGCCCCTTTAGTCTAAGGAGATGCAGCACTTTTCTAGTTTTGAACAGGACAAATTCAGTGTAGTTTGGATTGCCGAGAGCAGTCTTCCTGGCTCCTGGTAGCTAAGTGTCACGCAAAGAAAACAGCCATGATTCAGGCTTTGTGGATTCAGGCGGGGTCTTCCAGAATGCATTAGCCTCAGTTCTGTGCTCCTACTCTTCAGCCTGTGCTTGTCCCATGCCACTTGAGACCTGCCCCTGTCTGGGAGCTGCTGTTGGAGGGAAACTCCTCTGGGCAGACCTGTCCAAGGGCTGGGAATGTCTCAGTGTTGCTGTTCTGGAAAATGGCAGATGGGTGCTTCCAGTGTTTGGATGTTCCTTGCTTCCTTCTCAGATCCGGGAGCTGGTTCCTGAGTCCCAGGCCTACATGGATCTCTTGGCCTTTGAGCGCAAACTAGACCAGACCATTATGCGGAAGCGCGTGGATATTCAGGAAGCACTGAAGAGGCCAATGAAGGTATGTTGTGAAAAATCTGTAGATTGTGTCAGGGGAGGAAAATAATTCTTGTAGTAAATGGTGGAAATACCTTTTGAGTAAAAGTCCATTAGGAGAAATGCTTTGGAATGGGTTAGACAAAGCTCCTAAGAGCAAACAGCTGGGAATCAACCTGCATAGAAAAGTGGTAGAGAAAATTCTGTGACTATTACGAGCTCTAGCTTCTGAAAGTCTTTAATAAGGGGAATAATAGCGTAGGGATAAATAAAGGATAGGTAAACACTGATTTGGGAACTTTGTATTAAAATGATAAAAAATGAGAAAATAAGAGATTAGAGAGGTGTGCTGAAGGTATGTATTGCATTTCCAATTCAAATTTAGTCAAAAGTGGAACTTGTGGAATAACAGAACATACAATGCGAAGAATTACTTACAGAAATTATTATTTGTATAAGAAAAGAATGGATGATATTTTCTGCAGTTTCTATTAGATAAAGTCCAGCACTTCACTCTTCCTAATATCCCACTGAAATGGTCTTTTTCTATGTTTTCTGAGTCTATTCATTAGAATTATGGAAGAGTTTAGATAGGAGGAAACTGGAAGTTATCTAGTTCAACCTTCTGCTAAAAACAGGGTTGTCAAGGCCTTGTTGAGTTTTGAAAATCTGTAAGGATGGAGGTTTCATAGCCTTGTCAAGCAGTCTGATACATTTTTTGCCCACTCTCATTGTAAAAAATTTCTTTTCATGTCTCATTTAAGTTCTTGTTACTGTATTGGGTAGCTCATACTATATTCCTCAAATAATTCCCATAGAATGAAGCCTTTTGTAGCTGTATGTCTGCCGTGACGTAAAGCTATCGTTCTTGTCTGTACCACAGTGATGGGGGTCAGCCCAACAAAGATTAATATTCTTTAATAGTCTTTGTCACTGTACAGGTACCTGATAAAATGTGGAAGGCTTTTACCTCTTGGTGTTTTTCCAGTTGATATATGTGAAATGAACAACAACAAAAAAAAAGAAACAATTACGTTCCATTAACACCTCCCAGATAGATAGGAAACTGAATTGTGGATGGTCTAAATCATGAGTTCATTCTTAAAAAGTGTTGCACGTAGTAGATTATACTCTCAGAAGAAATAATTTGTGTTACCTTCTCGATATGGGTAGAACACTATTCTTTGAAACTAGTTAGGAATCTGGCCATATTTAAAGGTGATTGAAGACTTTGACTTGAATTCATAAATCAGCAGGAAGTTATTTATTCTGTGGCAGACTCTTTAATGAGGGAATTAACAAGTGCACAAGGTCCTAGCTGTAAGCTGTGCTATGGAGATATTCAGTGTCTGGGATAGGGAAGAGTGTAGGAGGCACAACATTCTACAGAAACTGTAGAGAGAAAATTCTGTTTCCATCTAGGGCTCAGCAAACGCATTTTAAATATCACTTAGTTAATGTCTAGAGAACGATCAAACAGATGTTTTCCAAATTCATGTAGGGTAGTCCTAGCATATAGGTATCAAACTTGTCAAAATAGGGCTAAACCTAGATAAACTTGGGGTTTTCTTAATGTAAAGTATTTTCATTTTATTATAGTTGCAGAATTGGTAACAACAATAGATGTTATCTCTGCATTTCCATCTCTTTTTAAAGCTCTTGTAATTTTGAAATACTTGCCTTAAAACAGTGATTCTCCAACTGGGATTTTAATCCTAGAAGAAGTATGAATTTGTCTGAAGTATGTAAAATTATGTAGGAAATATGTAGGATTTCTCAGGATTATCAGCTGTAGTTGCAGTTACAGTGTTTGTCACAGTGATTGAGCTGTAGCTAGAAACAGTTGTAGGAAACCACAGATTTATGGTCTATTGTTGCTCAGGCTGGGTTTTTTTCTGTCTGAAGACTAAGTATTCTGGGGAAATTTTAGGGATAAGTGNTTTTTTCTTTTCTTTTCTTTTCTTTTCTTTTTTTTTGTGAGGACAGTGCATAAAGTATGTTTGGCTTGTTGATCCTACTTGGAGAACAGTTGCACTCTCGAACCAGATGACAGCTGTGGGATGGCTCAAGAAGTGAGGAGACCTGGGGTTTGGGTGGCTGTTGAAGGGGAAAATGACCTTCCCCACCTGTCAGCTCCTTTGGCTACTGTCAGCAGCCCTTTTCAGCTGCCAGCTTTTCCAGTTTAGATCTTGCCTTGGCAGTTTTCTGCCGGCTGGGCACTGCTGTGTGCTCTCTTCTTCAGCCAGTCCTGCATTCTGGGATTGCATCTGTCATGAGAGTCTCAGAATTCCTTGTCTGCAGAGCATCATCAGCAAGAGTCCTTGTACTTACTTCATGGAAGACCCCCCCGGTCAGAATTCCGGAAAGAACTTTTAGGAGGTAGTCAGGCAGACAGGGCTGTTTTACAGATAGAGCAAGCTCCATGGCCTGAAGGAAAGAGAAACTATACACTCAAGAGTGCAGTAGATGTCATTAAAGAATTAATTACTGAAAATCTATGCAGCTCTAAGGCCATGGTGGACTTAGGGGGTGGGATTTATTTGGCTAAGTATAGACATAGCCATTCCGTTCATTTGTATGTGAGCTAGTCGCTCTCAGCTCCCTTCATAGCTGAGAGATTAAGTTGGTGTAGGCAATGGTGTTCAGGGCACAATTCTTCTCATATAGAAGTGGATGTTTAAAATACTATAGATAAATTACACCTTAAAAATACTTATTTCTCTCCATTGTGTAACCCAGAGATAGACAGTTGTCACCATAATTTTAAGACTGAGATGATTTTCATCCCAAAGCTTGAACCAGAGTCTTCTGACTGAAAGTGGGATGTGACCCATGTCACGAGCAAGGCTCCTACTCCAAGTCCTGGCACCACAGACAGAGCTTTCATCTCACCCAAACCAGAGACTCTCATCCAGGGACTGTCACTCTTCTGCAGTGAACTGGTGTGAGACATTCTGTTTACCAGATATGTGTTTAGTTGCAGTTTCCAAACTAAATGGTCTGCTTCCAGGTTCTCCATTTTTAGGTGAAAAACAAGTAGTAGCATCAGAACACCCTCATAGTGTCGCTCTCTCTAGTTTCGTGAATTGAGGTCTTTTTCCCTACTTTCAGGTTTTAAGATGACTGAGGAATTGATATTGGATTGTTGCCAGAAAGCAATTTGGTTTTTTTTCTGAAACACTTGTCTTGTGGCATAGTTCTATGTGTTCTGCATTTTGCATTATTAGATAAGGAAAATGTGAACAGCTTATCTCCTTTAATGAGTCAGTGTTTTAAATATGTCCTTCAGGTTTTTTAATGTTCTCTTTTCTCAGGTAAAAAATTCATTCCTCCCAATCACTATAGAAAAATAATTTTTCAGTTCACCTGGCTTCTTCTTATTACCTGTCACTATACAACTCCTCATTCTCTCCTGAGAAAGTACAATATTCAACTATGAAATAAGCTGCTACAGCTGATTTTGTAGGCTGTTGTGCATACTAATTTCCATTTTATTCCTCTGTAGTATTTGCTTCACCTTTTTTTGAGTTTTGTTGTTGTTGTTTACGCTTTTATAGAAATGTCTACAAGTGTTTTTCTTATGTCGATGCAATTTTGAACTCAGTCAATATTGTCTCATTCCTTTTATTATTTGTGGTACTTGTGTAGTCTACCAAGTCACTGGTTTTTCTGCTTTGGGTTGGCCATTTTTAAGTTCATGTCAATTTTTTTTTCAGAAGTTACCTGACTAATTTTGTTTCCTCTACAAATTTTGACATATCTTGCTGCTGCTCTGAGCGAGATGCCTCTGTATTCCAGCTCTGATATAGGCGCTCTTCATTCAGTTTGGGTATTTTATAATGATCAGACAGTGATCATTGTTTTTTCTGTCTCCTAATGGATTTTTAGTTTCCATGCTACCACTGTTCATTTTGCTTTCTAAAAAGTGTTTTTTTCTGTGAGACCAGGAAACAGTTACTGTATATACAAAGGCAGAAACACAGATTTTAATCTTTTCTGTCCTTTCTGCTTGAGGTTCATAGAAATTCACCCTTAAGATATACTTAGAGAGCTCTTAACACAATACTACTTACAAGACTGGCAATCAGATTTTCTTGAGTCAGTCAGCAGTAGACTATCTGCTAATAACTTTGTTTGTTTGTTTGAAATCCCAAGCACAACTTCCCTGGAAGTGTCCGGAAGGTTTTGGGTCCAGCCTGAGAGTTCATTGAAGAAAACTAACTTCAGCAGTTGATGGAGATTTGTCTGGGGGATAGCACACAGATCATGGGATCATCAGACACTTACTTTCTGATTCGACTTGTTAGGGATTCAATACTAATGGAAACTGAAAAAAAAGGTAACGCTGTAAACCAGGGAAAGTTTTCTGAAGGATTTGGCACATTTCCAGCATTTCACCCATTTACTTGAACTTAAAGCTGTATTGATTTGTGTGAAGATGACATCAGAGAACTTGGAGAAAGAGCAAGCTGTAGGTGTGCTGCTCCACCGTTCCTGTCAGCCTCCCATTCAGATCTGTTTGATTTCACGTGAGCTCTCCCAGCAGTTGTGCTGAGACCTTTGCAGAAGTTCATTGCTGACATGACCTGTTACATATGATTACTTTTTTCCTTTTAGTTTTCTCAAGGAGAAATTGTAAGTGAAATACAGTGGGTTTAGGGGAAGACTTTTCATTTTTATATGACTGCTATTTAAAGTTTCTTTTGCTGAAGCTGAGTCAAAGATCAGTGTCTTACTCTTAAAGAGCAAGGAGATCAAGCATTTACTGATTTTTGGGCAAGAGATGATTTGATTCACAATGTTGCCCAAGTCTCTGTGAAGTTCCCCCTGCTTAGCTTTGCCTTTTTGGGTGGTAAAGTTCTGGTGTGTCAGAAGAGATGAAACGTGATGCTTTCTTTTTGCCCTAGAGCTGTAAGTCTTCTCTTTAGTTTTTGCTCCCAGCTACTGAGAATCCTTTGGTTGCTTGCTCTTTTGTTCTCTGAGAACCCACCATACAGAGAGGACAACAGATTTTAGGTCTGTGTGATTAAGCATGTGGCTAAGAAATTTGCAGAATTTATTGAAGGGCAGTGGCTTCTTGCCACTGCTTTATTTAAGCTGCAAAGCAATCAAGTTGTGCATAAGTTTTATCATTTCCTGCCTGGATGAGATGGAGTTCAACTAGAGACGGAAGAATATGTCATTCTGAGAGCCTTCTGGATATGAACTTGATATTATTGTGGAACACAGGGATACTGAGAGTGAACCGAATGTAGTGGTTTTTGATGTGTATCAGCAGCTGAGGAGACTTTTTGGCCTGTACTCTAAAACACCACCCAGCACCATGTTGGTGTCGTTCTTTCTTGAGCTCAGTTTTGGCTATATCTCATCTTTGAACTGGCATCTTCCAAGACTGAACATCCTTATGACAGCAGTATAGCTGTGCATGCTGCAGTTGTTACTGGATAGATCTCTCCAGGTAGGATTCAGACTGTATTCTTGGGTCTCTGCTAAGGGTCTTGCTTTGCAGGCTCGATGGTAGTTTGAATCAGCTGCCAGGAGAATAGTCACAGTAGGAGAGAAGGATCTTAAGGGTCCAAAGTAACAGTTCCTGGCTGTAGAGCCACGGTTCTGAAATTTTGCTAGGGATTTCTAAATTTATTTTCTTTAAATTCCACTGCACAAAGTATGCATTATCACTGTTGGTAATAACGGTATGTAGGGCAAGTTCAAGAGCCATTGTCTAGTTCCCGGACCTAGAAGAGGAGACAGCCTCCCAAAATGTCTGGGAGCAGAACCATTCCCAGGTAGCTCTTAAAAGGAGCCAGTGGTGCTGGTGACACTAGATGTCTATTAAGTAAAAGCCTGCTTGTGTATGTAGGTACAGTTCTGCAAGTAATCCAGGTGGGGATAAAATTTAGGAATGGTGCATAAAATGTCCAGGGTAATTTGAAGAGTTATGAGTTTACAAATGTGAAGTCCTTCACAAGTCCACCACGCTAAATAGAGATTCGGGGTCATTAAAATGATTATATTATGAAATAGCACTTTGGCAACAGAAATCCTCTGGGAAAGGATGGAGAAAACATGGATTCACAAGAATGGTTTTCTGCTAATCTGCCTGTTCTTACCTGTGTAAACCTATCATTTTTCTGCACTGATGGCACTTTGGAAAATCCTGTTCCCTGTCAGAGCAGACTGTTGACACTCCATTTCTATCAAACCTCTCTGTCACTGTCTTCTCCAGATTTGGCAAAATGTAGTAATTTTCATGTTCCTCTTCAACCACACATCTCTGCCTTCCCCATTCCTCTATGCCAGATTATGCTGTATAATCTCCTGTATGTAACTTTGTTCTCTCCTATGTGTGTATAAGCTTTACAAGATTGCTCCTTTCTTACGTTGTTTTGTTGGCATTAACTTGACAACTGTAGCCTTTTTGACATTGTGCTCTCTCCTATGTGTATATAAGCTTTACAAGATTGCTCCTTTCTTACGTTGTTTTGTTGGCATTAACTTGACAACTGCAGCCTTTTTGGCATTGTGCTTTACGTAGGTATTGGAGATTAGAGTCCCAAAGTAATTTTTGGTAATAATCTTTTCTGGAATCGATACATCAGACTTAATAGCTGGGTTTTCCACATGGTGCATGGAATGAAGGGCACTGAGAAATGACACAGCCATAAGCCACTACAGTGACTGGGAAACTGGTGGTCTGTAAAAATGACAATGTATAAGCATGACTGTATCTCTGACAGACTTGAGCACCTGGGTTAGGGATGAAGCAGGGTGCCTTCCTTCACTCAGGTCTCCCAGCAAGCTGGAGCTGCAGCATGTTTGCTCAGGATGAAGGCAGGTGAGGTGAAGAGGAGGGCAAGGCAGCCAGTGTGTGTGTGTGTGTTCAGGTGTGTCCACAGGAGGATTGTTACCAGATGCTGCAGGATGGTAGAATGCAGATGGGCAGAGACGTGCCTGGCAGGTAGTTTGCAGCATGAGCTGTATTTGTGACTGCCATTTACAAATCTGAGCTGATGCAACTATGAAAGACATTTGTGTTGCAATAGAGTTGCAGCTGAATTTTAGCAGTCTAGCTAGGTTGAAGCCAGAAAGGACATAGTATCTTGCTTTACTCACAATGATTTCTCAGATACCTAATCCAGAAGTATAGGCTGTATCACTTCTTAGGTATGGCAACCTCCTGTCTTCCTCCATTTACAGTGAATTTCAGCATGTTTGTGCAGCCAAGAGTTTTTGAAAGAAATTTTCAGATTCAGCTCTTCAATGTACTTTCGTACATATAACAGAATCTTAAATTCTAATACAACTAGTGCAACTAGTACAAAACATGGAGATTCCCTATTAAATGTGTAATTATTACCTTTCCTGCAGCTTCATCAGATCCTGAACTTAAACTGGATATGTACTTTTCCCTTGTCTATGTGCATAACAGCAAAAGCGGAAACTGAGACTTTACATCTCCAACACATTTAATCCTGCAAAATCAGACGCTGATGATTCTGATGGCAGCATTGCTTCGTGGGAGCTGCGCGTGGAGGGGAAGCTCCTGGACGATGTATGACTTATCTCTGCTTCACTGGGGCTGGCAGGATCTAAAGATTGTCCTTTGGGGTGGTGGGACATTTTACTGGGACATCAGATGAGACACGACATGTCTGAATGGCAGCATTGGCTTGTTGCTGCTGGGAAGGCAGGGTTGTGTGCCCAGCCCAAGTGAGGGATAAAGCCCTAATGGGAATGTTGGAGAGTGCAGCAGAAAATGAGGCAGACATAAGGACGGGACAGGTGGGAGGAAGGGAGAGAAGAGGGCTGAGATTAATCCCTTTAAGGAGATAGCAGGGTTCAGGTTACAACAGGTGTGGAAATTCTGGCCTACAGTGGGCATTGCATCTTGTGAAGAGCAGGATAACAAGGAGAAGGCAGTACTTCATATTCTTAGGGGGTACCACACGACACATGAATGATTAGAGCAAAGATGGAAGAAACATTTTACCATTATTAAGTCCTCAGAAACCTCGGTGGTGGATTTAACTGTCCTTGGGGAAGGCTGAACTTTCCTAATAGGGTCGTCATCTACTTGAATAGACTTCACAAGTATTTATAGGCTAAACAGATGGAGAACACACATGCATGGAGAGGACAAGGCTTTCAGTCTGTCTGGACGTAACTGTACATGAATCAGAGTCTTGCTGGAGGAGGAAGTGGTGACAAAGTGCAGCATGTGGGAATTGAAGTTAGACAAATTCAGTTTAGAAATTGCAGCATATATTTCAATAAATAGAGAGATTCTTTATTGAAACAACATAGCTTTTAAATTAGCAGCATTTTAAAATAAAATATTATCTGCATTAAATACAAAGAAATAAATTGGAATCCCATGGCCTGTATTCTGTGGAGAGTCAGGTAATCATAGACCTCCTAGTTTTTAATAAAGACAGTATGAGCTGTGCAGTAAACAACAAATACTGATAATTAAATGAAAATAAAAAAATTTAAAAGGAAATAGTTTTGCTTAGTATATGACCAGTCTGCAAAATTTACTGTAATCTGATAAATCAGACCAAGAAATTAGCATTCATCAAAAAAACCCCAGGCTGTTAAAAAGAAAGGTATACAGAGAACTTAGGATCATAGAATAGTTTGGGTTGGAAAGGATCTTCAAGACCGTCTCATTCCATCCCACTGCCCTGGACAGGGACACCTTCCACTAGCCCATGTTGCTCAAGGCCCCATTCAACCTGGCCTGGAACACTTTCAGGGATCCAGGGGCAACCACAATTTCTGTGGGCAACCTGTGCCTCACCCTCTTCTGAGTAAAAATGTCCTTCTTAAGACCAGTCCAAACCTACAATCTTTCATTAAAACCATTGCCCCTCACCCTGTCACTAGAGATCTTGGTAAAAGTCTCCCTTGATCTGTCTTACAAGCCCCCTTTAAATACTCCCTGGAACCTGTGTTTCTCTGGGCTGAACAACCCCAGCTCTCTCAGCCTGTCCTCTCAGGAGAGGTGCTCCAGTCCTGAAATAATTTTCATGGCCATTCTCTGGACCTTTCTCATAGATGCCATGTTCACCTTACAAGCCAGTCCTTTTCAGTAGCATTAAGAGTCAAGGAAATATTCCCTAAAGTGTGCACTGTTCCACTACTGTTGAGATTTTTGCATCTTACCCTGTTTTTGTCAGAGGGAGAACTCAGTTAGATTGATCACACTTGTGGTTTACATGGATTTAATGTTCAAGACAGACTGAGAAGAAAGTCTAGGACACAAGCTAAGAAATGCAGCCTTATACGTGTCTGGTTCTTCTGCTTGTACAGCTCAGCAAACAGAAACGGAAGTTTTCATCTTTTTTTAAGAGTTTGGTTATTGAACTGGACAAAGATCTTTATGGACCTGACAATCATCTTGTGGAGGTGAGAAGGCTGTGCACTCTTTGCGTACAAACCAGTTACTGGCACACATAAACACCTAGCACCTGTTGCCTCCCTTGTTTAAGGGACTTTGTATTCATTATCTCATTTAAAGTATTCTCAAAGTTTTCAAAATTCCGTTATTCTTAAGAATGTTTGCTAAAGGAATCTACTCTAAAAACATAGATGATTTAGTGCTGCAGTGCACATCTTAGAACAGAATGTATGAAAAGTTGAAAATATTATGCACATCTCTCCTAACAAGTAAAGTATGTTAACAGCAGAGCAGATTCAGCACTAAAGCTGAATTGAAATGACTGAGGGAGGGTGGAGGTGGGGGGGGGGTGTTGCGGTTTGGTTTTGTTGTCGTTGGGTTTCTTTTCTAGATTGCCAAATCTTCAGAAAGCTTGCACTTGTCTGATTCTGGCTTGGTGTACTGTGCAAGATGCACCTCCGTGGACATCAGTGAAAAAAAGACCAACAATTTTGCCTTTCCCTTTGTTAGTGGCACAGGACTCCCACAACCCAGGAAACGGATGGCTTCCAGGTGAAGAGACCTGGGGATGTCAGCGTGCGATGCACATTACTCCTCATGTTGGACTACCAGGTCAGTGCGCTGCTTTTAGCCTGAAATATACAACCACTGGGACCTAGTGCAATAGAGCAAATTCATCTTGTCACACACGTCAAAACCCAATATACTTGTACTTGCAGCGTCACTTGGCCAGTTGAAGTTAGAATAATACCAAACGGACAGATTATTTAAAATTTAAAGGGGACAAATCAAGTGAGTTTCTAATATAGTCTAGCAAAATATTGGTCTTGGCATTATGATAATTAGTATTTTTATTGCCCACCTGCAGAAAAAATATGCATTTCCTCCTCTAGCTTCTTAGAGAATAGTCAGATAAGTTGCACACAAGTTACGCATGTGGTTCTTCAAAAAAAAAATTCAGAGGAGAAGCTTAGTGGTACCTGAACTAGCTGTGTAGCTGTGGCAGCCTTACCTTGGCACAAACAATGGATACTGCAGCTGTGGAGCTCACTAATCTTACTGAAACCCTCCCTTGAAGAAATGTTGCAGTCTTAAGGAAACTGTTAACTGTTACACTCCTGTGGGTAGGTGGGATCCCCCTTTTCAATGACAGTTCAGGCTCAAATGCATTTTGATGGTGTAAGTTTAAGAACTTGTTCTCTGCCACCTTCTTTTGCCTCCAGGCAAATAGCATCTATTCGGGATATAGACACTCCATTTTATGTTAACAGAAAATTTTATTAACTTTAGGGAGCGTATGGGCTAACTGAAGTACCGATATAGGCAGTGAAAATTTTTGCTATTAAGACTGTGTAATGATGTTTGTTATGCTCACTATTATTATCAATTTATGCTTTAAAATAGATGTTCTTTTGTTCTTAGGTCTTGATTTGTTATAAAGCTAGCTTTGGTTGACCCGCCACCCATCAGAGTAATCCTTGCTTAATAATGTGGTGAAGACTAAACCTGAATATGAGTACACACTTGAAGAAGCATCCCATTCCAAATTATCCAAGGAGTTTATGTTACAAGAGATGGAGAACAGAGAAGATGAATTGTTGAATTGAAGTTGAATTGAATCACTGAGATCAGGAAAAGAAATTACATACATTAACTGGTTGTGGTTGGGTAGATTTTTTGGTGTGCACCAGAATGGTTCATGCCTGAACAGAGTTCCAAGACAGCGTGTTGACGTGAGACAGCAGTTATTAGCAGCTGTGGAAGCGTCATCCTGCCTTCCTTCTCTCTCTCTTTGGTTAACTTTCAATAGTTCAGAGGAAGGGCGGTTCTTTTTCTTTTCTCATTCCCAAAAGTCAAATTTTGCATCAGTGTTGAAAGGGAAAATTCTTCCTGAGTCTTTGTGCAAGTTTTTATTATTTGAAGCATGTTCTACAGATAGTCTGTGTGCATGGCAGAGCTACAAGGTCCTTCTTCCAGAGCACCAATGGAAGGGAGGACACACTCTTGGGAGACACAAACATACAAACTTGTATTTTTGCAGTCTCTGCCATTGAATGGGATGCTTCTCCTGAGCAACAGAGTCCCCCAAGAATTAAAACTGAAACCTCATACTTGTGTATCTGTCTGCTTTCCTCTGTACTACCACCTCCTTGGCTTTCTGTTCCAGCCTCCCCAGTTCAAGCTGGACCCACGGCTGGCCCGTCTACTGGGGATCCACACGCAGACACGCTCGGCCATCATCCAGGCTCTCTGGCAGTACATCAAAACAAACAAGCTGCAAGACTCCCATGATAAGGAATACATTAACTGTGACAAGTACTTCCAGCAGGTAACTCTTTTTTGGATACAGTAGCTCTTTAGAAGCAAACTCTAACATCCAGCCACAAATTTGGGATGAATGAAAATGACTGATTTTTATTTTCCCTCAATGATTTGCGGTATCCACAGTACTGAATGGCTTTCAGCAGCCACTACAACTAATATCATTAACACTCTCTCCATGTGCCAGTGTTGTCAAAACCCCCTACATTTGGTGGTTCAGCACTTCCACAAAAGTTGTGGTCTTTCCAGGAAGG
This sequence comes from Peucedramus taeniatus, assembly GCA_013400575.1. Classification (NCBI taxonomy): domain Eukaryota; kingdom Metazoa; phylum Chordata; class Aves; order Passeriformes; family Fringillidae; genus Peucedramus; species Peucedramus taeniatus. The sequence continues at coordinate 17,842 of WBNO01004586.1, read as the reverse complement.
AGGACTTCTGTATTGATTTGATGTTTTTTTTTTCCTCTGTTGTATCATTTTATGCTAAGAAATAATCTGCTGATTCTGATTGTCAAATCATATGTAGACCTGTTTTCTTCCCTTCTCTTTCCCTGTTTAGGAAGGAGGAAGACATAGAAGATACAATTAGAAAAGCTGGTTTTTCTTAAATCTTCTCCAGATAATGAAATATCCTTAATGATCTACATGATATTTTGAAAGTAGCATGTTAAGACTTTTTGTCTTGCACAATGACCTCTAGAATTAACCAAGAAGGCCGCATAAAAGCATCTCCAACCTTTCTGTAAATATGATTATGGGGTTTTTTTGAATGGTAATGTTAACTGAGCTGTCACTGTCTTATCTGGTTTTGTTTTTCAGGCTCACATGACTTATTTTGAAAGTAATTGAAAGTAGGGTTTGTGACATGCTTCTGTATAAGGAAGATATTGGCAGTTACAGGGAATGAATAATGTTTTAGCAAGCAATGAAAGTAAATGTTGTGAAACCTGTGTCCTGGTTTTCTTTTTATTTTTTTATTTTCTGTTATTAATTTGCCCTACAACAGTTCAAAGTAGCCAATGCTTGAAGTAAATTTAAAGACACCTTTGCACATTTGAAACTACAAAATGCAACAAAATAATTGTGTTACATGGGTATTTTTAGGAATATAAAACCAAAGTGATCAGGATTATATTTATAGTCACTCTTGTTTGTTTGGGTTTTGTTTTTTTGAGGATTACAGCATGCAGTCTTTTTCACAAGTAGTGAAAACTCCATATTAAAACCATATAAGAATTGTTGGCAAAATGACAATTCTGTTTGTTCTCTTGATTAGATTATTTGATTTCCATTTTTTATTTATCGATAGCAAATTTACACTGAGTTTTGTTTCTGCCAGCCCAAAGAGGAGATGGGAAAAGGGAGGTGAAAAACATTTGAAAAATCGTGAACAGAAGGAAAAAGGTGAAAAAGGAGTAGTTTTTTATATTTTGGTCAATAATTACAGTCCATCAACTAAAACTGGTAGGTAGCAAATTGAAAACAAACAAAAGGACTCAAGCATATTTAAACTTCAAAACTCCTTGCAATAGAACATTGCAAATGCTAAAATGTATATAGGTTCCAAAAGTGACAAACCAATGGATGAAAAATCTTAGCTGTTTTAAATGCAAAGCTGTGGAAGTTGGGAGAGTTTTTTTTGGGAGGAACCAATATATTTTTCTCCTGTTCTTACATTTTTCTTTTAGTATCCACTTTTGGCCAAGGGCAGGATAGTATGGTAGATTTGCAGTAGTTCCTTTGTGTGACCCTGTACAGATGTACGTATCTTATTTTTAGTAAGCAGGAGGGCCTTATTGATTTTATTTATTTTAACTTTCAGTTTAAGAACTTGGTTAGAATAAGAAGTTGTTGAAGCTATCTTCTCCTCATGCATCACATTATAGACTTATTTGCTCTTAGGTCTCCTTTGTCTTAGAACTCTGCAGGAATGGTATGATACCTGATAACTGCCTTCTCATCCTCAGAAGATGAGTTAAATGAGAGAGTTGGGAAGTAGCTGATTGCTTTTCTAGAAGACTGAATCTCACACTCTGCAAGAGCTGGCTAATCTGGAATAGTTTCATAAGAATTTGGTGCTTGCACTGATTTAAATCATAAATGGGATTGTTTTGAGTGTTCCTGTTTTCCTTAGGTCTCTGGCAAAATTGTCCTAATTAGGTGATCTTGCTTTCAAAACTGACACTACTACTTAGGAGTTTGAATGCCCTTACAATAAATGAAATATTTCATGATGAGGTATTTTTTTTGTTTTTCTAATACTCTAACACTCTAATACTCTGAAGTTGAGAGATGGAGGGCAAAGGAATTGGGTTAGTAATGCCTTCCAGTCTGATAATATTTCTGTAGATTCTATAGTTTTAGCCACATAAGTCCTGGAAGAAGAGCGTTTTCCTGGCAGGAAGCGTGTGTATCATTCAGGGGGGCAGTACATAATACACCAGTGTCTCTGGCATTCCCCTGGAGATGCTGGTCTTCTCATTTGGTATGCCAGTTTTTCTGAATCCTGCGCTGCTGTGTTGTGCTCATGTCCAAGCACACAAGACAGTACAGACTAAAAAATTATCACTGTATGAGTTACCTGACCCTCCAGGATCACTGTAGCCAGAGAGGCTTTCAGAGCTTTAGTTTAGACCACTAACTCCACTTAGGCGGGAATGGGAGAAGCTTTAAGAAAATTCCACCCACCCTTAGTTTCCAGTCTCCCTTCCTCCTCTCGCTAATGTGTGTCCTTGATCCCTTTTGCCTTCTTAAAGCTCTTGTCACTTGGGCACGCATCCGTGTTAGGACATGAGTGTTTGACATGAGTGTTGAGCCAGTGATGAGAGCAGATAGCATGGAGCTTGGTGTGGAGAGGTTTTGGGTGGGAATTCCACAGTCATCTCTATCAAGTGTCAGAATTCAGAACTCAAATAAGGAGTGACCTGCAGACTCTGTAAGTTTTGTTACTTCCTTGTTCTTCAGAAACTAGCTGGCTGAATTCCTGGATGCAGGCAAGTCCAACACAAATTTTAGAGTTGATGAAGATGGATCCTTTTCTGTTTAAAAACAATGTTTACATCAGCAGGGAGATTTGAAATCCACTGTGTTACAAGCAAAAGCAAGAAAAAAGGTTCAAAGGTATTTCAAAAGCAATAGAACCTTGCAAATGGTTCCTAGAGCTGGCTCCTAGGTATTTCTGCTGCCAAATTCACTCACTTGAGAAAATTGCGAATTTCAAAAGATACCCTATCTGAGGAACCAGAGCATCTGACTTTGTATGTGTAATCTACAAATTGAGAGTCTTTTATTTTCAACCCTGCCTGCATCCTTTGTTTCTGGAGCTGCAAAGGTTGTTTCTGTTTATAGATACAATGCTATGAGTAGTGTATCTCTACTTTTAGGTGAAAACAGTTTCCCTAAGAGGCATTTGCATTTTCATAGGGTTTTTTACCCTATGAAAATGCAAATGCCTCTTAGCGAAACTATATGCATTTAAAAATGTTTAGGAACATTTTTACGAATTGCCTTCACATAAGGGCACATTTTAAGGCAAATGTTGATATGTAGTTTTTTACATATGGGGTTTTTTTTAAGGTCAGTTGAAATGGAGTATCTTTAGAGAAAAGTCTGTTTGCCTGTTCAGGACATTAAAAATCACAGTAGGAAACAAAGGCTGTAATAATTGTATTTCTGAAAACTCCAGGTGTAAAGAGTGTTGTTTCTATATTCATGGCAATGCACTACCATTGCTCACAGAAAATTTCCAAATTCTACAGCTTTTAACCCTTTCCAGATTTTTTTTTCCCCCTCCTGAATTCAGCAGAAATTCATTGTTTGATTTCCGGGATTGTCCTGTGCAGAGCCAGGAGCTGAACTCAATGACCCTTGTGTGTCCCTTCCCACCCAGGGTATTCTATGAGTCTGTGATTCTATTTAGCTTCAGGACCATGGTAAAGAAAAAGTAACCATAAACCATTGTTTGGAAAGGGGTGGATCCCTCCCAAGAGGCTGTTCAGGCTTTGGTTAAAAATAAATAATATCACACTGACTTTATTTTTCTGTAATCCTGAAAAACCCACAAATTGCAAATGGTTTTAAAATCCAGAAATGTTTTCTTGTATTTTTCTTTAGCAAAAATATTGCAGGAAACCTTGCTTGGGTGAAAAAAGGTGAACTGTTTTTGTGTTTTCTCTGGTAAAAAAATTCAATCATTTTCTTTACAATATGCTGCTGTAAACCCTCAGTAAGAGAGGGAGTATTTGCTTCTCTCCCATCATTGATACAGTTGATCCTCATGTCACAGTGAAGGGTCCTGTTCTTTCCAGCAGCTAAATCAAAAGTGAGACACCTGAAATTGTCATGACCTGATGGATATGTCCGGAAGCGCAAATGAAAGTGCAGGGATAGAAGTGACCAAAAATTTAATCTGTGCAAAGAACCTGAATTACAGCTTTCAAGATCACCTTCTGTAATTGCCTCAGACCTTTGTGAGCTGCAGATTTCTTACGTTCTCATTTCACTGCAAGATAGGCTTTGGACAAACAAAATTTGTTTTTTATTGTGTTCCAGATCTTTGACTGTCCACGGCTAAAGTTTTCTGAAATTCCTCAGAGACTCACTAACCTACTGCTGCCACCAGACCCGATAGTGATAAACCACATCATCAGGTAAGCTGGTTGGTCCGCTCAGCACTGTCCTGTGCAAAACACTCATAGATAAAGTACAGAAAGAGCTGCAGTAGCTGTAGGGACCAAAATCCAGTTTTTATAACTTCCAGATGAATACCTTGGACTTTGTTGTGTGTTTCATTCTGTGTGTCATTCTAGTTTGTATAATTCTGAATTATTTTCTCTAGCGCGGCAACAATTTTCTAGGAGTATGAAAAACAGCTTTTATATTTACTAGAATACCATTGGTTGGGCTTTTTCCTAAGGAGAGAGGAATGAAAGTTTCAATCCACAAAAAGAGATAAAAAAGAAATCGAAATTAGGTATCGTACATCATGGGCAATCATCCTAAACACTGATATATTACGTAAAATGTACAACAGCATTGCAATTTCAAACGCAGGGCCAGTCCATGCATGCTTTGTTGGGATGGGGTCAGCTCTTTGACTGTTAGTCTTATCCTGAGAATGCCAAGGAGTCAAAGAGATCTCCAGAGATTAACAACAAAGAATGCCTGGATTCAGAGGAGGTCATTGTGACCAAGATACTGAGCTCTCGTATCCTTGTCAAAACAGAGCTCTTGTATCCTTGTCAAAACAGATGTCTTTGTGGCATAGCAGATGAAACACAACTTTCAGCTCTCTTGGGCTCTTCCAGCATGTGCCTTATTTAAGTGACAGGTGTGTACATGGAGGAGGGAGATAAAGAGACTTCTGGGGAATTGCAGCCTTACTGTTTAGATATTTCAATCCTTTCCAGGTTTCTTTGTGGTCAGGGTCAAAACTCTGATTCTGGGTGTTTAACAATTATTATTACTTAGGTTACTGATTTGATTTCCTACAGAATATATACAATATATTTTTAAGCAAATGTTTCTGAATTTGCTTAAAATTGGGCTCTTTATTTTAAATTTGTAACATACATGATAAGAAGTTTAAATATTCCATAGGCTAGGAAAATAAAATTTGCTTTTTGATTCATTTGAATGTATCAGAGTCATGAAAAAGAAGTTTGGCGGCCGTGCAGATTGAGAGCTGTATTGGGCACAACTCAGTGACCTGTCTGATGGACCACAAAAAAGCTGAGATCCTCAGAGATGATAGTCATTGCTTAGAGAAAAATGACAAGGAACTGATGATTATGTTTCCGGGGCAGAGAGATGACAAAAAGGTACTAGAGGAAGCGGTTTTTGTCAGGTACCAGCTAGAGAACAAGTGTGTGTCACAAAGCTACAGCTTTGTGTCTTGTATTGATTTGATGTACTCTGTGTATCACTGCTGTGTCATGTGCACCACACAGCACATGACAACCTTAAATGGTACTGAGATAAGGGTGTGGACAAAGGAAGAACTCATTTCCTGGTAACAGGTAGTACTTTTGCAGTGAAGTCTTTACAGTGTTGGGATAAGCTAAAATAAATCTGGAAGGCTGTCACTGAATTTAAAGAAAGTAAGTAATTTTTAGACTCATAAAGTCACAGAATAATTTACAGTAGAAGGGATTACTGGTGGTCATTGAGAGCTCCCCCATCCTCAAACTCAAGTCAGGTTCAAAGTCTATCCAGGATACTTAAGGGCCTGGTCCCACCAAGGTTAAAACAGGGTCTCACAAATGCTCTGCCCTGTCAGACTGTACATTTAGTTTTTTAGAGTGAATGTAATCAGCCACTGAAACAGTATGCCAACTGCCTGTCCTGGTTTAATCCAATCTTCAGCCTGTCCTGGTTTAATCCAATCTTAATTCATCCGTTCATTCTCTCTCCAGCAGGGCAGGGGGAAGTGTTAAAAAGGTAAAAGGGAGAGAAAGAAAGTATAATGATGATGATGATGATGGTGATGAGCAAAATCCAACACTACAAGCGATACAGATGAAAACTGTTGCTCACCACCAATTGACTGATGCCCAGCAAGACCCTGAACAGTGAACACCCGCCCCAGTTTACTGCTCAGTATGGCACCACATGGTTTGGAATCCCTTTGGTCAGTTGGGGTGAGCTGTCCCAGCTGTGTCGCTTCCCAGCTCCTTGTGCACCCCAGCCATCTCACTGGTGGGAAGTGTGAGGAGCTGAAAAGGTCTCGACAGGCTGCAAGCAACGATCAGCAATAATGAAAATATCTCTGTGTGACCAACCGTTTCCAGCACAAATTCACAACACAGCCCCATACCAGCTACTATGGAGAAAATTAACTTTATCCCAGCCAAAACCAGCACACTACTGCAGGGAATTTTTCATCACTAGTGATTGTAAATGTGTATGCTCTTAATTCAGATAAATCCTCAGGCCTGCCTTTTACAGGAAGATCAAGTAGATCAGAATTATTCATTCTAGTTTTAGAGGATATGCACAGAGACAAAAATGTGAAGTATTCTAAACTCATTCTAGAAATTATAGTAGTCTTGTCGAATCACACTCTCTGGGCACCAACAACCTTCTTTTTGAAGAAAAAGAAGAAACAATGCATTGGGGTTGAAGTGGACATGAAGCAGAGATGCTGGTAGAAGTCAAATCATACGTCAAGCTAGAAGTGGAGATTTTCTTGAGTTGCACTCCTAATTGCAGCTGACACACCTGGAATCAGAGGTAAAAAGAATAACCTCTGTGGGATTTCCATTTCTGCAAAGAAGTGAGACATCTTCCAAACTATTAAAGAACAGAAGCAGACTGCAAAGCATAGCTGTCCGATATTCTTCTAGTACAAACAGGTTATCTCTGGAATCCCCCTTTTTAACTACTGTAATGATTTTTTAGGAACCAATTCCTTATAGGGAGTGAATTGCCCTTGGTGCAGTGAGTTTCTGTTGCCTCTCACCCTAATCTCACGCAGCTCCAAGGGGAGGCTGACCCTGTCTGTGCTTCACCAGTCCACCTGGCCGTCGCACTCTCCCAGGCGATCTCCTTTTCCCTTTTCTTCTTCAGGCTGGCTGGCGAAGCTCTTGCAGCTTCTCCTGACAGGTCGGTGCTCCAGCCCCCAATGTCCTATTGAGCGTCTGCAGGCCTCTCTCCAGGGTGTCACATCTTTGTGGTCCTGTGCCCACCAGTCCAGATCCAGTTTCACCAGCGTGGAGTAACAAGGAAGAGCCTCTTTCCTGGGCTTGATGGCAAAACCTGTGCTAATACAGCCCCTTTTGCAGCTGACTTTTGCTATGGCTGCCATACCCCTCAGACTCCTTCTGCACTTGTTGTCTGTCCATCAGGGCCCCCAGGTCCTCTCCTGCCAATCTGTTTTCTACCCCACCGACGCCCACCTGTCCCCCTGCATGGTGTCATTCTACATCAGGAGCAGAGTTTTTCCTGTGCTGAACTTTACCGTGCTGAAGTGCCATCCTGTTTCCGTGGCCTGTCGGGGTCCCTCTGCACAGCCCTGCTGCCCTGACTGCCTTGGGCTCGGGACTCTGGGAGGCCTGAGGACAGGACTCAGCCAGGAGCAATGGAGCCAAAGACAACGTGGAGCCTCCTCTGTGGCTTTTGACATGAGCGGCAGAAACAGACCCGGACCTGGGTTTTTCTTCAGCTTTCTTTCTGCTGCTCATCTTGTTACTGGCAGCCACGGCACCACATATTCTCACAATGTTTGAGGTTGGAAGGGACTTCTGGAAATCATCTGGTCAAATGTCCTTCCCTGCTCAAGCAGAGCCACCTGTAGCAGGTTGGCCACAGCCATGTCCAGATGGCTTTGGAGTGTTTCCAACATGGGAGACTCTGGGCTGGGAGAAAGGCAGATGGGCTTTGAGGGTCTTACTGCAACTTGTGCTATTGCTTGGTCACCCTTACAGTAAAAACGTGTTTCCTGGTGTTCAGAAGGAGCCTCCTGTGTTTCAGTTTGCACCAACTGCCTCTTGTCCTGTCACTGGGTACTACTGAAAAGATCCTGGCTCTATCTTCTTTAAACCCTCCCTTCAAGTTTTGGTGAGTTCCCTCCCCACCAGCCTTCTGTTTTCTAGGCTGAATAGTCCCAGACATCTCAGCCTTTCCTCAACTGTGAGGTGCTTTAATGCCTTAATCATCTTCACAGACCTTTGCAAAATTCTCTCCAGTGGTTCCATATATCTCTTGCGCTGGGAAGCCCAGCACCGAACGCAGTACTAGAAGTGTGTTCTCATCGGTCTTGAGAGTAGAGAAGGATCACCTTCGTCCACCTGCTTACAATGCTTCTAATGCAATTCCATCCCTGGAAGCTCTTCCGCTCCCCCAAGTTGGTCAAGCTCAATTCGATCCTGAGCAATTTTTTTTGCCACCTACTGCAGATGCACACAACCCTCACATTTGACAGGTAGGGTTGAGAAGCCAGCATTTTTATATCGCAAGTGACAGTGACTGAAGTCTGATTTACCAACTACTTCACCGAAGACTGTTTACTTGTTAAGAAACTTTAGTCTAACAATAAAGTAAATGTTAAGTCTAAATGTTGGCAAACTAAAGAAAAATTTAGGACAGGACAAGCCAAAGAATGATACTGGTATTTAGTGTAACAGGTCTCAGGAGGTTGTTAGAAATTAAATTTGATGGTCTGGGCAAAAGCTCCAGCTCAAAAGTCTTTGAAATCTGACTGACAAAAGATGAGAGAATATACTAGAATAGAAAAATATATAAATATACCCTGTTCTTACACTTTTTTCACAGCATCTGCAGCAGGCTTTATTGAAGAGTGAATTCTGGGCTGGTTGGAAATTAATTCTGATTCATTATGGCAGTTCTCATGATCTTGTGTTATACTCTCCATAGCGTTGACCCCAACGATCAGAAGAAGACGGCTTGTTATGACATAGATGTAGAAGTTGAAGACCCATTAAAGGGCCAGATGAGTAGTTTTCTTCTCTCAACAGCTAACCAACAGGAGATAACAGCATTGGATAACAAGGTATTAGCTCAAGAGTAAATATCCCACGGTACACATACTCCTTGTGTAGCTTCACATGTGTTTGGTGTCATGTGTCAGATAGTAATGTTGTGAGATGGGGACTTGTTACGGGCAAGGGCTTTCAGGGGATGAATCAGCCAAATGCAGTGGGAATACATCCGGGTGAATGGCATTCCCACTTAGGATTTGATCCAAGGCCTGACATGGTTGTTGAGATGATAGTTTCACAGGTAGTGTACCGAGTCCCTTGATACTTGAGAACCACCTGAACTGTATGATGAACTTTTCATTGAGAGGTCATGATATCTTGCTAAATTGCTAAGCCAAAGCTAGGAGAATCTCATACTCAGGTGTGGGGTTTGTATTCATAACTGCAGAATCGCTCTCTGCATTAGGTGGAAATATGGAACATGCATGGCAGGAAAATCACTTGGACCACTTTGGCAGTTCTAAGTGTTAGTGAAAGAGGATCATGTGCACTTTGAATAATAATATCTGTCTTAAGGCAGTGGTAAGTTTTGCAGGCTGTTTTAGGGATTTGTGTCCTAGGAGCTGTTAGCCAGTTCTGGCATGTGTCAGTGGCCGATTTGGATCGGTAAGGGATAAACAAAAATGCCTTCTCAGAGCAAGGCCCAGGTTCTCTTTGTTTACTGCTAATACAAACAAATGTGTTAAACTCTGGTCTTCCTGCAGTTTTAAAGGGGGTCTGGGCACCAGCAACGCAATGGATTCTGGTAACTGTTGCAGTGTCTTTGCTGTCATGGATGTTGAAGACAGTCCTTTTCAGCTGCTCAGTCAGTTGGTTCCCAGCCTATATATGCTTGCAAGCAGCATGCATAGGGTTATTCTGTTTCCAGTCCCACTCACCTTTTCCTGTCTGTGTCACCTCTTTTTTGAATATTTGCTACAGCACAGGGAGAGCTGTGATCAGTGAAGTTTCTGAAGTCACTGCTGGGTGAATGGGCATGGGCTGCTCCTGTTACCCTCTGTGCATCGCATTGTTGTAGTGCCGTGGAGTCCCCTCCTGGGAATTTGGCACACGCCAATGGAGTTCACTGTGCGCAGCTACAGTGTTTTCCCAAAGAAGGAATGATTTTAAGTTGACAGCAGCTGTCTTCTCTTAACATACCATGTAGTAGCTAGACTAGTGGCCTTGATGGCATAACCAGATCAGGGGATGATTATTTTCTCCCACGTGCTTGGTTACCTTTGCTGTTTTGGCAAAAGAGATGAATACATGAAACTAAACAAGACAGGTTTTCTATTTCAAACTAGAATGTTAGAGGAAGAGGGCAGCAAAAGTTTGCTTTTGTGTGTGTCTATGTGCAAATGATTCATGAGCTGTCCTCCTGTTCATACTTGATGATTATGCATTATAGGATCTTGACTCCTCTTCAGTCTTCATTCTTCCCCGCTAGTTAATATTTCTGCCATAATATTTCTAAAGATAGGATTAATTTTCTATAAACCTTCCATACTCATGATTTCTCATTGTTCACGCTCTTCTTTTTGCAGCCACCATGACTTCTACAGGATTTCTCTTAAGAAAAAGTCTAGAAGTCATGGCTATTCATTTGACATGGACTTGATCAGGAAACTGCTAGAGTTTTTAAGGATTACAGTAGGATATTGAAGATGATATCATGATGACAGCCAGGGGAATAATTGCTTTCTTGCACTGGGTACTGCTTAACTGTATATTTATGTAGCACCTTTCCTCAAAGATCCCCGTCTTGTCAGGCAGAGTGATTCGACACAGGACGTTATTATATTGTGCAGTGACATGGCTTAGTTCTGCATGCCATGCAGGAGTTCAGAGCAGGAAGTGAAGGAGAATCCTGTACATACTTGTATTGCAGAAGTACAAGTGAAACCAAAATGTAGTGGCAGGATTGCAGTTAAGTTGCTGCTTTTTGAATTGAAAAAGCCCTAAGAAGGGCTGCACAAGTCTGTGGTGTAGAAATGTCACCTTTGTACATTACCAGGAGTAAAAAGACAATAACAGAGCAGACCTGATGATCACTAGAACATGGGAGAAATTAAAGAATATCCGCCTTTTTTTTTTTTTTCTGTCAGATTCATGAGACAATTGAATCCATAAATCAGCTAAAAATACAACGTGATTTTATGCTGAGTTTCTCCAAGGATCCCAAAGGATACATCCAAGATCTTCTCCGGTCCCAAAGTAGGGATCTTAAGGTGAGCTAAGATTTGAAAAAGAATGAATAGTGGAATCAGAATGGAAGAATTTTATCTAAATGTACATAGAGTGTATAATCAAACATCTAGGATGGATAATTGGTGGAAGACGGACAATGAGTGGATTTCTGCAATCCCAGAGTAGACAGTATGCAGGAAAGATAGTTGAGGTTGTATTCCAGTTCCAGTGGAACAGTGGTGTTTCATGGGATTGGTAGGTCAATGTGTGGCCAGACAGTAAGTTCAAAATGAAAGGCTTTGTTGATATATTCTGTAAATTCAAAGCTGTGTAAAACTCAGCAGGAGCATCCTATAGTACAAGAGCACAATTTAAGTGTTGGTTCATAATTTAATCTTATCAGGTGTCCTTGAGCTTATCTCTGAGATATGCAAGAAATCATGTGTAAAGAAGTTCAGTTGCTTGTCAGCAAAAATTAATAATTTGTTCCTCCTATTTTCACATTTTTTGTCTTTAACTGACATGCCTCAAAATCAGTTGTATTATTGAATCCATGAAATTATTTGAATAAAATCATTGTATCTTTCTTATATAATTGCCTATTGTTAACTGAATAGTCTTCCAGAAATCTACTCTTAAGATTATGGTTATTACTATTTATATTGTATTCAAAGGGGACAGGCATCTGAAAGCATGTTTAAATAAAAGCAGATTTTGACTTGAGGAACTTACAAACAAAGGTGTTGTGGAGCTTCTCTAGTTATTTACATGGAATAGTTGTTCAGAGTTTTCCCTGACTGAGAACTAGTCCCATAAGAGCCTTTTCTGTTAAGGTTTTGCCCTGCTGCCATCAGAGTTGTGATTCCACAACACTACTTTGCAAAATATACCAATAACTGTATTTACCTGTGATTCTGTGATGCTGGAGACATAGTCATCAGAATTCTATTTTTTGTAGAACGGTTCGAACCCCCTGCTGCCCTATCCCTGGAGCACCTGATCTAGTGGAAAGTGCCCCTGCCCACAGCAGGGGGGTGGAATGAGATGGGCTTAAAGGTCCCTTCCAACACAAATCGTTTGATCGTTCTATGATCCTGTTTTTGCAGTAAGCACACACTGTCCATATGCTTCCGGCTTTGAGAACAGTTCTGACCATTTTTATGTGTAATGTAAATAAATTTTCACTCTGGGTAAATCTGAAATTTTCTCTATGTGGTAGAAGAGCTATGGTGAAAAATGGTTTTATTTTTGTCACAGGTGATGACTGATGTGGTTGGAAACCCGGAGGAAGAACGCAGAGCTGAATTTTATCACGAGCCATGGTCTCAAGAAGCTGTTAGCAGATATTTCTACTGCAAGGTATGAAAGAAATATCCACACTGCTGACTTATAAATGCATCTCTTGTCACTGAGCAATTTAATCTGCTAAACTGTACAGTGTGTCTTTTTCTTTCAGATCCAGCAGCGCCGACAGGAATTGGAACAATCTTTGGGAGTGCGTAACACATAAGTACTGCTCACGAGATTCCATTGGCATCATGACCACCAAACCAGTGGACTTCTCAGTGTTACATAGCTCACTGTTACACATGGACCTGCTTCCTGACTGGATGAGAACGTGCCGTCAACACACCAGTCAGAACACCAGCTTTAGAGTGACCCTTGAAAATCCTGCCCAGGACAGGTGTCTCAAACCATTCCAAGCCAGAGACAGCACCATACAAGTGTCAGTGTGAAAGAAGACTAAAGGTTCACTCATCAACGCACATCGTTAAGTTTTAGTGGAAAGTTAGACACTACACAGCAAATCTTAACGGGCTATGCTTAGAATCATGGGTGGCACCGATGGCGGAGGTTGAGATAGGTGTTCTAGGAGACTACAGATTTAGAGAAATAAATGCAGTTCTTACCCTATGGTACCCAAGAGTCTCAAACAGTAATTTACCTGGAATTAGACAAGATAGTCTTTCTTATAGCTGTGGAATGCTTTATATTCCTGAATAGTTTTTATTTCAGCTGGACCAATGCAAGAAGCTATCTCACCATCTGAAAGAACAAACTAGGAGCATTTGCATCCTGAAATGCAGAGCCCGTCCGAAAGAAAGACATATAGTCAGGCCATCTCTTCTGCAGATGCAAATAATTTCTCTTCTCCATGTTAAGGCAGTGAAAGGTAGATTGAATATCACATATCACTAGATGGGTATGATCTGTACACTGTACTGAGAGGAAGAGAATCATTCCTGGGATAAGAGCTTCTTATGCATTGTTAATATTAGTGGTATTAGCAACAAATGAGGCATTCTGAGAAAACTAAAATAACGCAATGGTGCTTTGCTGATGCCTGCCTTTAACACAGCAGATATTAACGATAAGCATATGTGTAAAATACCAGATTATTTAAATGTTTCTCTGTGTGCCTGTAGGGTTCATCACTGAAAAGAACTTCCTAATTCTTGGTGTAGAATCCAAGAAGCTTAACTTAATGTCACATGGTAGTTTTTTCTTTATTTCCGAATGTTAACAGAGTCCCTGGATTGGTCTCACATTTTGATCATAGGTGAACTGCCTCTTACTATGAATTATTTAGCTCTCCCAGACCTGATACGTGCTGGTTATTTTGGATGCTGTTGAGTTATAAAGCACTATCTGCCTTAAATAGCACAGAGAACATATCCCTTGGAAATCGTCTTCTTTGTAAATGTATGAAAAATTCAGACAATGGGAATTTATAGAACAATTACTTGGAAGCAGGGACATCTTCCTTAAATCCTTCCCCTCCTCATTTTTTGTAGTGCACAGATGAGCTGTAATGAAGGCCCAATATAATTTCTAGTCCAAAAAGCAGCTGCCAATGTATAACTGTCCGTTTGATGTGGCACTCAAAATCCTCTTCTGGGTTACTCCTTTTCACCTCCTTTCTTTCACTTCCTTGGAAAGAGAATCAAATTCCCATGTGGTATGGAAGGAAGGCAGCTCTTCTGAATAAATGCATTTTTTCTCTAGTCTTGTGTTTTCTGCCGTCTTTGCCAATTTCTATCTTAGTTTCATTTTAAAGTTTCTTCTATTCGGTCACAAAAGAGATAGTCTTCTCTCTACCCCTTTATTTAATATCTTTGTTTTTACATTAATAGTGCCATAGCTTTTAGTCCATCCATTGTGTTCAGAGATGTCTTGGAAAATTTACTTTTGATTGAATTTACGTCATGGCAGTGCTCTCACACAAAACCTGTCGGTGTGAGAAAAAGTACGGCAGTACTTCATTGTCTGAGGCCTTTTACCGGGAATGGCTTGATTTGGCATTTTTCGCTTTTGTGTTAATTGCTCTTTTCACAGTAAAACGTGAAATTCTGCAGTCTTAAACTGTTTATTTATACTGAGGGACCGTGAGACTGCCACAGTGATGGACTTGAAACGTTACTTAATTTAGGACTCCGCTAATTGGACTACAAGCAAGCATTACGAGGAGAAAACAGTGGGAGTCATCTGCTACTGTGCTTCCATATTAGTTATGCTGCTATGTCTGTTGTGTGCATGCTGCTCCGTGTATAAAGCTCCTGTCCGTATGTGGCAAACAGAGCAGCTACATTCAGGGGTATGCTCAGTCTGCAGGAATAAGAAATGCAGAGAAAAATATGCAAGGATATGAGAAGGGCACGGGATGGAGATTGATGCCTGCAGAATGTCTGCCAGGCAGTTCTGGGGTTTGAGAGCCTTCCCGCTGAAGTGGCAGATATTTGAGAGCAATACCAGCCGTTTGCCACAGCTGACAACATACTGGAGTCCAGCCTGTTTTTAGAGCCTCTGTAGAATTAACTGGATGGATCTGGTTCCAAGTCTCTTTCAGAGCAAATGAACAAAATTAATGTGGTGTTGGTGTCGGTGTTCACAACTGCATCACTGAAAGCTGAAGCTCTGTCAAGCAGCAGTGTTATGCTGAAATGGGTGTGTGCATGAATCAGCCACTGAAGACGGCACTGGAGATAGCAGTCCAGAATCTAAATTCTTACATTTCACTGTCTATAAAAAAAGACTGGTCACTACCAGTGAGTCTTAGGACTAGCTGTCAGGCGTCTTTCCTTCGGTTAAACTGGGGCTTGAGATTCTGATGCCTTTTTCCTGTGTTCAGGAGCTGTTTGTTTTTACTGAAGTCAGACAGAGAAAAATTTTGTCCTTTGTTCCATAGGTGCAGCTAAGAGCTTGCTTGTTTGCGAAACAAAGAAAAACTTTATTTGAAGATAAATAATGGAGCAATACTGGAAGCAACTAGACCAAGTGTTGCTTGAGCATTGAAAATGAAGGGTAATGGCACTGAACAGACAGGTAATTGTGGCAGACTGTGAATGAGGAATTTATTTTAAGTTCAGGATGGTTGTCTTTTTGTGTGTATAAAAGATGACCAGAAGATGTTTCGGGGTCTTCAGTTGCCACAGTACAATCTATGCATACTGCAAAAAAACATTCTGTGCATAGAAGTAGTTAATGTGTAGATGATAATATAGATTGTTAGAAAATATAGCATCAAACTAGGAAAGGGTTCAACAGAATTCTGGAGTACCAGTAAGAGGGAAATGGAGCAGAAGTGTTGACGTGGCAGGTTAGAAACAGGTTTTTTTAGTCTTCTGGGTTATTGGCCATGAGGCAGAAATCAGATCAAATGTTTCTTAGAGATTGAAGGGGAAGCGGATGTTCAGTTGTGGAATAAAGAGAAGAATACAACAGTGGAAAAGGAAATTAAAAAATGGAGCAGAGTATCACTGAAGCACCAGAAAGACACAGCACAAGATAACGTGCAAAGTACTCTTGGAAATAGCACAGCCCACCTGGGTCTGCGCATTCTGTGTGCGTGTGTGTATGCGGACACACAGAACACGTGGGAGAGACAGTCTCAGTCGGTGTGTAGCCTGGGAAGTGGGGGGCAAGACGGAACCAAAAGTTTTGCAAATAACTTTGAGACACATTGTCAAAGCATTTTCACTGTTACCAGCAGGGATTCAGTTGTTCGACATAGCAGGGTTGGTAACTGTAGTGCAGACATCGTGTCAGCTGGCAGGTTTTTTTGCACCACATTGTTTAGAACTTACCCTGTGGAAGCCAGGTGAAAATATTAGTATAGAAATCAATATTGGTGCATATCCCAAGGCTCCTAATTTTGCCAAAATGCTAATCAGGTATTTGGGGGTTCTTGGTCTGGTTTCGTGTGGAGAGCTCTTTTAAGGCAATACAAAGAGATAAGGAGGGAAAGAAGGCTCTTTTTTTCCCTAAAGAAAGCGGTCTCCTTTCTGTATGTAACTGCTCTGTTGTTTAATAGGATGTATCTGTTCTGCCAGATCCTGTATTATAAACATCTTTTCCAAACTCACTGAAAAGAGGAACTCCATTTAAAAAATACAACAATGGGTTTGTGAGAGTGAGCAAATACATGTGTAAAGAATAGGGGGAAGGGAGAGAGAGACTCCCTGTACTCTGTAGCCACCATATCCATTGTATGATGCCGAGTTTCGTAGAAGAGCTTTTAACAATAAATACTTTGTTTCTTTGTATGTCGTGCACTAACCTTATGCGTCTTAATGAAAATGGGTACCTTGGTTTCTTTCTGCTCCTGCTAATGATCTCTAGTGTTTGGATTTCTCCTGGCTTGTGAATGCACACAAAGACATGCAAGCATTGACAGGTTTTAATGGGACTTGATAAAGGTGAGAACTGTTTCGCCTTAGATCTTTCTTGTGAATTCCTTTTTTTACTAGATTCCACCTTCAGCCATTTCCTTACTCAATAAGTGAGGAATCCTTTCAATTTGGGAGATCTGGCTGCTCTTCTGGACAGCCTTGAGCTAAAGCTTGGATGCTGAGAGGTGGTGTAGGAATTACAGAGTCACCATCTCCACTGTGGTAGCAAATAGGTGAATATCACTTCTATAGCACTTCTCCCTAGGTTCTGCTTAAATAAAAAAATCGAATGGAGTTTCTTCTACTATGTGTAATATGTCATTGTAGTTCCAGATCGGGCCAGGAGCTTCTGAAGAGGAGACCCCTGCCCCCGTCCATTGTCGATTTGGCGGGGAATATTGTTTTGTTCCACAGTGGCTGGATGGAACACGGGGGATGGTTGTGGTTGTCAGCTTTATAAAGTTTGAGTGCAAAAGTCACTGAAAAAAAGAATGAGAGCGAGGTTTGTCAAGCTGGTGCTTTCAGACCTCACTTGACATCTTTGCTTTGTGTTGGAGGTTGTGTATTTGCACTGCAGGGAATGAATGCTCTTCCAAATTCAGCCCAGAAGATCCCAAAGGCTCTTACTGAGAATATTTCTTCTTTACTTTCTTTCATTTGTGATAACATAATCTCCAAACTGCCAGGAGAAATTCCTTAATTTCTCCTGGAGAAAACCACATGACACAGGCAGTTTGCAAAGGAGCCCAGGATTGTGGTTGGAGAAGAGAGTGCTGTGAGCGCTGACAAGCTGAGTGTGCCTGTGCTCTTATTCCAGGAAAAAAATGAACAACGCCAAGTCTTTTTCAATTCTTTGACCTAGAAAAGCTCTTCCAGACCCAGCTCCAAATGGGAAGCTGCTCACGACTGCTCCTGAGAGAGGCAAGTGGAACTTCA
>WBNO01004585.1:16729-52462 GCA_013400575.1 Peucedramus taeniatus | reverse complement strand
AGGAAAAAAAGAGTCGCTCCCTTCATCACTGTGTGAGTCCACTTTCACCCATCACTTGCCCTCATTCATTGTAGTTTCAGGGTCTTTCTTTTCACCATCCTCTTCTCTGGAGCTGATGAAGTGACAGAAGTGTAGCTCCAATCTCTGGCATGTAAGGAAGAAGATGGGGTGCCATTCTGAGCCCCACTCTTGGGCTGTATCAGTGTAAACTGCATGGCAGGAGGTCAGATGGGCAGAGATCTTCTCAATAAGTTTAACTTCTCTGAAGTCCCAGCTTTACTATAATTTTGCTCAATACATTACTAGGTATCCACATGTTAAAGTAAAGCAGTAGTAGATGGTTAAATTAGACAGGACATGGATGGCAGCAGCAGAAACTTTCTAAACCACCACCAGCCTGGGAGTTCTGTTGAATTTTGCAGAACAAAACAATCTGATAAGATTACTGCTCTGCATTACTATTACTCTACTTCCTCTGTAATTGAAATTCTCATGTTTCTAATGACTTTTTTTTTTTGGATGATATTTTTGATCTGCTTTAAATTGTATTAAGTAGTTGAACATGAAGGTGAATTAGTCAAAAACTTTGGGAGTGATGTAGGAAGTATAAAGAAAGCAGAAAGCTTTTGAAAGAAACCTAAGAAAACATTTGGTTATGTTACTCTGATCTCATAATTGAAATAGCTCTTTGGTTTTGTTTCCTCCTGTTTTTTCTCGATCAGATGTATCTTAGACTATGGCTGTCCTGTCAAATTATACCAATCAAATGCATTTTGGATTTCAGGAACATATATTGCCCTCCCACGTACATCTGCCCTACAGATCCTGTTCACATTTTAAAGAGCTTTTCCTCAAGAGATGTTTCTTTTGTATATTTTAGATCTCCATTAGCATGTTTTAGTCTTTAGTGGAATGAAGCTTGTAGATAATATGTTTGTATATATTGAAAGTGGGTTTGTATCATCTCTGATATGAATAGAAATTCTGCTGATTTATCTTGACATTCTTTCATTTACAGGTTAAATGAAAAGTTCTTAACAAGGTCTGTAGTATGCCACAGATGACTAAAGACCAAGTCCCAAATGAACGTTTATTTTTGCTGAAGACAATTACTTTGTATCAGGAATAAACTCAATAGCATCTGGAAGGTGACATGAAAAATGGTCAACCTGTCTTAGTTTTATTTGAGAGTTAGATTAAGAAATTAGCTATAGTTACTTGTGCACACATGAAGTTTACCTTCATTACTCTGATTTGCGGGAAGGAAATACATTTATAAATTCCAATTTCCTGCATGTACTTTCTACTTTCTTGTAACCTTCGTGGTTACAAGTGGGTTTGCAGTTTGCATGACAATATTCCACTTTTGTTTCTACCTTTGCCAAAACACATTTTGGCATTTTTATTTCAGTACTTAGCAGGACATTGACTGTTTTGCTCAGTTTTTGGAGTACTGTTGGTAGAAAAAGAAGCATTGCAACGGGACTCAGGTGTCTCACAGACAAAAAGGAAAAGTATATCACCACAGGTAAAAATACAGTGGCTAAAGTTACATGTTTTGCAATGGTATCAAGTTACTAATTTTTCCTTACTCATTCAATGGATGAAGAACATCATACTTAAAAAATCTAATTATTTCAATAGCACACACTCTATGACATCAGAGCAAAGAGAAGAATTATCTTAACAGCTCTGATTGGTAGATTTGTTACTTTGACTGTCTGTTATTATGCTTTTGGAGGGTTAAACTCCAAAGAAACTTTGGCATATTCAGCCATTTGAAGTACTTGCACTAAACCTCAAATCAGGTTTACCTAGCTGGTTTTCCTTAAAACCTTCCATTAAAAGAATGCCAGGTCTGTTTGATTTCAAGAATTCGGGATTTCCATAACACAGATCATTTTCACCAAAGAGAGATGGTTACTATTTAGTTTTTCCATGATTTTGCTAGGAAGAATGAGATGCAACTCAACAATACCTATGAATTTCACTGAGCCAGTAGTCTTCTTTAGAGAAGTCTTGTATGTGGACATGTGCAAACAGGAGTTTAAATAAGGATACTCCTACAGTCCAGGGTAAATTAACCCATTGAATTTTATGTATGAACATCTTGCCCCTTACAAACCTGGATAGGCCTAAAATGTAATGTGAGTAAGAGAGTGTGTTAACTCAACTTAGATGATGATGTTTGGTGTCAGAATTGAAACAGTAGCATTTTTAGAAATTGAAAACAAGAAGGAACCAAGTGGAAATTGCACCTACACTTCGCAAAAAATTTGAGGAGGAAGATCTTTTTTGTTAATGCATTTACTAGCTTTTCATGACACCAGATGCAGTCCTGCATAAAGTTTGGTGAAATGCACTGCCTTAGTTTCATTTTAGTCTATCACCTTTATTGCCATGTGTATTATCTTCTCTGACATCACAAGGTGCTAAATGATATCACTCGTACCTGGGAGTGACAATATACATCTGGTGATCAAAATTCTCAAAACATTTAGCACAGCATATGCTTCCTGTGGAAATTTTCTACGCAAAAATACTCAATTTAGCTCTGAACAGAGCAGCAAAAGAAAAATCCACAGCTGGCAGCCTTCATCTCTGCTAATCCCAAGTGGCAGGATAAGCAAACAGGAAAAAAAGCGCTTCTGTTCGCTATTGTCCCCTTCCATTCAGTGTAAGAATTGTAATAAATACATTACAAGATGCAGGAATAGAATGACAGTACTATTTCTTACTTATTCAAGACTTCTAATTATATCCAAGAACACCAAAATAGTCTCAGCTCTATAGGCACTGGAAGGATTATACATTAGGTGGCCTAGCTGAAGGCTTTACAGACTGAATGAACACACATTTTTTGTTTGCTGGCTATGCAGTAAAATCTTCATCATGCCACTTTGTGTTGGGGTTTCTGGCTTTCCTAGTCACGTTGGTTATACTTTATTTATTTTTCGATTTTCTAGGGACAAGGTGATCTTTAATACTATATGCAAGTGTTAACCTGGGTTCTTCAAATCTGGGTCCTCCTTAAGCTATTTTTATTCCTCTGTGAATTTGTTGTTAACAAATGCTATTTTTTTGTTATTTCTGATAGGAATAGTATTTATTATTTAACAGGATACTGTTCACCTCTGCTGCGTCCTGATGTACACAGCAGCTGGTATAATACGTGCCACTACTGGGTGCCTCAGATGCTGTCAGCATTGCTTGCAAGGCAGTAAGTACTAATGCATCTGCCTTGTGCAGGTAGCAGGAGAGACACAGTAGGAACACGTGGTCATTGCTATGGTGGGAGGATATTGCTATGGTAGTTTCAACAGAACTCCATACTGAGAACTTTTATGTTTGCTAAAAAAAATAAATTGACAAGTTGAGTGAATAACAAGAACATGAATTTTGCTTTCAGTACTGTTACATTCTAGGTAGTGAAGTCGTTCAAAAACTAACAATAAAGAGTTTTAGAAGGATTGATGAAATAACAAAGGGTTTCACTTCAGCTTGGAGAAGAGAAGGATCTGGTTGCTCTTATATCAACCTCCAAGTACCTAAACGTGGCCTACAAGAAAGCTGGAGAGGCACATTTTACAAGGCTGTATATAGACAGGACAAGTGGAAATGGATTTAAGTTGAAGAAGTGTAAATTTAAATGGAAGAAATTCTTTACTGTGAGAAGTGTATTGAGACACTGTAAAAGGTTGCCCAGAGACACTGTGGATACACCATCCTTGAAAGTGTTCAAGACCGTGCTGGATAGGAGTTTGAGCAATCTGGTCTAGGTGAAGGTGTCCCTTCCCATGTCAGGGGGCTGGAACTACATTGTCTTTAAAGTGCCTTCAAATCCAAATCATTTTGTGATGAAACAAGGATAAAATTTGATACAGAGGAAAATTGAATGATGCACAAAAAAAAAAATCTGAAAATAGATTTACAAATGAATTAATGGGCTCTAAGCTGACTTGCCACTTAGGATCTAGTTAATGATGTTACAGTAGAAAATGTCAAATCAGACTTCTGTAGTGGTTAAAAAGTATTTGACATGATTACTCTGGAAAAGCACAAAAAACAAATTAGAGAACATCATTACATAAATCTATAGAATACCTGTATCTTCAAAACAGAAGGTGACACAATCAGAGGCATGAGACACTTTCTGCACAAGGATAAATAAAAATGGACTAAAGCTGGAAAATGTGACTATGATAGATATCTTTAAAATCAGAAATGTCAGGGTGAAAACAAATTGGTTGCATTTTCTTTCAGAGCAAAAAGTAGGAGACATCACATGAGATTAGCAGGTTTTTGCCTCAAAACTCAGAAAAGGAGGTGATCATTCATATGTTCTCTACTCAAGCTATGACATTCCATGCCGTGAAATGCTGGGGATGATAAAACATGACCAAAAAAGCAATTGTATTTTTTTTTCCTTTTATTCCCACTGAGAGCTATTAAAAAACAGACAGCACTTCTTACTCAGGAATTCTCTAGTCAGCAACTTTCTGAAGGTCAAGAGGGGTTTATGGACAGCTGTCATTGCACAGCTAAACACTGCCAAAAAAAGGGATTTGGGATGGGAAGACCAATATGGAGTTTCTTGCCTATGTAAAAATTTCAGTGGACAAAAGCCAAATACTTCTGTTCTGTGAGCTTACTGGAAATGATGTGAAAGTGGTGTGCTCACAATCAGGAATGATCTAGTATGTCCTTCTCAGAGGCAATCTATTAGTCTAAACCACCATATGCACTAATTGTTTTCATTTTTCATTCTAAAATATTAGCAGAGCAAAAATCCATGTTTTCAGAGAGTTTTAAAATTATTTGAGTTTGAGAAGATTTTAAATGTGCTTACAGTCCTCTTCTGTAAGACTTCAGTGGACAATTATTTCCTTCTTCTAAGGAGAGAATCTGTCATGGTTCACTTCTGGTACATCAAAAATGCCAGATTAAAGTGTTTCATATGACTGAGAAAAAGGTCTGACAAAAGAAAAATAAAGATATCCCCATGGTTTATGCTTTGTAGGAATAGCTAATATTGCCACTATTGTCAACAGATTTAAGGATGCCAAGTATTTCATAATCTAAATTGCATGTGATAGACTCTACTTAAAACATGTGAATGACAGAGAAAGGTCCTGATCACACCGTCTGGCACATGGCATTTACCCCAGTGAAAAAGTTCCAAATAAATAGGAAATGAGGCCAACTCCAAGTGCTAAAAATATATTTTTGCCTAAATAAGCAGCATATCAAGCACTGTGAGTTCTGTATACTTATGGAAATACAGAAGGTGGAGAGAAAATGCACCTTTCACAGCAAAAGAACAGCTGTTGTGAAAGTCATGGGACAGGGACTGTAGTCCTGACATTCTTCCAGGGCTGTCTTTCCAGGCAAAACAAAATAAAAATAGTGATATGTAACCATTAGCCAGGTATCACAGGTTGTTTTTTTTTTCTACTTCATCAACACATTGCCCTGTAGAACCTCAGTTCTGTCTCCCTGGCTGGCCTTGGATGTTCAGTGTGTTGTGACGCTGTGCCTGTGTACTGGTCTGGAATCTGTCAGATTTTTGAGCTTTTCTGTTCATCTGTGAAGAGTATGGCCTCCAGGAATAAAATAATTAGATTGAACTGAATATGGTTGCTCCATAGTTTCTGTAGTGTTTTCACTAGTATCTTGTTGCCTATATGCCTCCATACTTCTTCTAAGTGAGTGTTCTCCATCAGTATTTGAGGATTACAGGCAAGAGTTTGAGAGTTAAGTATAAATTTGACATTTATGTAGTTACCTTTTTTTACCCACACAGCATCCTATACCATGATTTCCAGGGCATATATATACACTGTCTGAAAAAAACACAAACTGATTGCTTTTTATCCTTCCATCTCACATTCAGCTCTACATCTCTTACTTTAGGAAAAAAATACTACAGGGGAATCATTAAAAAAAAGCAAGAAACCTGTTTTCACACTACCTGGCAAAGCAATTAGCATCAGCTAAATGGGGTCTGGATTGAAACACATATTTTGCCCAGATTTTGTGCTATGGGAGGTTGCCTCTTCAGTTTTAGCAAAGCTGCAGATGAGCTACCCAGCAAGTGGTCAGGCTGGGGAACTAGCCCAGCGTGGCCTAAGCATTTGCTTGTTTATGCAAGGGAAAAGTGCAGACGTGGGGGCTTACTGCTAAAAGAACCTGGCTTTTATGTTTTTGTAGTTTGGCTGCTACTGTTAGAGGAGCTGACTTATTTAGCAGTAATTGCAGTGTAGATTAGCTTTGTGCTTCTGGATATGCTTTGGTGATTCCAGAGGAAGGCCGTCTCTTTGAACTTCCTCACTCTAGTTTTGATGGTTTCTCATACAAACAAGCACTTTAAGATGTCCTTGGAGGATTTCTGGGAAAGGATATCTGTCAGACCTATTTACCTGATGTACCTGCCTTGGACTCAGATAAGCTTAGAACTAGAAGAAGAGGTACAATCATTCTTTTGGAACTCTCTAACACACAGCAAATGTCAATTTAATTATTCGTAGTGTCCATGTTTTTAAAGTCCTGCATCTGTCACATTACTGGAGACAGCTATTAGCTTTGGATACCAGATGCATAATATTCGTCTGTAAAAAACCCTCTCTTACTACTGCTGTGCTCTGACTGATGTCTTCCTTTGCTCCTAGAATCATAAAAAAGCAAGCCCTGTACATATTCTCATGTCAGCTTCCCAGTTTTGTTGCATAGGAAAGCCTGTGGAGGCAGGCTGAACAAAAACACTTTGATGTGTGCACTTCTCTCCTCTTAAAAGTGTTTCTCAATGCATATTTTGAAGGCAAAATAAAATAGTTGGATTCCACAGCTTTAAAATAAGTCTGAGTGAGTAGAAAATATATACACATGTGTACTTCTTAACGGAAGAAAGCTTGGTAATGAAGAATGAGCAGATTTTTATATGGTGTGTGTAGTAATTTTTTCCTCATATTGCAAAATTATGCCTTACATTTTATTTTGGAGAAATCACACTTTTCTCCTTTATATTTTACATATAAAAATGGGGTATAAAAATATAATTTAGACATGTGAGGCAGTTTCCTCACAGAAACTGAAATGCTTCTGTATTTGCAGTTACCTCCAAAATAATTGGGTCACAGCTGATGTAGTTCCTTAGATCACCCTGTGCAGACCATTTTCCACAGGAATACAAAATAATGACCTGAGCAAATTATCTCCATTAAAGCCTTTTGGAGATGTGATATGCATTCCCAAAGTCTGGAAAATAGATTTCTCTCCTTAAATAGCAGGCTTGATGGAGAAAATTAATACTTTCCTTTTTTTCTTTTTTTTTTTTCTTTTTTTCCCAGATAGAAAGAAAGAAATACAGTAGCATGCACTTCAAACAATTAATTTATAACAGATAAAAGTATGGATAAATTCTATGTAATAAAGTGTTTAGATGTTATCTCACAAGTACTTAGGAGTAGCTAGCTGTTTTTTTGAATATTTGTTATGGCAACAAACCACTTAGTGAATAGTTCTGAAAAAAATAAACCTTTCCATCATGGGTGATGAAAGCAAATAAATATATAATGAAGCACATGAGTTCCTAGATATCCCAGTTGCTTGTTTCCATGTGGATTGCTGGTTTCTCTGTGTTGCTCTGGCCAATCCTCTGGCTGTTAAGGCTTGTTCATGTGCTAGCCTATCCCATCATACTGTCTGCTGACGTGTAAAGGTGCATAACATTCAGGATCAGTGCAAAATTTTTTTTTTTCAATTGCCTGTTTTAATCACTTTCCACTGCTAAACTAAAGTTTTGTCAGCGGTGTGTTGTTATCCCAGATGTGATGCCATGTGTCTCTGGATATAAGGACTTATTAGTAAAATCTCTCTGTGTGGGATCTGGGTTTCTTTGCAATGATTTTTTTTTTCATCTCTGATTAAGAAAGCTGTTTGAAAATGAATGCCTAAAAGGAGTCTAGTCATTTGTGTTGCAAAATTTTTGACATTTATGGATAGATGCTGTGTCAGAGGCATTTTAAAAATATAAGAACCATGTAAGATAACCAGAGCTAAGAGGACACTGTTCTTTTCTGCTTTTCTTGGTAAAGATATCCACTTCCTTTCACTTCTCTCTTCTTCTCCCTTAAAACTCCCTCTTTGTTTACCAGAAGTAGTCTTTATTCTGTCCATTTATGTGAATTCTGGAATTCTAAGCAAAGAACAAGACTTAAATATCTGTCTGACAGGTAAAAAGCATTTAATATAAAATACATCAGGATCACTTGTATTTATTTTGGGTTTAGAGAAAGTTGACATTCCTGCATTTCTCATGAAGCAGTAAGGTTTGTTGGAACTTAATATTTTGTGTTGAATGCACAGTAGCCTGGTCTTTCACTTGTTTATTAGCCTTGTAGCACATTCCTATAAGTGACTGTTATGACATTTAGAGTTCAAGGACAAACTAGGTTATTTTGTATTAAAATGTAAGTCAACATCCCTAAACCTGTAAATGTTATGGAATACATTTGTTAAAACCGGCATCCCTCCAGAGGCCTTAGTTGGAAAAGATGTCATCACATCAATTATACTTTTCTTTAATTCATTGAGTAAACAAATTATGAATATGGTAAAATTCAGGGACTACTTACATAATAAATCAAAGTGAAGAAGTATATACTGATATTTGAGGGATAAGGAAACCTGATAAGACAAGTTCATAGAAAGATATGTGTCACAAATTCAGTTTATTTTAAAAACTGTAACTCTGAGAAAGGCTCACTCAGTGTGAATTCCAGAGGGGCTTTTCACTTTAAAGTTACTGACTTTTTCTACTTCTGTTTTTTCTTAAATTCTATGTACAGTACATCTTAATTAATTTTTGTTTGTTTCTCTTTATGCTAACAGGAAATAGAAATAAATTAAACTGTCTTCAAAGTAGTTTTTAGCATTCTAATAAAGTGCAGAAATGCAATTGGAAATCCTGTTGTGTTTAGAACTAAAATAATATTATTTATTTCTTATTGATAAAATCCATGAAAGGATTGTATAACTGATTGAATAGCAGTCTCCAATCCCTAAGCAGTCAGTTGGGCTTCAATTAATGTGTAAAAATAGTGATGCAAAAGAAAGTATTCTAAAACCAAGAGCTCAATTTCAGTAGAGCAGTATTTCAGCATTTTTCTAATACAGTGTAGAGCAAAATCTATGTCTGGAGGTAATCTGAAATGTTCCTTTCCTAGGTGATTTCCTTAAAGTAGTTCTGAAGCCTACAGTAAGTCTTTCTAATCTTCACTTAAAGGTAAATTTGTGATCTGCCAACAGTTTTGTGTATGAAATACTTAAATTAAGGAAAGTTCTGTGGTCAGACTGGATCTAGAACTGTGCCCAACCCCTGTTTGTGTAACTCAGTGCCTTAGGTCATCTGTAATTCATTAGAAATTAAAATTTGTGGGTCAGATTGTATCAGGTGGAGGTTTTTCAATCATACTGTTCTTAACATGAATTCAGGTTATTTAGCTTCAATGTGCAAGGAAATTTAGTTAAAATTATCAAGAAAAGTACTTGATTATTTTATTTGTAAATGCTTTTAAGCAGGGCTTAAGGGCAATCATCTCACTGTAGCAGGCTACTAAATCAGCTTACTTTTGCAAAATTTTAATGTTCATTCAGATACTGTCATTTCAGATGAAAACCATTATGAGAGATAAAACAGCCTAAATATCTCATGATTCATCTGTCTGTAAACTGAAAGTCCATGGATTATGGTTTTTTAAAATAATCATTACCATTAAAATTATTGATGGTAAGGTTCTGAAAGTTTGAACAAATACTTGGCAATCCCAAACCTTATCTGGATTCATTAAACTAATTTAAATCAGGTGAAAGTCTAATCCAGAAAAGGGCTTTGCGCATGAATTCTCAGAGTTCCGAAAATAGTCTTCTGTTTGCTTCTAACCAATACCAGTGGATTTATATGATTTTGAAGTAAAACCATTAAATTTATTTCTGTTAGCACAATATTGATCTTGATTTTACTTTAAAGGTATTAGACTTCTAGCAGATCTTGCACTGGGCATGGACTGAATTCATAATGAAATCCAAACCACAAAGAAGGCCTTGTGGTTTTGATTTTTGCTGCAGACATTAGCAGAGTGCTAGCTGGAGTCCCTGAAAACAAAGCAGATTGTTTCTTTTTTTGTTGTTAGTCTTGTGATAAATTGTAGTGCCAAGATAAGTAGAATAGCAAAAAATTGTAACAGTTTTAAACTGTTTGCTGATGGTTGGTATCATTTAGCTGGTTAAAGCACTTACAATAGGAAAATATTTCCTGATAAAATAATGACAATGGATTGAAAAATAGGGGGATTTTGGAGACTTTGTCACTTTGTTCTGCTGGTTATTAGTATCTAATTCTATATTTGCTTTAGTTTGATCAAATTACAACAATTTCCAAAGGAGTCAATCAGAGTCTTTGGTCCAATATTAAAAATTCCTCCCTATTTGCAAGCTAGAAACAATGACAAACACACAGAATGCATTGTGCACCCAACTAATTGGAGAGAAATTATTTCAGTTAGGTACCTCAGCCTGTAAACAGAAGTATTCCAAAAGGGCAGAAGGAATTTCTGTGTGAGAATATAATTTCAATGTGTCTGATTCTTTCAGATTGAAACCCCAAGGTATGGTGACTTCATGTTTAGCACATGTGGGAAAACAAAGAAGGCAGAAGGACCATACTGAAGTAGGATTTTTATCTCTCTCTAGGGGAAGAAGTATCCCCCTAAGGAATCAGGAGTAATTCAACATCCTACTTTGGTAATAGGATATTTTTGTCAATAATGACAATAATAATTTATAATAATGCAAATGGTAGCAATGAGTGTTAATTAGGTATTCTCAACCAAAGTTTGATTTCAAATACAGAAAACTGGAGTTTGCTTCATGTCTAACATATAAGCTTGTTCCAGGAGCAGCAAATTCGGTCTTAGTGTGTATGGATGTGATTAAGAATTTAATAAGCATAAATCAAAATTATACAAATAGAATATATTTAAATTTTCTATGCATATAGAAATAGATTAATGTGGACGGGCAGACGTGAAAATAATGTTTTCCAGTTTTTCAAAATTATTCTTGATGCAGCCAGCCAGTCAAAAATTTTAAAGTTCAGCCTCCAGTGGTGTATTTCTTCAGCAAAGACAAGGGAGGGGGGTTAAATTTGCCTGTCCTTCTGTCATTATTGCTGTCACAAAAATAATCTGGAATTTGGACTTAAGAATTTTAGGGAAGGAACATATTCTGAGGCCTCACTCCCAGAATGTGCACCTAGTTGCTGTTAATTAATTAGTCTAATTGGAGATTGAATAAGCATTAAGGGCCTATTCATGATAAGTGACAGTAAAAGAACCAAGCAACTGACACCTGCATGTTTCCCAAAAAAAGCAAAGCTAAAAGCTGATCATTATTGAAAAATAGTAAATAAGGATATGTAAGCTTTTATAATGAGAAACATTTCAGTAAGTAGTGTTCTTCATAGAAGACAGAAATAATAACATACTAATGTTTATTTCTAGAACTTTTTAGTAATTTGCAATAGATTCTAATATTCAGTATTTCTTCCATTGCCAAATGTTGGCAATCATGATCATAGAATAATTTAATTGGAAGTGGACTTCTGAGGTCATGTGGTCCAATCTTCCCTGCTTACATCAATGCTAAATTCAAGTTAAATCAGTTGTGAGATTACTAGTTTATTTTTGCAATATGATAGGTCTAAAGTCAGTGGAAGACTTGGTTTCAAAGACAGAAAATGCTATCACTGCATTTTTCATTGCTTATCTTTTGTGGCTTTTTCTCTGCACTGATGCTGCAGAATGAATACTATAATGACAGTGAAATGCAAATAGTGATCCCTGAATGTCTGACTAAGACATTCTCCAAAGACCATTCCAAAATCAAACTGCACTGTTTTTCCAGAAAGGTATTGTGGATATTAGACTTTCTTTAGGTCCTTGGAGTCAGTAAAACCTTTGCCTAATAAAAGACTTAAAGTTTTTTGCTTCTGTGCAAATTGTTGTTGGTGAGATAATTTAAAGACTTCACTGAAAACTGCATACTCAGAGTAACATCTCTAGATTTTTTGCATTTAGTTTACTTGAATATGAAATAATTCTATTAAGTGAGTGGCTTGGTTTGGTCATTGCAACAGCAATTCCCTCCTCTGTCTCTAAAACAAGGAACATTCCCTTGCAGATTTTCAATTTTCAAAGTAATAGAACTTCTGAAGAAAACATTATAGATTCAATTAAGTAGTAATCAGAAAAATCTCCCTGTTGTATTCAAGAACAATGACAGGGAAGCATATGTTTATAGAAGATAAATGGTGGCACAGCCAGTCAGAAGAAGCAATGGGTCCAGCCTCTTGTTAAGCCCAATGCTGCTGGATATTTTTTAGTTTCCTTTCCCTTCCACTGCTTCCTCACGCTATCAAGGTCACAATTGCCAGTAGAAAGGTTTCCTGCAGTCTGTCCTCTTTGCAACTTTGTCTAAATGCATTTAAAATAATTGCTTACATTTCAAGGTCACAGAGGCACAAGTGAGTCTTATGTTTAGTAGGAGTTTTGAGTGGCACAGTGCTACTAAACTATTTCAAGTAGTCTGAAAATGTTTTTCACTCTCAGAATGACCTGGCAGATACCAGCATTAGTAAACTGCCTTCCAAAAATCAAAGGCTTGTGAAGAAGTACATTTAAGGTAACTATTAAACCTTCATGCTTCTTACAGTTATGAGTAAGTCACTGGGTATCATGAACTCAGTTTATCTTTTACCTGTTCTCACTTGACAGAAGCTTTTATAACTGTTACAATAGAACAAAATGCAGGCTAGTCAGCATTTGAGATGTCCAAGCCAGAAAGAGGCCTCTACATTTAAGTATCTTCTAATGTATGATTCAACATCAACACAAATATTTTATTCACAAACTATGCCAAGACTGAAAATAAAAGCCATACTACTTTTGGTGTCACTGAAGTGGTATAAACATCAGAGCCTTTTTGCTTTGCTCACTGGAAGCAAACTTTAACACATACTGTATAAAATACAATATGCATACCGTCTATAAAATATGCAGATTTAACAGCCTAATTAGAAAGCAAAATATGAAATTTTCCCAAAAAATGTTATGATAATTGAACTATGTGTTTGTTCTCTGAAATAATTTGCTATGAATTTAAAGCAAAATCTACGTGGTTCTGTATTATTAGGTAAACAGACTCAAAGCCATTTCCAGGAAGATGTTACATTACAGGCTCTTCCTTTAATGAATTAAGAGCAACTATAGAAGAGGAATTGAAGGGGAAATAGCAGTAATGTAGTTATGATTTTAATTACAGTTAATTTCCATTTGAAATTACCTTGTTTATTAAGATTAAGTCCAGTTGTCAAGGCTTCCAGATTGATGTCCTTGACTGTGACAGTTTTGCAAACTTGAAACCTTCAGCCACTGTTTGTGTCTCTATCCTAATTTCAGTTCAAAATGGAAGTTATGATGTTCACACTGATGGACAAGCAACACATGGCACAGGGCATACATTATTGTGTTCTATTTGTCTGTCTGCTTTTTAGTGGAGGACAAAGCTGTGTTTACCTCTGCTACTACAGTATCACGAGCACCTACAGCACTGAGAGAAATTACAGAAATCTTATTCCTTACTGTATTTTAAAGACCCTAGTCTCTTGTTTCCAGGGCAGAAAAAAACCTGAACCCTAAAATGAGCTCTTGATTTTTGTCTTCACCCTATAGATTAATATTACACAACAAAGACACTTTTTAAAGTGCAAGTTTGAATGAGATTTAAAAGAAATTATAGCTGTTGTGGGGTGCTTTTAAAGAAACCCTAAATGCTTGCAAAGCAGAAAACCTAAAGTCCTTACACAGCTAAAAGTAATTTTATCCCTATTTTAGTTTTATTTAGTTGTGGCTTTCTTTTTTTCCTTTCTCATTCTTAACATGGACCTTAAGTGAAAAATACTGCTAAAATATAACTTTGCATATTTGGCCATCATCTGTTTTATCTACTGTAAGGTTGTGTGATTAAAAAATTCTAACAGTATTTTAAACTTAAAACTCAAACCAACATTATTTTACAGAACTTTTTTTGGACTGTACATTGTAAACTGGCTAAATATTTTCTTCTGGGATATTTCTATAGTAAATGAATGAGAGAGTTACCTCTTTTATCATCAAAGGGAATAAAATAATACTGGTAAGATAAGAAGCTTTCATGTATTCTGATGCATCTCTGGCCTGGAGATACCTGGGACTCAGGAGACTTAGACAGCAGCTGGGCTAGCAGAACTCAGATTTCATCCTAGAATCTGTCAGATAACACGCAAAAAGGTGGAAGTGTGGATATGCATCAACCAGAAGGTTGATCTCTCAAGGAGGAACTGAGAGATCCAGCAATACCCAGTTGCTGCAGTGAAGGGACATTTTGAGTACCTAAGTGGAGAAATATTGACAGAACTCTCTTCACCTGAGAGATCTAAAGGCAGTCAAATATGAAAAATAAGTTACTATTAACTGATTACTTACCTCTCTTTTCAACCCAGATTCTAGAAGTATAGAAGCTGGGAAAAGTGACTACACTTATTAAAGGATAACAGGAAGAGTCTGAGAATTAATCTGATTTCTGAAGCAAGTTAATAAAAATCTAATCAAGTATACAAGTAGTTTATGCAAGAAAAAAAGCATCTATGTGGTTCTTGTAGAGGGCTCACAGCTGTTCATAGCAGTCAGTAAACATATGGATAAACTGCTGGCCAGCTGATATATCTGAATTTCAAAAAAGAAGCTTAGATTAAATTCCTTATCACAGGTTCTTAAAGAAATTGAGCTGACAAGGAATAAAAATGGGAACTAGTACCTTTATATAAATGAATTATTTCCCCCCACTTTGTGAATGTTGTGTCCATTTTGATATGATCAACTCCTCTCAGAAAGATGTATTAGAAGTAGAAAAGGCTTATGAAAAGTGTGATAAAGCAGATCAAGACTTGTGTATGAGAAGAGATTAAGAACAGAAAAGACTCCTCATCTTGCTCTTGGAGGAGGAAGGATGTGATCTGGTTTTGCAGTCATAAATGGCATGGAAAATGTGCATAGGAAATTACTATTCAGTGTTTCTCACAAGCCAAGCATTATTAGCACGTGTAAATTGAATGTGAGTATATTCAAATGCAAAACTCTGCTGCAGATGAGACCAGCATAGCTGCCTTCAGAGAACAGTTATGTCACTTTGCAGAAGAAAAGTCCATCAACGCTATTAAATACAAACAGGGTGGGCAAACTGGTTTAAGATGGTCTCTTTATTGCACAGCACAGGATTTCAGGGGAGTATATCAGTGTATATATCACCCTGTCCTTCCTGTATTCATACATTTTTTCCTGAGAATCTACTCTGGTCTTAGAGACCATATGCTTATTTTTATATTGATACAGCAATATGAAAGTCGAAGGAAAAAAACGTTGATATTAGACAAAAGGGGAAGTAACAAACAGAAGGGAAAGGTATCAGTGAACTACGGGAATTAGATGCTTGATAAAGCAACAAAGAAGGATATGGATGGGTGGAAAGTGAGATTGTAGCAGGAAATGGAGTGAAAAGCTGGAAGAGGAGAATTTGCAAAAAAGGGAAAGATTAAATGTACACAAAGAAAAGTGGGGGCTTCAAAGAATGGTGAATGAATACATGATAATGGAAATGGGAGAAAACCCTGTATATCGGAATAGTGGAGATTCACAGTAGTGGGGAAGAGGTTTCATTACTTTTTCTTTTTAATAACATGCAGTGTCTTTGCAGGTGACCTGGATGTGGTAGCACATTATGCAGGCTTTAATAAGAGACTATGACACTTTGGTGATTGCTTTCTCCTGTGCTCAGGGGTCTAATCTCCAGTCAGGGCTATTAATTTATATGCAGGGGACTCCACTTGTAGCATGATGTCAATCAAACAGCTGTGATTCTGGACAACTAGAGACACTTCTAAAGGTCAGATTCTGCAAAATTTAATAAGACAGTGTAAAATGTATTCAGATCAAAGCTGCTTACTTTTAATCTTTCTGTTCCTAGATTTAATGCAAATCTCAGGACAGAGTAGCTGATCTGAAAACAAAAATGCCACCTATCTCTTTTCATGGGGTAAATCCTTACAAAATTATCTGTAATAAAACCTTGAATGTTAAATTTGAGAAGGACCTTTATTCTAAAATTCTTATTAATTCTTACATCATTTGCTGTTCACATTACCAAAGTGCATAAGGGAGTAGTCCTTATCACCATGTAAAGTTCTTCACAATTTAGTGTCAACTGTTATCAGAAGTCAACATAAACTTTCTAACTTAGAGGAGAAAGAAGCAAGTTTTCATGTAGCAAACAGATATTCCTCTATTAATGAACTAAGCCATTTAACTGTAACCAAAGGTGCATTGTCAGTATACTTTTCCTTTTTACAGATCAGTCATTTGCCTTGATAGTATACTCTTTATGCAAGTATGTAAACATGATTAATTACTACAAATTATTTTAAAAAGAGCTTGAAACACAAACTTTCAGCAGAATGTCTAAAGCAGACAAGAGATATGAAAATTGTTTCCAAGAACACAGAGTTCCATAAATTAGAGCAATAATGTGCAAGTAATGAGACACCAAATATGCTAGAGATGCATTTCCAATCCAGTGAGCAAATGCCCTTAAATGCAACTATGCACACACCTGGCGAGTAAAATTTACCAGTGCTTATGCAGAAAATGCCAGAACAGAAAGTTGACAGGTTATGGAAAAGGTATATTGAGGGAAAAACTTTTGAAAGGCTAGAAGTTTTGCTTTAGTCTTAGCAATGCCTATGTTTGCTAACAGATATCAGAAGTTTCAAGAGTTGCCTGTCTAAGGAAACAGGCACAGATTCAATATTCATTCAGTGGTTTCTGCAGAGTCCAGTCAGCAGAACTCCCACAATGATGTCTGCTAACACCATCCTGTGAAATATATTGAAATAAAACAACCCAGATAAAGCAGTGCATATTATTTGTCCTGAGAGTAATATTACAATTTTTATCGGAGTAATTATTTTAATTTACTGTTCATGTTGTGACTTTTTTCCCTACCCTGGACCTAATCATTAAACAATATTTTAAATGACATTTTAAAATATACAGTGTTAAAATTCAATACTAGTGTGTCCTGGGTTGAGAAGGAAGTGAGTTTTTCAGGTATTTGTAGCCAAAACCAATCAGTGGACAGATGTGAATATTGGCACCTGGTGTGGCCACTGAGGACATGGATACGCCTCTGAGAATACAGGGGGTTAAAAGCAGAGAACTCCCAGAAGAAGGCTCTCTTAGTTCTGGTGGCTGAAGAGTGAAGAAGTGTGAATCTCCCCTGCCCAGCATGCCGGAGCCCCTGCCTGAGGGAGGGCTTGAGGAACGTTGAAATCGAGCAGCCCCCCACCCCAGGAGAGCGAGAGAGAGAGAGAGAGAGAGACTGTGTCTGTGCTACCTTGAAAGCTGATATCGTGTGCTGCCAGCACAGCCGGAAGGAGAAGCTGGGGGAGCTCCGTGGGAGGTCCGGGCAGGCAGAGCCCGAGATTTTAACCCTTTTCTGGGACAATGAAAACTTTACAGAACCCTAATCCTCCTTTATCTGAACGAGATAAAAGGAAATGGNCTGTTGCTTTTTTGGAACTGGGCAGAGCATCCTTAAAAGGGGAACCCTAGAATCAGCTCTGGCCCATGCACAGTGGTGAGAGCACTGTGCATGAGAGGAGGCTGTCACGATGGCAGATTCTCTCAGGGTGGTGCCATGTGTGATATGGAAACACAGGAGGTCTCAACTGTGTTTCCTGGGGAAGACTATGGTATGAGAGAGACTCCTCTCTCCCTTGATGAACTGAGAATTGATTATCTGAGGGGTGGTAACTTGATTGAGAATCCAAGATTTTGTCACACTGTGTTCTGTGGGAAATTGGGTGGAGGGAGGAGGAATGTTTTGGAAGGTTTTCATTTTGAATTTTGTATGTGTGTTCTTTCTATTATAGTTGTAGGTTAATAAAGTTTTTTTCTTTATTCTTAAGCTTGAACCTGCTTTGCTGTGTTTCTGGTCACATCTTACAGTAACCACTGCGGGAAATACACTTTCATGGGGGCACTGGCATTGCACCAGCGTCAAACCATGACATAGTGTCAAGTTAGAAGTCTGCATGCTTTACAACCTTTTCAATATAATTTTGCAATAGTTGCAGTGTAGACTTGTGAGGGAAGGAACTCAATAAAAAGACCAGCCTAGAAATGTGGCTAGCAGATTGGTTGTGCATGTTGACATTCTTTACACATTCAAGTTAATGGGCAAAAGTACACAATTTCCTGCAGGAAAAGACAGCAGAATCAGTGCCAGTGTCAAATTCCCAGTGTTAATTAGGAAAAAAACATCTGCAGTTATTTTGAAATAGAAGTAATCACACTTAATTATGGAAATTTATTTAAAATTAGACTTTTTGCATATTTTACCATGTTTTGCTCTATCAAAGAACTGCTCGTAGAATGCCAGAGAAGAAAAGGGAAATAACTGGTTGGTTTTTGCAATCTAGCATCATCAGCAAAAATGTTAGGGATGTTTTCCTAAGTTTTATAAGTCGCCAAGATTTGGCTCCAAAGCTACAGTGTTAAAATTCACCTTGAAAACCTGAAAAAATTTTGGCCTTTTTGATCTACCTACTGTGATTCTGAATGGAAGGAAAAAATTAAACCTTTAAAAGGTATATTTTTGTTGAATATTCCTTGCACTTTCAAATACTATATCTGAGACACGGCTTAGAAACATAAGGTTGAAAATGTAGTGTCTTCTGTTTCCCTCAATCCATGAAGTAGATATTTAAACCAATGGATTTTGGATCATTTTTTCTACACACACCCTCCTATCACCAGCACCCTAAGCCTGACTTTTGATCACAGGGAAAATTAAAGAAAAGCCTCTGAATATTTGTAACAGGAAAGGAATTGAAAAGTTCATGTGGCCGCACCAATAGTCTAATCCTGCAGGAGCCACTGTTATATTTGAAATTTCCTATGCACCCAGGTAAAAGGATCCTACTCACAGAGGAGTACCTTGAGCCTCTCCAGATATATCTGCCATTCCAGTTAGCTGAGCATGCTAAATGAGCATGGGGAGTCAAGGGGAGTCACTCAAGAATTTAAAACCTCTGGAAGCACTGGCCTTCTTTGTGTCAGATTCAGTCTTGCTGTGGCAATTCAGTGCTTCAGAAAAGGGTGAAAATACATCAAAAGACTATTGATAAATCAAGAATTTAAAAAAACCAAACCAAACCAAAACAGAACCAAGAAAAAGAAAAAAACCCACAAAAGAACCCCAAAACAACAAATAGGCCCTTGCAGGTTATCAACAGAAGCCCTGAATCACAGTATTAGTACAATAGAAGTACGGTACAAACATGATGTACATACAGCAGGCCTCCTTTTTCAATTCTACTTAGAAATATCAAACATTTACACACCCAATTTCATATCACAACCTTGATTTATTACTTGAAAATCACACTAAGCTGCCCTGTGATTTCTACCATTTATGTATCAAACATTTTAAAACACTGTAAATCCCTTTCCCCTATTATCTGACTTGCTAAGTCCAAAGTTTCTCCCCTTGAATATTGTCTCTTTCTAACTTACTGGAAATAGAGGACGGAAGGGAGAAGGGACACAATAAATATGTGCAAATGTATATTAGTTTACATCTGTGGCACTGAATTTAAAAGCAGCCCTTGTCAAAAAGAATATGAATGTTTTGGGTGGCAGTATTGGCATAGAAATCTATATTCAATAATTTGATTGAATACTTTCAAGATAAATATTGCCTATAGCTTTTCTGCCTTGCAAATATTCGTGAGGTAGTAGAGTTGGAAAAATGTAGGGAACATTTCTGCTCATTTAATTCTAAAAGCTGATGCTTGTATTCTAAAGATACAGTTGTAATTTGACTATTGTATAAAAAGGCAATATTTTAGTAAATTTGATAGTTTTGAGTTTTTGGTGTAGTTACCTATTTTTATTAGAACACGTGGTTAAAATTACATTGCTGAATTGGGGTAGTTGATTTAGGTAAGTTTGTAGTTTTCAAATAATTATATTGTTTTCCGGGGTTTTTTTCTTCTCTTGACTAGTAGCTATACTATTATTTTAATGCACTTTCTTCTGTCTGCGGAAAACCTACCTCTAACTCTCCAGCCAAGTGTTCTTCATTTTGTATCAGAATATTTGTGAGTTAAGTGACAGAATTGAACAGTGTGACTTCTTACCGCATGATAACATGAGTTAAGAATGTGGTGATGTAGTGAAAAAACAGGTTCTTCTTATAAATCATCAGTGGTAGCTTTGATAGCTCTGGCGGGCTTACAAATTAGCAGGTTGTACCTCTCAATCTATATCATTGTGTTTATTGTTCTCATAATTAAATTTGATTTTTATTTGGGATCATTGCTGTCCAGTATTTTGCCTATAATGCCTTACTTGATAGACTTCAATGTCTATCAAAATTATATAAGTAGCTGCTTTTTATGATTACAAATCAGATCAATTCAGTGCAATCTAGTTGACATGACTTATAAAAATGCATCCTGACAAAGCTCTCTTCTCTTTCCTGAAGACTGACACTGCCATAATTTTGCACATATTTTCAGCATTTTCCAGTTATGAACACCTGTCTTTATTCTAAAATGGATATTTGAAAGATCTCTGACAATAAATGAACTTTTTGAGTGAAGTTTCCCTTTACTATATAAGTATACATGCATGTGTGTATGTCTGGTAAGGAAGCTTTCAGTTTTTACAAAGCTCTGAGTGCCTGTGAATCACAGAAGCCTTCATAGTTTAAATGGAAGCACTTAAATTAATTCTAAGGTAAACCTAACTTTCCAAAAGACCTTAATTTCTCTTTAAATATGAGGTAGTGGTAGATATGAGGTATCTTTTGGAAGAGTTCAGGTGTCTGTTCTCTGGATAACAGAAGGCAAAGTCATTCAAACATTATAAACTGATCATTCTAAACTGGAGTCCAGGTCAAGAAATTTCTGACTTTTTGTTCTTATAAGTGACAATTACTGCCTTTCTCTGCCCCTGTTGTCTTAAAGAAAGGCCTCTGGTAACATTTCTTCACTGTGCTAGAGTGTCCTTGGATTTCAGTGTTAAACACTAAGGATTGGTTAATCAGATTTCTTTCTGGAGATGCATTTTGCTCACATGTACTGCACAATCAAACTCAGAGAATTACCATCTTCTAATGATTGTTGCACATACAGTTGATTGATTCTAGCAGTATCCTGCTTTCTCTCTTTTGGTTTGTCCGTCCTTTTTACTCCTGTCATACATATATGTGAAGTCAAATGGAGTGCATATATTCCCATGGGTGTCTCCCAGATTAGACCTGGGTTTAATCTGGTTCTTTTCTTTTGTGACTATTACAGTGAAGATCAAAATTTACCAAAATATTCCTGCTTACAGAATGTGCCCCACACATTCTTACCCAAAAATCACACTTTTTGAGTGTCTGTTGACTTCTGCAGATTGCCAGCATGGAAATCAAATATACCCCATGTGTATATTTACATGTCCATGTATGTCCACATATTTTCTGTATGTGGACATACAGAAATAGGACCTGGCTATGACTGGTACTGTACAGAAGCCCATTGATTTCTGGTGGTGAGAAAATGAAAAGTGAAATGCAAATAACGTGTTTCTGTATGTTGCAGCATTATATGCTTGTTGTCATTTCACACCTGATCTCTGACTACAATAAGAGAAAGCTTCTTTTTATTTCTCAGGAATGCAGGAAATGGTACATTTCCAGTTTTTCACTTGCATTTCAAATTCTTCTTACAAAATATTTAAGTGACAAAGCAAAATAGAGGCAAGAAAAAATCTAGAATTCAGGGTATGTGATCTGACAGAGACTAGAAAGCATATGCACAATCATTTGCCAACTGTCTGGGCAGTTTGTCTTATTGTTTGAGTCATTATGTTCAAGGCTAGTTTTCAATCACACATGCTACACGGACTTCACTACAGAACACCTTCTCAACACAGACAAAATTTGCTGATAATAAAGTTAGATAGAATGTAGCAAGAGGTCTCCTCTGCTCTGTTGCCTTACTATTTAAAGCCGTATTATCAAGATAATGCTACCAACAAGATAAGATAAATAATTTGAGAGAATAAGTCTTTTTTATTGAACTTCTGTATACATGCTTTCTTGAAAAAGGAATTGTAGACTTAAACTACAAATGTAAAAGTACTCTTTTTTTTTTTTTTCAAGTGACATCTATAATTTTAGGCACATGTAACCCTGTATGAAGTCAGTAGTGTAGTTCATATTATCTAAGCATCTTTATTAGTTTACCAAGAGGAGCTAAGTGACGTTTCTGTTTCCTTTTTGCTTATTTGATTGCATATACTTGCTGTTCTGGTCACTTTAGACACAAAATTCAGAAGGCTGGTCTTTCACTTTTGTCAAATTCAGACAATTCAAGCCATAATCAGAGAAAATCTTTGTGGTTATCTGTCTCTTTTCTAAACCAAGTGATATTTCACAAAATACAAAATTATGAATTATATGGGGTGCACAGTCAGTGAACAAGTTAGCAGTACTTAATATACTTGTAAAACTCCTAGTTCCCTCTCAGCTGTATTTTATTTAAGTATAAGAGCTTTCTGAAATCGTTTGGTTCCTCTTCTCTTCCCTAGACACTAATTTGCTGGCTTATCCAATTCCAGCATCCCCATAATAACCTTCATGGTTTTTATCTTTCCCTTATCTCCTCTGCAAAAACTACTTTTGGTCCAAATGACAACAAAATCACTCTTATGTAACACAGTATAACTCTCCTGTAACTCCTGTGCTCTATCTTTTAGCAGAGTTCATCTAGTCAAATCCCTCATCTTTTTCAGGGCTTTCCCAAAATGCCTATATTTCATGGACAAGAGCAAAAAAATACCATCCACAGTGCTTGCATCCTCTGCTTCAATTTCCACAATGATCTACCAAAGCAATATTGTGAAGTGTCACTCTAACAGCCAGCAAAGGACACAATACAAAATGAGTGGACAATGGGGCAATTTACATTATAATCGATTTTCCTGTTCTTTCCCAGGAAACAATAAAGAGTGTTTGCACATGAATAGCTGGAACTTAATGCCATACATACAGCTCTGGGCTTTCTGCATAGTTAAACAGATCTATTTCAATAATTTGTATTGATAGTTTGATAGTTTGAAGGAAGCTATCAATAGTCAGAAGGAAAAAGAGAACACCCAATGAGTTCAAATGCAAGAAAGAAACAGGCAGAAGCAGAGATTGGCTGCCTGAGAGGAATATAGGGTTATTGTCCATAGTTCAGAGCTGAAACTGGGAAAGCCAAAGCTCAGCTGGAGTTGAAGCTCCAAGGGTTTAGAGAAGAAGGATCCAGTCTTTTCTTGGAGGAACATGATAAGAAAATAAAAGGTAAGAGACATTGATTAAATACAAGGACACACTTCTCAGCTATGAGAGTGATCTAATAAGCATACAGTTTGTCCATAGAAGTTCTGAAATCTCCATCCTCACAGACAGTGAACTGGACTGGACACATCCCTAAGCAACTTGCCCTAATTTGGCATTCTCTGAAGAACAATTTGGATCACCTAAAATGAAACTGGTTTGTGATTTTATAATTTTATTTTTCATCATTGTCTGTAATTTTGGTTTCTATTTTCCTGTTCTCTGACATCTTACTGAAGAAGCCAGTGTCCATAACAATGGAAGGTAACTGCCTGATACCTGTTAAAGAGTTTAGTTGAATTCCCAGTGAAAATAAATATTTTCAATTTCATACACCATAATTTCTATCTTTATTTTGAACATGTAAGAGTATAAGTATTACATTAAAAAAATGTCACAAAACCCCCTAACAAAACCTTAAAAAGTTAAGATTTCTTTTATACTTGTGTAGCTGAAATATTATTTGCTTAGCTTTCCTTGACTCACTGAATCACTCCAGTCATTTTGGTAGGAGTCATTCAGCATTACAGTAGGAGGAAATCCATCGTGGAGGCACGTGGTTATATCAATAACATTATTTTTCCTGAGTACTTTACACTGTGTATTTCCAAGAAAAGAAAATTAAAAAAACTTTTTTTCAAGAAAATAATATAATTCCTTTGCATGTCAGTCAATCAATATCATGCATCCTAAAGCACTTTCAAGAGAAGATTTAATAAGGCTAGGGCAATTTATCACAGTTAAGTCCTGTAACTTGCTATTCAAAAAAACTCTCATTGACTTTATGCTGAGTCACTACTCTATGAGGCTTTGCTGCTGTGCCTGCTGTGCTTTTGAACAGTCAGCCACGGTGTTCAAGAAATCTCCTTAGTATCCTTGGACTTGATATTTCTCCTGGGAAGAAAAAAGAAGGGGTTTTTTTTGTGGTTTAAGCTTGAAATTTCATTCAATTTCTTTGAAAACAAATTGCCTGATGGTTTTTTTAATCATTATTTAAAAAGACAGGAGATTGAAGTTAAATTAGTTTTTGTATTGTACTTCCCACAAATTCTGTACTGTATACATTCCTTGAGTGAGCAAACTTGAAATAGAGTAAAGGTTGAATGAGCTGAGAAAGAAGAAATGCACCATAACTCAACAGCTGGAAATTTTTCTTTGATTTCCTACATGTACAAGATTAAAGATCAGTTTNTTTTTTTTTTTTTTTTTTTTTTGAGAGAGAGAGAGAGAAAACCATCAATTTAGAAAAAAGATAGTTAAGGAAAATGAGATGGAATGTTACTCCTTTCCAACATTCAAATCCTAGGCGTAAGAGAAAAATACACTCTTGTTTCTCTCTGCTTAGTGAAATGTTCCCACTCCTAAGAGCTTTAAAGAATTGTGGAGATAACAGAAAATAAATTTTGTTGTTTTTATTTTGCCCAGAGTTCATTCTGATTAACTTTATAGATTTCTTTCTAACATTAATATAAGTTGAATATGCACTGCTATGTGAGTGGTTTCCACTTCCAATACATTTAAGAGTTGGTAACTTTTCATTTGAAATAGTTACAAATTATGTGCTACAGAAAAATTAGTTGAAATTCAGAAAGGAAACAATGTATGTATTTGCATCGTAGGGTTTCGCTGATATTTTTCTTTAAATTTGGGAAGACAATTCACTGGCAATCTATTTCTATATTTGTATTTCTAAATAGGAATAAGAAAGCTAAATATTTTTTAGCTAATAACGAACACCTGAAAAAGAGGCAAACAAGAGAAGGCAAAAACCAAAATTAAAAAAGAAACCTACACAAAAAACCACCACAAAAAAGTCACAACTTCCCCCCCCTCAAANAACAAAAAAACAAACAAAACAAAACAAAACCCAGATATAAAGTTTTCTTCTACCATTGAGGTAAACACTTTATTAAGTTAAACCAGCCAGTCTGCCCAAATGTGTCTGTAATTTAAAGTTTATAAATATCTCATAATACAAGCAAATGGCATAGCTAGTCTACTAAAAAGAGCAGGGACTAGTAATCACTACTAATTGCTGTGTTTACATTTTAAGTGTCATGCAATTTTCTCTCTACCTTGCCTTCCTTTCCTCGTCTTCATCTAAGACATATTAAAAAATGCCG
This sequence comes from Peucedramus taeniatus, assembly GCA_013400575.1. NCBI lineage: Eukaryota > Metazoa > Chordata > Aves > Passeriformes > Fringillidae > Peucedramus > Peucedramus taeniatus. The sequence goes on along the minus strand of WBNO01004585.1, from coordinate 26,753 downwards.
CTGGTAAGAAAAGAACCATTTTCACACTTCTGATTCATATGTCTTGACAGTTATTGTAAGTCTTTAAATTTATTATGAACTGAAATGTAGAAGAGCGAAAAATTGTTAATCAGTTCTGTAGTTTGTAATGCTAAGATTTTAGATTTAATTGCTATATCTATTGTAAAACATTCTAATTAGCATAAGGACAGCCTTTACATTTAATTTGGTGACATTTTATAGGAGTTTCATTAGGCACCACATAACTTAATGTACTTAATTACTCAGATAATATAATTTTATGTGAATATAAGTACAGAAATATGATTTGCGGGTGGCTACTGATAGCTTCCCTGGGCAGGTGCTGTCAGGGTGCCTGCAGCACCACAAGTGTCTCCATTTTGGGCTACAGTGGTAACTCCCCCAGCCCAGCAGTTGCCCGAGCCCGGATGGTGTAATTGAAGCCTCACCAAAGAGACGAGAGGGCTCTTTGCATGGTAAATCCAGCAGGGTTTATTGAGGGCAGATCCAGGGTCCAGGTAGGGAGAAGGTAAGAGGAACAGGTGGGAGCAAACATGGACACAGCCTCTGCTGAAGGGAACCAGAGGCAGAGGACGAAGATGGAGGAGGGCCTGGGTGCCTGAGGGAAGGCAGGAGGGGTCAGGGTACAAGCAGTCCAATGGGGAGAGGGTCTAGGGGAGGAACTGGAGTGGAGTGATGCAGGTGGAACCAATAGTAGAGAAGGGAGAGAATGATCTTTTGGGGAGAACCAATGGAGAAACTAAGAACACAGAACATACTAGAACTGAGGAGTGAACAACAGCTGACAGGCAGGAGTTCTTTTGCATAGAGATGCAGGGGATCTTGGGAGATTGTTCTCCTTTCTCACCCTAAGTTAAACAAGGGTGTCCTCCCAAGGCATTTTTGTGTTGTCTTCTCCAAGGCTGTCTCCCATATCAGTTAATCAAAGAAAATCTAAGCTTAGACCAAAAAAAATTGAAAATTATTATGATGACTTAAAAGACTCATTTTTTAATTTTTTTTTTTCAGTTTTCCCCTTAAGAATCAACAGTGTTGTTCTTCAAAGCCACTTGGCATATTTAATGGGCATCCTTAATTTTGACCCATAGAGACCATCTATAGGGTGATATACCAAATAGATTAATATGAAGGTACATAAATAGAATATAAATTGATTGATATGCTTAATGCAGTTTTGTAAGTCTGAAAAATTAAATTTAAGTCTGTAAATGAAATTTAAAGTCTTGTAAGATAATGTAAACAGAAGCGTCAGAGTAGACGTTTAAGATGCACTGAATATCTGAATTCACTTCAAATCTGATCACTTTTCCAGTGTTAATTAATAATTTATTAACAACCAAGCTCCAAGCAAGTCTTTGGAATCAAAAGATAATTCTGTTCTCTTGGCAAATCTCTGGAGAGGCTGGGACTGTCTGTAGTTATAGTTGAGACAGGATAATAGGAGCTCATTTAGAAAATTGGGAATACTGGAGAACGTTCAGTGAATGGCCTGAAACTAGAAATATTGGCTAAGGTACCTAAACCAAATCTCAATTCCAAACTGGTGCAGTTCACCTCAAAGTGACATTCTGTGGTTGTACAAACTGTAGCTCAAAGGATTTGGCTTGGGTGGTTAGCCACTCATCACTAAATGCTTTCATTTTGACACCTTTGCTAACTGTACTGAAATAATAATTGTTGATTAAAATATAAATCTCTTAGGTGGAAGTAAATCATGTTAATCTGTTAGCTGAATTGGTTCAATGCCTTCTATCCCACTACTTTCATTTGAAGTAAATTCCCGTTAGTGATATCGTAGCTTCTAATTTGCAGTACATAAAAATATCAAGTTCAGGTAGCAGCAACAAATAAGATTACACAATTAATGCCAGCTGTGCAATATCCACACTCTACAGCTCTTAAAGGCAGTGAATAGGGATAGAGTATTTTATGCTGCTTCTGTCTCCATAACTGTAATTATCTCTGGCAATATCTAGATTTTTTTTTCTTCATTGGGTATTTTTGGTATAAGTGAAGTAACAGTAATTTTGAAAATCTACTGCACATTTATTTTCTTTGTTATACAACAGAAAGCCTATGATAGATGTATTATATGAGTAGTGTAATGTACAAATTTTTTTCAATTTAATCTTTATGTCACTTTCTGTATTTTCTATCATATCCTATAAAATGAGACTGAAATTGCAGTAAAGTGTTAGATTGACTTAAATTAGCCAAGACTGGTAATAGTGATCATTCTTACTTCTTCTCTGCAAGTCAGTAAGTGATAATTGAAACTTGCTGCCATTACTCTTATTTGCAAGTTATTTGAAGAATTATCTAAAAAGGAGTATCAGGACATCTTCTGAGTTTACTCCAAAACAGACCTCTTGCTGCTTTCATATTTTAGGTTTTCAGCCATGCATGCACATTTTTATTAGTGGAAACTGACATACAAAGGTAATAAAACCTTCATCTTAAAACAACAGAAGGCATTTTTATTGTTTTTAATTTGTCAGATGATATAAAAACATTTTATTAATTTATTTATATGTTACTCTGCCAGGAAACAGAATTGGCTTTGTACTAAGAGCATAAAGCTGTGCTTAAATACCTTATAGTAAGTGAATTATTTCAAACAATATGGGCTGTTTTCCATTTGTCTCCTATTTAATGCTTTTATTTATATTAGCTTTATTACAATCTCAATGTCCTCATTTATTTTCTTCACTGCCATTTTCTAAGTAAACGATTAAATGTATGTCAAATTTTCTCTTTTAAGTTACTTGTTTGTCTTTTTATTCCACTTTTCCTGAGAACTCTTTATTTATGTCTTTAGTGCTGACTACTCCCAAACTCCATTGAAGTAGGCAGGAATTAGAGTGATTTCTGGAGGAAAAAAAAACTATACTACAAGGGAGGTAGAAGAGCAAGTAAAAAAAGCTGGAAAATTATCTGTGCATTGAGTAGATAACACCTGATTTTTTTCTGTTGTAATTTGAATCTCTGTGTATTATTGACACTATTTTACCTAATTCTTTAGCTTTATGTCCCCCGTTTTTAGATGCTACCATAATATGATAGTAATATTTAGTCTTTTTTTTTCTCAGTAGACAAGAATGTTTTGTTTTAACTCTCAAATATCTGGGCAAAAGTTTGCTTCCATCCAACTTACAGAAAACCAGAAAAACTTCAGAAACAACCATAAAGAGGGAGAAGTCGTGAAATTTCTCACAGTCAGGGAGCAGAGAGAGATAGGTTCATCTTCTCCGTGTCTAAGACAAAGACAAAATCATTAAAACTAGTCTCATGCAATAATTGTATTTGTTCTCATCCACCACTGAGTGGTGGTTCATCTTATATTTTGGTTACTGTGGGGTTTGTAAGGTCTATGGCTCTGAGAGAAGCAAAGTCTGCAGTAGCAATTTTCAAATAGACTATTATCATACATGGTTTGAAACAGGTCTTTTTCCATTAAATATTGTATTAATATTTAATATAATAAAAATATTAATATTTTATTATAACATATTATTAAATATTTTCTTATTCTCCAATAAATATTTTTATTTTTATTTTTATTTTTACTTAGTGTAAGACCAGTAATAGGCAGTTTCTTTTCTGAACATAGAAGTATTCTGGATTATCAGAAAATCATTCTTTTCCATGTCAGTATTATTTGAACTAGCGTATGAAGTTTACCCACTTTAACAAACAGCAATTTAGAATGTCTTGGGGTATTTATTAAGACTGAAATAATTTGTCTTGAATCAAAATCATGCTTGCATTCTGTTAAATCATTTAAATTTTCTCCCAGTAACAGTACAGCACATGAATTTTTTTAATGTGTAGTCCAGTTTCTGTGTGATCTGAGAAGAGACCTGTGCTTGGGTACAATCTTTCAGACAATCTCTTTATTTGGAAATGACATGGTCTTCATATTTTGCAGGAAACAACTTTGAAAACAGGAGAGCTACCATATTTGTAGTTACCTAAGGTTAATAATAAAAGAGTTCCTTTGGCACAGAAAAATAAAGGAAAATGAAAGCGATATCAAACTTAAAGGTGAGATGTACTTCAGTGCCCACTGCAGTTCATTTCCAACTGAACTGGTGCCACTACCATTCAATACCTGGGTTATAAGCCTGCTATTTTCCAACAGTATTTGGAAGCCCCAAACATATTTGAATATGAATTCTGTGGCAAGCCATTTGGAAAATTGTCTCAAAACAGCTCTTCTTGAGAAGTCCACTGCTGTTCCCACTAAGGTCCACAGCAATCTTAGAGAAGCACAGAATCAACAAAGCTGCTAAGAGAGACAATTATACTTTACACAAGACTGTATACAAGTCTTACCCTTCCTTGTTACTGTCAGCAATTTTCCTGCTTGCTACCAAAGACAGTATGCCTGGCTTTTGTTTATGCTTTTGTCGATGCTTTCAAACTTCTATTCCTCTACTTTTTTTCTGGGCTGTCATCCTAGGAATTTAATATCTTGTAAAATAGTATTTGTGCAAGTTGTGTTGTGGCTTGAAGATAGTCTGTTCACAGCTGGTTGCTCAGCCATTATCATCTGAATAACTTTTGGACTTTTTCTTATCTTCCTGTTTCTTTCTTTGATGACTACTTACAAACAATGCCAGTATAATTATGTGTTCAGATAACCTCTTGTCATTGTTATTGTTCTGCATGACCTATATCTATGGCTTGATCACATAATCCTAGAATTTCTCTGGCACGCAATAAAGGAGATCTGTAGTGCTGTGTTGGTATTCTTCATACCTCAAGTAGAGAGGTCTTAGAAGCTTCTTTTTAAAAAATCTGTCTATCCGGAACTTGCAAGGAAATATAGCTGGGAGCTAAGGAATGATCATGTAGAGAAGGACTGAAAAATGTCAATACTCCTCCAGAACTGGCTTCAATTAATTAGCATAAAACTGGTGATAAAATATTCTTAGAGAAGAAGGTGTAGCTGAAGAGAAGATTTCCAAGGGGGACAAAAAAATCAGGAATCACACGACTGGTGTGCTGCCAAGTCTTGTGAGATCGAGTTAAATTTTTCAACATACTACAAATGACACGTACAGAGAAGATTCTGGGAAGTCCACCAGAGCCTTCATTAATGCTGGCTTGTGTTTACCAAGGAGCTCATGTGTGCCCTTGGAGTGCTAGAAGCACATCATCTTCTTGTTCTAAACTCTAGGTTTAGTAAACTCTGTTTTTCTCTGTGTATAGATATATCTGGGTTTCTTAGGTTAGTAAGTTAGATTTTTTTTGGGATAGAATGCACTGCCTTATTGTCAACCTGTGTATTTCCATAAACAAAACAATGAGGGCAAAGTAAAGATTAATTTATTAGGAAAGTACTTATTGAAGAAGTTGATGACTTTCTAACACACAGAAACAAATTGTAGTCCCTATTCTTGTTTGTCTTTCTACATTCCACCAACATGAAAGATGCTAAATCATGTTTATTTTCATCTTTATTTTAATGATAATATGATTCTATGATTATCAGAACAGTTCTTACGGTTGCTAGATGTGGGATCCAAAGTCATTGCAAACTCCATCCTTAGTCCTTATATTCCCTAATACAGAAAGACAACTACAGTAAAAAAAAAATCTTTACAGAAATTGAAAAAAAAAATCTATTTTAATTCATGCTTTTCATCCCCTTTGCAATTTGTTTGGTTTATTTCATGCTCTTGAGGTAGGACTCTTCTAGTTTTCCAAGGTTACTGCCTGTGTTACACTTGACACTTAGAGCTCCATTCTGATCTGATTGAAACAAGGATATAATACAGTGAATCTGGATTGGTAGGTGGATCAAGCTTTTCTTTCAGTGTCTTTTCCTATTTATTAACATGTGAAACATCAGCTATATCTTCAATCTAAGTACATTGTTAGGCACTGAGTTTGGGTTTAGTTCTGTGGGTTCAGAATAACATCTTTTAACTCTGATATATATAGAGAAAATTTGATTACTTGACCCTTCAATGAGACTGTGCTGCTATTTATCCTGACAGATAAAGAGCTTTCTTTCATTTCTCTCATTCTACATAGCAGGAGTCCTGGGCATATACTTGAAAACCCTACCAATAAAAATCACTGTCAGACTTGAAATCAGTCAGTTTTTTTATTGATTATCTTCCAGCTACTCATGTAACTAGTTGAAGACAATATGGATTACTGTTTAGATATTGAAGATACTAGTTACTATTTTTTTAAATTAAGTGTATATGTTGTATTAAAGAAGTAAAATATCAAGTACCATCTGTATACAGTCATTGGCCCATCATTAACTTGCAAATAATATAAAAGGAAAAAAAAACCCAGAATACCATAAAGAAAAACTGCCTTCTTGTTACAATAGAATTTGCATTACATTTCAAAGAAAATCTGAGCGCTTAATATAGGGGTACAAAGTAATCTCTGATTATACATCCAGAATCTAGTAAGATATTTCATTCTTAGATCAGAAACAATTAGTGCATCAGGTGTTCTGACTGTATATACATTCCTCTGTTATTATAACATGAACCTGAATGTATTCTTCCTTCAACTTCCTTTTTCAGAATGCCCTTGGTAGAACCTTACTCAGCTGATTAGAAAAGAGACGTAATAGATCTTGACACTGGAAAAGGAATATGTTTTTAATATTATAAGTGTTTTATTGTATTTATTATAGTTTATTTAATTAGTTTATTTTATTATATTAAAGTGATTTAAAAGAAATAACATTAATTTAAATTCTAGCTTTTCTGATTTTTATTGAAAGTTTGAACTAATATCATGAGCTGTATCTAGAATTTGGCTGTTCTGTGTTTAGTACATCAGAATGAAGCCCTAGAAACAATTTTTCTTGAACGCTGGAAAATTCAGATTTAATCCATGTCTGACCTTTGCAGTATAATCCCTCCCTTTGTGTTCTTTAAACATTAAAATGGTAATGTACAGATTATTTACGTCAAAAATTACAGGATAATGGAGTCTACCTGACTTAGAGATGTGTTTGTAAGCATAAGCATGAACATTGTTTTGGACTGTGCAAACTGAATTTTATGTGCATTTTGAAAATGTACATAGTTTCTTGTCAACAAGAAGATCAATGAAGTGCTGTCTAAATTGTTCATCCAATACTTAGCCTTCCTAGTGTTAGCATTACTGTCAACTTTATTTAGAGAACTTCATTTATTTAAAATTTCATTCACTGTGGGAAGGATAAGGAAGTAAATCATGTCTCAATAATGGGAATCTGGAAGGGGAAGTAATTTTCTTGTGTATTGAATGAAAGCCAAAAGGTACTAGGTCATTTTGAGCTTTGCATTTGAGAGAGAAGCTTTGCCTCAAATGATTCTGACCAGAATAGTCTTAAAAGTCCGGGTGTCACCAAAATTAATGGACATTATACTGTATACCTGGTAGTTCAAAAACAGTGTGGGTAACATCTATCTAGTAGCTTTTCTTATTTCTTATGGGAAGAATATGGTTGAAAAACCCATTTTTCCATTCCCTGTGGAAAGACAATTGTTTTTTGAAATTACCTCTTAGCATAACTGTCTGTTAGAGTATAACATGACTGAAATGCTTTGACACCCAGTCAGCCCCACAGATGACTTATGAAATATTCTGTACTAATGCATAAAACTCCTGCCTCTTCCAGTTTCTTACATGACTAGAAACAGCAAAGGGAATAGCAGCAAGACAGGCAAACAAAGACATTTTCATGGGAAAATTATAGTCTTCATCTATTGATAGATACAGAAAAATTCAGAATCCTAAGCTGATTAACACTCAGTGTACACCACTCTCTTGGATAATTCAGAAAATCTTGATTTATGTAGTTAGGTTAGGAGCAGCTGCCACTCCCAGCCATTTCATCCCACAACTCCCTCCTGATCCAGCCAGTAAACCCAAGGACATGGGGACTCCACTGAGGCTGAGGGACCAAGCTGTCCCTTTTCTGTATGCAGGTTCAACCAGTAGCAAACTGCAGAATGTGTCAGAGAGTAAAAGGAGGAAGAAGGCATGCAGGAGAAAAGAGAGGAAGTAAGGAAAAAAGTCAAAAGACTTCAGCAAACATTGCTTGGTTTCTAGCTGATCCAGAGAGCAGCAACAGCAGAATATTTTTGGGTTACTGTCTCAGTCTGTTCATCTCCTCCTGTCCACTGACTGCTTCCTGTTCTGCTGTCCACTGGCTTCTGTCAGTATAATAAGGTATAATTGCAGTTGAGTTTGACTTTCTGCTTTAAATTCTGTGCATCCAGCCTTGCTTCCTGATACTAATATAGTTCATACTTCAGATGCAGTGAAGCTGAGAATCTCGTATTGAAATACCTCTGTGGTTAGTTCTGGAATGGTCTCAAATTGTTGAATCTAATAATACATTTTTAACTTAGATATTTCGTTCATACTCTTTTTGATGTGAACAGTGAATTGTGGATCTCAGTTTTGATCTTATTTTTCAGTTAGTTTTTGTAGGATGGTGGATAATCTTTCATTGTGTTCAGATATAGCTGTATAATTTCCTTGGCTTTGCAGGGTTTACATGAATATTACTGTATACCCTTGAATTTAATATTTAAACCAAAGGAATGGTGGAAGTGCTCTGAACACAAAGGTGATATGTAGATTTCCTGCCCTGCTCTGGTACTGCTCTAAAGATCAAAATGAAAATATGCTTTGTGTTATTTTGGGGATTCATGCCTGAGAGGAGTTCTAGGGTTCAGTGACAGTTCAAAAACAGACAATTATACTGAAAAAGTAAACTCTTTAAATATAACTGGGGAAAGATCCTGGTAGGAACATGCAAATATTGTGCTTGCATCCACCAAACAACAAGAACTAACTTGCACTTTTGTCTCTCTCTTCTGTTGTCTGTAAAGCCTCCCATAAATTAGTTTAATCAGTCACTAGAAAGAACTTAAAGAAAGTAGGAGGCAGGTTTCTGAAAGCCCTGTCCTCTTTTCATCAAATAAGTCACAAGACAATATAGGTCATGTCCCTACAACTTCATTTTTCTGCCTGTCCAAAATAACAACTTTGACAGTCCATTATTAGCATTCTTTTTTGGCTGGTTGGTTGGTTGGTTGGGATTTTTTTGGGGGATGGCATTTGATCTGAGGAGGTTATTATGCACTAGTTAGGCATTTGCGGGATTGCCAAGGAGCTTTTCCTTCTCCATTGAATGTGTGTTAGTATGATGTTGCTATACATGAGTCTCATAGCAGTTTATGGCTTCCTGAAATAGTGTCATATTTCTAGTCCAGAGGTGATACAACCTCAAAGCAAGCCTAGCTTCTTGAGATACCTGTCAGAACTAACTTTTAATATTATCCCAGCTTAATTACTGTAGCATCTCTAATTCTGTGCCACCACCAGTGAACTCTGAAGTGAATGCTTACTAAAGTGAGTCAGGGAAATTTAGAAGTCACCAAAACAAAATTTAGCTAATGAGCGAGATCACTTTAGAAAATTTTAAAAAGTATTAATTATCTCTGGCAAAGCCTTTTAGTTGAAATGTATCTTAATTAGATTTTGGCAAAGACTTATGTGTAACTAGTTGTGGGTTTTTTAATAATAGGTGCTGTATTAGGCATCATCTGACCTCAAGCACCTGTTGCTTGTTTTTCTAATTGTTGCCCCCTTTTTCAGCCAATTCAGCTATTTATGTGGCATTTGAAAAACTGTATCCAGGAACAAAATTTGAAGTTAGGTTCATCCCTTTTTTCTGTCACTGTTCAAATAATATCAGTTTGATAATCTTTTATTCGCCTGTCTCCACAAATGCTATTGAAAAGGCCATAAAACATTGGAGATTGGTAAGGTGGATAGAAAAGTGGGAGAAGGAATGGGAGCTGTAAAATCTATCTTACACACCATAGCAAATGTGTGTGATATTTTACCCTTGTCAGACAAGTACTGCATGGCTGGCCATCTACCTAGCTGAAATCTGCAACGCCATCATAAATTTTTCAGGATTTTTTACCTTCTTTACCTTCTTTTCAATAAACTGTTGTCACCC
>WBNO01004585.1:114-16692 GCA_013400575.1 Peucedramus taeniatus | reverse complement strand
AATGAATTTAGTCTTTTTCAGGGAGTAGGTTGTTGAAGGTTTATAAGTAGTGAATGAGTCTCTCCACTGTCTTATCAAGGACATTTTTCTTAAGTAAATTGACACATTCACTTCTGAAGGGCATTCAGTTAAACAATTGTATACAAACATGTTCTGTCTCCCTGCCTTTTAGCCTGAGCAAGACACTAAGTCATTGTCATCTCTTGTAAACCACCTTCAAACACACAAGAAAATGAATGTATTCAGAGCAAAACAGAAAATGCTACAGAATGTCCTCAGATTCCTCAGAAGTGATCAAGGACACTAGATTTTAGGACTATTTTCAAGTTTACATAACGATTCCAGCACAAGTATTCTTTGCCCATGAACGAAAAGACAAAGTGACAAAGACTGAAAACCTAGTTCTAGAGAAGGCTGAACTGGAAATTCATGTAATGACTGTATTTTTAGTAAGAAAAATCAGAGAAATTAGAATGTGAGTTCTAAAATATAGCAAGGAGATAAATCCTTTTCCTACTCCAAAAATATATGTATGAGAAAGAAGGAATGAGAAGCAGCAGCAGAGAAGACTGGAGGAAAAGTTTGCAGAAAACTTCCATCCTTTAGACAAAAATTAATGAATCATCAGCAGTAAACTTAAATTCTTTCAGGTAGTTGACAATTACTTAATAACATTGCAATGTAAATTAATAACTTTATAATTTTTTTTTTACCATCTTGCCTTTGTTCTATCCTCATCTAGGAAATCTGTGTTTCTTTTTCTTTGAAAATAACCTGTCTTAAGTCATGGAGTAGAAGTAGTAGAAGAGGTTAATAATGCTCTTTATTTTGCTTTTCTGCAGGGTTTCCTGTACAGATGAATGACTCGGATCACTCCCTATTCGAGCATTCTTTCCAAGGATGCATGCAGAGTATTCATGTGGATGATCAGCTGGTGGACTTGCATGCAGTGGAGCAAGGCGAGCTGGGAAGCTTTGTCAATGTCACCATTGACATGTGTGCCATTATTGACAGGTAAGTTGTGGAGAGATCACCCATACTCTGATACACTGACACATCGTTCCTATTCTGAAAACACAGTGATCCAGAAAAGATGGTCCTGACACTGCCAGTGATCATGTCAAGGTGGCTGACCTTTTTAGCAATGAGAACCAATGCTTGGGTGATGGAGATGATGGCTTTAAATTGTAGACTGTGTAGGGTGCAGTGTAAAGAAACTCTCAAATCTCTCCACTCACCAGCAGAGGAGGAGGTGAAAAGTTCTTTTAAGTCAGGCTCAGCCTATATGTCAATAATATGGCTGCCTTGAATAGAGAAAACTCCTCATTTTGTCTATTTCTTAGATGACTGTTAGGAGACCTTTTTGCAACTAGTTGTGACTCCTGGCTTCAGTCTCTTCTGGCTTCCCTGTGTTCCTCAGAGAACTAAAGCAGGTCCGCATGCTTGCCCATCAGAGAATGTAATAAATGCTCTAACTTAATTAAAGTAATGCTTACTGTGTTTTGGTTTTTTCCAATCTGAGAAGAGTAATTGAGAATTAGAGCAGCCTTTTGCTTTGGCACTACCTTTTCAACCACTTACCTATATTGATTTTTGTTTCTTCTCACTAATGGTTTCTTTGTTGTCAAAAAAAAGAAAATACCAGGAAAGAGAGAAAGAACAAGTAGCCCAACTCCTGAATGCAGGCAGTTTGGCTTATCATGAAAAATACCTTACATTAAAGCCATTGTGAGCCTGTTGGAAAGCTGAAAATGGCTTTTTCAAATAGTGTTCTGAAAGAAGCAAGGAGTACCAGATCAGAGAATCCTGGAATAATTCAGGTAATAACCAACTACTGGAGTTCATGTCACCCTCTAAAGGCAGGGCCAACTTCAAAGCTACATCAGGTTACTCAGGACCAGTTGAGCTTTGTATATCTCCAAGGATAGATATTCTACTGGCTCAGTGCTTTTGGGTATCATCAACAAATATCTGCCTAGTTGTCGTAAAGAAATGCATTCTTTTAATTTCCTACTTTATTTTAAGAGACTCTCAGAGATAGATGCTACTGTGAAAAATCCAAAATATAATTTCCTGCTTTGGTCTTGCAAAATGCCTTCTCTTCCTGAAAGGTAGACATCCATTAGCACTAAATGAGTTGTGGTAGGTTGACCAAGGCCAGCAGCCAAATACCCCCCCTACCTTTATCTCTCCTCCCTGTCCTGAGAGATGGGGAGAAAAACAGAAGAAAGGCAAAAAGACTGGTGGATTAAGAAGACAAGTTAATAAAAAAAGAAAAAGCTGCACATGTAAGCAAAGAAAAAAGAGAAATTTGTTCACTGCTTTGCCTCAGCAAGCAAATGTCCAGCTGATCCCTAGAAAGCAGACAGAGCCTCACCTCAGCACATGCAGTGGGTGTTTTGGAAGAGAAACTCCATAACACTAAACATACTTCTTTCTTCTTCCATTCCCTGAGGTTTTACTGCTGGGCATGCTGTTGTACAGTATTGAATTTCCCATGGGAAACTGCTTCCAAAGTTTCAGTTTGGCTCAGCTACCCCAGCTATGTCCTTGTCTAACCTCTTACCCACCCCCTCCTCCCAGCCTTTAAGGGGAAGGGTGTGCAGAGAAGCCTTGATGCTTCTGCGCAGGCGTTGTCCAGCAGCAGCCAAAAGAGCAGTCTGGTACCAGAGTGGTTTTAGCTGCAGCTGGAAAACACAACTGTTGCCCTGATTTTTCAAGTTTTCTAAAGCCTTCTGATATTTACATTATTGTACAGAACTTTCTCACACACTTTATGTAAATAACTTACCGTTTTCATTCTTTTATGGGGGACGAGCAACTTGATGGACTGTTGGGTTGCCCAGTGGCATTGAGGAGGTGGCACTGTCACCCTCCAACGACACTGTCGTTTCAGGAAGATATAAAATTGGAGTGGAGTCAGATTTTAATAAACAGTTTTTTCTTTTTGCCTAGAAAAGAACTGCTTTGCGTTGTTTGTGCTGTGTCCTACAGTGACACACAACATCCATGGACTCCTGGGAAAAAGATTAATTCAGTGACTACACCCCAGCCAGACCCAGTATACCACTGCAGTAATCTCAGGGTTACAGCACATGCTTTGGGCTGTACCAGTGAGCTGCTCTGGCATGTCAGGCTACTTTATATTGATTCTCCTCATGGACCTGTTGAAGGTTGAAGTCATAATGAAAGAAGCATATGACAAGCTGGTGTCGTAGGGATGAAGTTTGTTCTGTCTCCTCACACATACTTGAAATTTAAAAGAATTTCTGTGTTTAGTATTTGTCAGTTTGACTTGGTTTTATATTTAATATTTGGTTTTGGAAATGCAAACTGACTTGAAAGAAAGGACATGAAGATACAGCTGATTAAGTCTCTGCTTTTCCTCCAATGGATAAATTTAAGCTTATGCTTAAATTTATATTGTTTTATGTATTGATCTCAATGATTGAACACATTTATGCCAGTTTCTATTAGAAAAAAATCCATTATTATAGCAAAGTTAATCAGAATTAAGGTTTTGAAATATATTATAATGTAATTACAAGTAACTTACAGTGTAAGTTAATTAGTATCAAAGCTTTATGATGCATTTATGGAATACAAGACTTAAGGCTTCCTATATGTTGAGTGAACAGCTTATTTTGGAAGTTAACTTCTCATAGAAGTTACTATTTAGAACTTATTTCTTTTTATAGCACATAATATGAATCCAAATATTTCATATGATGCCATGTGCCACATAAAAGTTATATATAGTGGCCTTTTATGATATGAAAAATATTATTTTTGAGTATTATATATTAGGTTTATTATATATATAAACATCTGTATTCATAACAGAGTCTTTCATAAATAACATTGTTTTATCTATGCTTACGTATGTATGTATTTATATTTTCTTTATATAAGAGAATATATTCTCAGTCTGTTTCTCTCTTCTACCACCTTGGGCTCTGATATCATTCTCATAAAAGTTAAAACTGTATGTCTTACATTTGTGCTTTTTAAGCACAGGAAGATTGTGTTACAAGCAGAGTAGCAGTTACATAGTCCCAAGAAATTGGAATAGTAACTGAAGTTTCTTAGGGTTGGCTTTGTTTTTTTCAATTATTGAGATGTAATCAAGTTTGTAGTTTTCCCATGGAAGTTACTTTGTACTTTAGAGCAAACCCTTTAGCTGAGAAGTAAAAATGCCAAGCTTTAGATCTGACTGGATTTTCATGGCTGTCTTATTAACATCTGCAAATAAGAGTTTACAAGCACTTCTGCTACAATATGCCATTACATATAACATTTTTATGTGGCTTTCTTTTAAGGAATGCAAATACCATGGGTGCTCTATACCAACTCAATTTCACTTCCTTTTGTAAGGAAAATTAATCCACAAACATCAGAAGTTTATGTCCAAGAAGGAGACAGAGGAGTCCCTTTTACTTTATTCGAATAAAGGGAGAGGCCATGGGGCATTCCCCTGGGGTCTCTCAAATTTTTGGAGGACACAGCCTCCTTTTTATCCCAATTTCCCGGCCGCATTTCCCTCTTTCTTTCCCCATTGGCTGAGGTACTTGAGAGTACAGACTTCCCAGAACACCTGATCCCAAAGATTCTCCTCTAATGTATAACCCTCCCTTTTAATTTTTAATTCTTACAGAATTTAGAGGTTTTCTTTCCCATTGTTTCTTTCATCTTTCAATGTCTAATTTAATTTATCAGCAAACCTAGAGTTTATTTGTAAAAGCAAATATCTTTTTCCATTCATCAATCAGTGGAATCCTTCCTATTGTTTCTTTTATCTCCCAGTGCTAGTTTTATCTACCAGCAGACCCACAGCTTGTTTGTAAAGACAAATCCACTACTCCTCTCACTTTGAAAGGGGAAGATACTTGTGGCTTGTCATAGTGGGATCCTCCTGCTTTTTTAAACTAGTTTGGATCTGAATCACAAAGGCTTCAGTCATCATCAGCATCAACATGGAAATTGCTTTCATAGCCACAGTTCAGTAAAGACCCCCATGGAACAAAAAGATAAGCTGTCACATTGAATTATTCTTACTGCAAGCTTCAGCCATTTCGTTCAGGGGACAAAAGGTGAAGTTGTAAAAGGTGGCATTTTTCATTAGCCAGAGTGGTTAGTAAGGAGGGGAGAGTTTTCTCAGTAAGAACATAACAAATGTTACTGAGGGTTTGTTGAGTTTTTAGGTTGCACCTTCCTGAGGGTAACTGCTTCCAAAGTCCCAGGTTCTGCTGAGCTAAATTCTGGCCTGACAAGGAAAAGGTTTCTGCATTTTATTTCCAACAGTTTTGAAAAATGTGAGAAGAATAGTAATGTTAGAGTATTACACTTGTACTTGGGAGATACAAGTGTTGAACCAGTGTATTTTTATTTTGTCTTCCTCTCCTCACGTGAGCTTTTTTTTTTCCTAAAGATTGTAAGCTGAGATCTAATTACAGGGGAGCACCAAAGTTAAGGAATATTCTCTTTTTACCAGCAGTTAAATAGCATAAATGTATAAAATTTCATGCAGGTATGTATGATTATAGGCACTTAAAATGCTACTGAGAAAAAAAATAATCATCCCTATTTCTGTCTCTTAATTACCTACAGTTGCATTAGCAATGGAAATTGAATTGTTGTCACAGTGATCCACGTGCTGCATTGTTTGTGACAGCACAGGTCCCTTTTCACCTCCTTTACTTAACATTAACAACCTAATGTTTTGTTACAGCCCATATGGTACTGTTGTACTTTCAGATTTAAGCACAGGACATTGAACAGGAATTACTACTCACAACTAATTTATCCCGGCAGTCTCAGAGAATTCCAAAGTGTTCCTGACTTTATGATGGCTAGAATTATGGATTTTAATCACAAAATCACAATAAGGGAATACTAAAATTATTTCAAAATACAGTGTCAAATCTGCCATTGGAAATTATGTAGCACATAAGTAAATTTTAATTAAAATTTTTGTGTTCCATGTGAAAAAATGGAGGGGAAAATGAAAAAATTTCATGTGGCTGTTTCTTATGTTTTCTGAATGTGTAATCAGTGTGATCCTCTCTTTAACACAGTGAGATGAATTAGATTCCAGTTTTTGAGAATAATTTCGCATTAAAGATTAATTTAAGTAATCAGATACGTGCAGCAGAACATTTCTGGGTGATTATTACTTACCTGCTGTGTGGATACACTCTGTGTGACACAGTGCCAGCACCCAGCTTTAATCCCATACAGCTACATTCTGTCAACTGATTTTTGATTGCCAATCAAAGTTTGAAATAATTAATCCAAATAACAGAACACAGCAAGCATATCGTTGTTTGTATATGGCCACAATGTAACTGGCAGCAATACAAAGTTTCTTTGGAGTTAAAAATCATCATGCCAAATAGTATTAAAGTTCTTCATTTCTCGATCTTTACACGGGCTTTAGGATTCTGCCCTTCCTTGCTGCTCTTCCCCTCCCTCTGCCAGTTCAGTGGTTAGACAGACAGACATTATCCAGCAGTGCTCTTCATGAGGAGCAGATGATATAACCATGTCCTGTCTGGAAGCAAAACCTGCTTTGCAGTTGAGATTTTCCCAACTCAAATTCACCAAAAGAAAGTTATGTAGGACTGGGGAAGGGCTGAAACTACACCATGGCTTCAGCCTGCAGACATTCCTGGCCATATGGCTAGAAGGCACTTCCCACCTGTGCCTTCTCCCTCTCCTCTTCTTCTCCCCACATCTCTTTATAATCATACAAACTTTTCATGTGGGAATGGAGGTGAAAGCTGCCTTTCAGTGAGAGAGATTCGTGTACATTTACATCATAATCTATCTCTGTCCAAAAGGTGACTTTGTAGGCAGAGATTATACCTCAGATGACAATGCTTCTAATACTGTGTATTATGTTCATTATGTACCAGAGTACACAGTGACAACTGCCATGTTATTAACACAGATCAATAGACAGCTAGGAGGTTACAAATTCTACAGAGCTAACCACAAAATAGGAATACTTGAATTAGTTTTCTTTTTGAAGCATATATTAATTTTTTGCAAGATTTTTTTGCTATGAAAATATCTCCATTCTCAAAAAAGAGGATGAGGGGAAACATTCTAAAATTCAGGGAAGAGAAAGCATGAGAAATATTAAAAATTTAATAAACTGGGGTTTTCCATGCATTAACAAACCTTTTCCCTTGCACGCAGCTGGAAACATTTGAATAACTTGCAAAATTTGACAGAGTCTATGAAGTACTTTGCAATAACTGAGAAATTGACTGGACATTCCAGCTGTCATTAGTTAGAATGGGACTCCCCAAGACAGCAACAGACAGACAGACAGACAGAATAAGATAGTGATTAGATCATGGAAGCATTTAAAAAAAAAAAAAAAAAGAAAAAAACAACGCACTGTAAATAATGTAATAACTAGTAAGTCTTTAAACAAGTTGGAATGGTTTAAGATGCAGATGGTTTGAATGATATTTTATTGCCTTTGCCATGTTCTATTTTTAACTTTTTCCTATATTACACAGGTTACAATAGTCAAGAACATTCTTATAAGACTCTTTTAAGTAATGTGGGGGTTGTACATCATCTTGTAGCTGGACACCTGAACATTTTGAAATCTCAGAAAATCCTCAGTTGTTCTTTGTCTTGTATTTAATCGTATAGAAGCTCTTCACAGAGAGAAAAAAAAATCTTTCATTTTAACTCTAAGGAATACTAATATCTTTGCTTATTATTATTTAAAAATGTAGGCTACTGAAATAATTTTCTTGAGAGAGTGGATTATTTATTCATGAAAAACACTTGTTCGTGCTACAACAAGAGCTAAGTCAGTAAACATTTAGGTATACTTCAGAGGAAGAGGAGTATGTAACACAGAGTTCTGCATAACTTGGCAGATAATAGAGGTAGCCTCTGAGCTGCGGGATTGTTTTTCTCCATGGCCTGAAAGAAAGGTAACAGCATGGGGTTTGTTATTGGGAGCCAAGTGGCAGAGAACTTGGCATCATTGTCACCCAGAAGCTGTGCCAAGTGCATGGTCACCAAGGGCAGGGACAGCATTCTGGGCCCCCTGGCACAGGGACTGCCTTGAGGCCAGCATCCCAAAGGTCCTCCTCTGGAGATACTGGGTGAAGGATGAGTCTGTCACAAGTGGAATTGTGAAAGGAGCACCCTGTCATCCTTGTGGCACAGTGCCACCATCCTGCAACACCGCAGTCACAGTGCTCCGGAACAGGATAAAAGGGAACATCCTCCCATCTCCCACTGCCGTAGCTGGCCTGAAATCAGTTGGAATACATCAGAGAGAAGTTCTTGAGGAGTCGGTAAAATCACTTGAAGCTGAGGGAGGAGAACTGGAGACAGGACAGGTCTTCTGGAGGTGCTCCACTGCAAAACCAGTTCCTGCAGGGTCCCTTCAAAACTCATCTGAGGGATTGAAATTTTTTTTCAGCTGGATAGCCATGGCAGCACAAAGGGAATGCCTTAAGGAGTACTCCAGAACTCCCTGTCCTCATACTCCATGGAGCCAGGGGCAGCAGTCATTAGAAAAGAGGCGCAGAGGTGTTACAAGGTATCCCGGTGCTTGGAGCACACATTGGCACTCTGCCAGGTGCAGCAAGGTGGATCAGGCCAAGGGCATTTGCTCATTCTTGGAAGACCCCGACATGGACCCAGGTGGAGCAGAATAGAAGTCAGGCTTCTCCAGGGAGGTATGCCCACTGTGTGGGAAGAGGAGGCAGGTCTTGCATTGTTCAGGGAATAGCTGGTTACCACCTTTGGGATCAGGAAGGAATTTTCCTCTGCGGAAGACTGGCACTGGCCCTTGGCAGGTTTTTGCCTTCCTCTGCAGCATCGAGCACGTGATGTTAATGTTTCCTCTGGGCACTCTTGGCCAGGTTGCTGCCTACTGCTCATGCCCCATGAAGATGGGCAGCCTCTTGTCCCCTGCAACACCTTTTGCCTTCCTCTGCAGCACTGAGCGCAGCCCTTGGCATCCTTTGGGCCACTTTGACCAGGTGCCTGCTGCCCTCGTGCCTCCCATCTGGTGGGAGAAAGCTTTCTAGACTTCCTAGACTTTCCAGGGATGGCTTCCATTGGTTGCTTCTTGTCTTCGGTGACATTGAGCACAGCCCTTGTCAGGGCTCCTCTGGGTCCCTGTGGCTCTGTTCCTGCCTACTGCATTGCACCTCCGATGCACCACTCATGCCCTGGATCTTTCTGGCTGTCTTCCAGTCCCTTCACCATCTTTGTTGCTCTTCTTGGGATGCGTTCAAGTACTTTAGCATTGGTTTTTAAAAGGTGCGGCCACAGTTACAGGGGTTCCTGCCATCCAGGCACACACCTGCTAATGTTTACTAATCTGGTAAGATTAGCAGGGAAAGGATTTGAAGAAAAGTTGATAATAGTGGCAAACTTTTAAAACATTTTTTAAATAATGTTGCAAGTAGTTTTGCAAGGCCTTTGTTTTTTTAGCTGTCTGCTACAACATGACTAATATAGGAACAGCCTAATCAAATGGAGTTATCTATAATTTATAAAAGTCGTGAGCAAAATCTTTGTGTGGAAATTAATTTCTTGTTTTTCTTACATGCATTAGTTTGTTTAGGGGACTTGATTGAATGTGCAGCTTGTATTACATTCATACGTAATTATTATTTTATTCTCATTTTCGTGTGGGGAAGATGAGAGCACTGAGCAAACATCCAGAAAGCTCTTTCTTGGACATGAAAATATACTCTTACAAGATTAGATGCTAAATATTTACCTGATCCCATAATAAAACTGTTGAAACTAGCTCCCTGCTTACTTAACTGAGTTCTGAAGTCAAACTGCTTTGATGACTCTCTCAAGTTATTCATCACTTGTTACTCCTCATCAATTCATAACTGAAAAAGTTAATATATTATGCAGATTACTTATTTTTATGTGATTAAGATATCTTCTGGATGAACAGTGCTGCTATTCTTAATGAAGCTGTCTCTATACATTCATTCTTCAAAATAAAGGAAACCAGATTTTTGTCTCAATTTTAAAGTTTACGAAAAATTTAATGAATGCTTAGAAGTTTCAGGAACTGTCTGCATTACTAGTAATCTTTAAATAAGACTAAAATTGCATCATCCTCTCATTTGCATTTTTTAACTATGACTCTCTCAGATATGAATATCAATACTTCTACTAATTTTTCCCAGTAAAATAAAGTGGATAATCATTATCCAAACAAGTAGACTGTCTGTCTACTACTGACTGTAATAGATTTGATTATATTCTATAATTAGTAGGCATGCTAGTATTTGATATATAAGACATAATGTTGTAATAAGTAATAATGCCATATGCTCTAAATATTTTCCAGATACTAGGAAAAAATTCTTATAGACATTTTCTTTCTGTACAGTACAATTAGGATTATGACCAGTCTTATGACTGCAGCTCTGAATTTGTAATCAGGTATCAAGCTATGAGTAAATTTAACCCATTCATTAGAAATATGTGCATCTGTAGGACAACCAGTCCTGTTGGATTACTAGAATTTTTACTGGACATGTTATGAAGAAGTTAAACCATAGAATAACCATTTCATAATCAGAGAATATCTTTCAGTAGTAATAATTTTGAACAAATGTCTAACTAAGATGTTGGGTCCATCTCTTGTTCATACAGGCAAGCAATAAAGTCTCCAAAATAAGTAGTTTATCTTTCATAAAATGCTGCTCCAAATAAGTATAGCTATTTGTGGATGGAGCCTGACTTTTAGCAGAAATTGCTTTACTGTACAGTTCCTGCTGGATTTACATTGTTTCTTTTTTTTGTTCAGAAATCATTATAATTTTTATATGAGCATATTGAACTCTTGCAGAATATTCACATTGGTGAGAGCCTAAAGAAATAGAGCTATAAGTGTAATAGATTAGAAGTGGTCTTGCAGTAGTTATAGGTTGCTCTTTAAAACATGAAAAAAAAAAGAGATTACTATGCCGTCATTGGAAATCATTAGTAATAGTAATAATGTCTAGATATGTGCATTAGGCTTAATACTGTCTCTGTATCTCTCCAGTTCCTTTTCTCAAAAAGAAATGCTTATTTCAGTATTTCTGCTGGTAGTGTGTTTGCTAGTGATTAGTCTCTTTCAAAAAATGACTGTCTATTCATCAAGGAAGGTGTTATTTCACATTCAGTATCATATTTCTCCCAGATACTGATATCAAAAATCTTTTGCAGAACAATACAGTGCCACCTAAAAATAAACAAATGTGATCAAATTCATTTCTGCTACTAGCACATTGGACAGAACAGGTTCACCTTACTTTTTTAATGCCTTTCTCTAGTCAGCAATATTAAAATCCTGAGTATTCAGTATTTCTGGAATGTTTCTCATGACCTCTTCCTCTAAAGAAAATGTAGCTAAAGAAAGGTTAAGGCCTAGATTCTTTCCAGTATTCACATGTGTTAAAGCTCCCTAAACTTTGTAGCTCTCTCTGCCTGTGTGACTGGCATGGAGTCATGAGGGAGGAACTTTAATTCTGCGCAGCCTAAATAAGTAGACATGAGCATCAAAGAATGGGACTAACCACAGACGAAATACTGAGCAAGGCATTGAGATGAATGTAGGCAGAATGTTATGGCCTAGAAATATCTCAAATGAGAAAATACATCTATGTCATAATGAGGGGAGAACTTAGCACACAATCCTTGTATTGTACTTCAGAACATGACATGATTAGTTATAGGATGCAGAAGAGTTTGACAGAAAAGGGAGTGAAAAGAGGTTCAGTTTTTCTCTTGCTAGTTATGTAAACTTTAGGTGGTGAATCAGCCAGATGGGGTTTTTCAGTATAAGTTTCTTTGTAGGCACATAAGTAGTTTTGGGGGCCACATGGTGGTTGACCAGGATGACACATAAACATCAAGGCTGAGCACAGATTTGAACTCTGCCTCTCCAGTTCCACATCAAGCCTGTTTTCCAGTTAAACTGATCTTCCTTCCTGCATTATGTTGAATAGATTTAAAGCTAATGCACAAAAAGTTTATGATGAATTTTAGTATTTGTGAGTCTGCAGATTTCTGTTGTGCATCAAATTAAAAGCAGGTGGCAATTCTTGATGAGAAATTGAGTTAAAACCTAACCAGATTTCTTCTAAGAAACTGGAAAGAACAAAAGTCCTTGGAGGAATATGTGTCAGATGCTACTTGCTTAATCCTTGATATCTTCCTGGAAAGATTGTTTAAATGAACTAACTAATATAAGGTTTCAATAAACAGGTCTTCATTCATTCCCTTTAAATGTCACCAGTAGATTAGATTATATTAGCTGTTTTTAAAAAGGAGGGTGCAGAAAGGAAATGAATATTGAATAGAGATCTAGATTAGGAGAGATATGAAAAGAACTGGGTTTCACCATAAGTAAAATACTTAATCTGTGCAGTAACTATGCTCTTTTTTTCCTGTTATATAAAAAAAATTAAAAATAACACAAGGTGGAGCCTTACCTGAGTGATCCCAAAAGTAAAGTTATTTTACAAGGCCTGTTAATTTAGAGGAATCTTTAATGGTGCAATACTTCATTTATAACTGTAGAATAAATATGTTTTATATTTACCATTTCTAAGAGTTTTTAGCGGTGAAGTATATCACCAAAAAAAGAGAAAATGTCATAGCTATAACATTTTTTTCCAGAATTTTATATCAAATCTATACTTGTATATTTGCAACAAAATTTTTATGGCACTTAGTTCTTTCAATTTCTGTTACAAAAAAAATCTTAATTTTGGGGAATAAGATTACATTCCATGGAACTTTCTTATATAACAGTAATGAAAATAAAAAGATGGAAATATGCCTATTCCTACCCAAGCCATTCTGTAATTCTATTCTTTGGTTATTAGGCTATGGTTTTTGCTGTTTCATCAGAGCTCTAAAGTTGTTAATTAAGATATTCTGATGCACCAGTAAAACTGGCTATTCTGTTATTACGAGAGACTAAGAAATTCAGACATTTTATGACAAATAAAGCTATATTAAATAATGTATATAAGGAGAGATATAAACCAGAGACTTGTTTATTAGAAGATTCTCAGTGAAGCCAAAGCCAGTTTGATTGCTTAGCACCTCTGGTATTCCTCCCATATGTGCTTATGTGTTCAAATGAGTGTCCCCCATCTGTGGTGGGTCCCAATTTGGTGATCAATATTCAGACCGGCAGCAGAAAAAGCAGCATAACATGCAAGACTTCTCATGTCCTCCTTTCCATCTTAGTTGACTGTGGTAGGAGAAACAGGTTTGATTCTGTCTCAGAGAACATATCCAGACAGAAATGTCTGCCTGGTCAAGCTCTATTAATTGGTTGTCCTTTGTTAGTTGCCTAATTATTGCTCAGGAGAATGCATAAGCCCTGCAGAAGTATCTTTCAGGCCAGCTTCTGCCCAGAGCCTGTAAAAGCTGGACTTAACGTTGTTAAGTGTAGGTACCCTATACTTACTGCACACCAATTTTGCAAAATTTGGCATATTTATTAAAAAAAAGGTGCAAATTAGCCAAAGTAGAAGTCAAAGAAACCTATGCAGGTGGTTTGTTATTAAGTTTAAGGCAAGTGAGGGCAATAAATCATGGTCCACTTTCTGATTTCTAGAAAAAGCATACAAATGATGCCCACACATTTTACATTGGCAGGATTTTTTTTCAGTGGAATACTCATTAAAAGTATACATTTTTCTTATTAGAAACAATACTGGTGAACTCAGTGTTTCAATGCCAATTAGTACAACAGTTTTCCCCTGGGGGAGTTGGAAAAGAGATTTTAATCCCACAGTATAAATAAGGGCATAGATATGAAAAATGTCATGTGTTTGTAATTGTACCTAGGACTCAAAAGACTTTACAACTGCCTGCAAGGACCCTTGGATCAAGAATTTAAATCAAACTGACATGATGTAACAATAGCAGACAATTTCTCTAGGGTATTATAGATATCAGACCTATGGAGATAATTTTGTGCCTTGGAAAAAAATCTGATTCTTATTTCTTGAAAAGATAACTGTTGTTTGTACATTTGTGCATTTACCTGTTGCCATGCATTCTGCCAATAACATCTCTATTTTTCTGTCACTATGATAAGTTTCATTGTTAAGAGAGACTTGATACAGAACAGCAGTTAGACTTCAACTTTCTATTTTGGCAAAAGATAGTTACTCTATCAGCCAGATTTTTTTTAATCTAAGCAGAAGCTTTCATTGGTCCTTCTTACAATTTTTCATGTCACAACATTGTGATTGTTGTGATTAATCTGGGAAGCATTTAAAAAATTTCATATAATCCATAGAGGTTTATATATATCCCTAAGTGTTAGCTTTTGTAGATCATTGGTCAGAGATTGATTCAAGTAAGTTTGTAGAAGGATTTATTTGGTTTATCTATATCTGTTCATCCTTATTTTCTCACAGATGTGCATGGTCATTTCTAAGGCACCATTGTGAAATGTGATTCAAAAATATTGACTCAGCTGTGATTGATAGATTAACTACTGCTTACTATACTGTAATTGCAGGGGAAATGCTTTCAGAATTTTTGAGTAGAACTGGTATATAATATGTAATATAATATAGTTTGATTTTCAAAAGTTTAAATCATTAAATAGCCCATGCATTAAATGCATTGTATGGAAAGTTATCATCTAAAGGAAAGATTTATTCCACATTGAAATACCATGCAAAATTTTCTTCACTTTGTTCATTTCAGACAGTTAATGACCAAGAAAACAAAGGAAATTAGTCCTAAATAAATATAGAAAAAGTCACCTGTGATGTGAGTCAAATAACAATGCTATCTTACTTACAGTGCTCATTTCACTCAGTCTCACAGTTTTTAAGGGCTTGTAATTTTTTCACTTAAGGTTTGCTTCCTGTGTAAGGATGTTACTGGTCCATCCTCCTGGATTTCTGTTAAGTGTTGGATTCCTTCCAGATCAATTTCCTAAAACTTAAGAGACTGAAAAGTTTCCTAGACATTATAAAGATGATGGTGTTTGTACACAAACACAAGGAGAGTCTTTGATATACCTTATCTATTAAATTCCTATTCTTTAAAAGAAAGCTGCAAATTCACTGTCAGTTTTAATGAAGGTAGTTGTTATTTTCCCCTGTCTTTACACTCTTCTAGTGAAAAGAATACCAACCTACAGAGAATTCTGGGGGAAAGAAAAAATCCAACTCCTATAATGTTTCTTTTCACTTCAACATGAAAGGTAATATGTGCTCTTTTTCTCTTTTATATCAAGGAGATGATCTGCCCTTTCAATAGCACAATTCCTGCAGATTTTACAGTACTGTACACCTTTGTTCCGACTGCTCC
Organism: Peucedramus taeniatus; assembly: GCA_013400575.1. NCBI lineage: Eukaryota > Metazoa > Chordata > Aves > Passeriformes > Fringillidae > Peucedramus > Peucedramus taeniatus. The sequence continues at coordinate 1,341 of WBNO01004585.1, read as the reverse complement.
TCTGTGGTTGCTCAATAAACTCCAGACAGACACTAACTTGGTGCTGTTATACAAACTGACCTCAAAATCATTAACTCAACAAACAAAATTACTAATTTCTCAGATTCAACACTGTTCATTGTAGAATTTACAGATATTTCTTTCTCCTTTATTCTCTGTAAAGGTCTAGTTACCTTTTAAAATTATATTTTGTACTAATAACATGATAAGATCTCTCTTGCATGATATGGTGCCCATTGTATTAAATTTACTCGTCTGAAGCATTGCTCAAGGGGCCAGTAGTTGTAATATCTGTACTTTTATTAATATCTGATTCTTTGATCCAGGACCTCCACAAACAGTAACAAGTTTTTCAGCATACTGGCTTTCCACTGGTGGTTTCTTATTTTCACTCAAGACCAATCATAGTATCAAAGGTTAACTACTCCAGCCATTATTTAGTCAAATAATCCCCCTGACAATTATTATTATTTTATATTTATTATTTTGCATGTTTAGTATTGACAGCACTTACTTGGGCTTGTCTTGCCAATTTTTCATACTTTTACATTGGTGGTTGACAGCATGTTTCAACTTTCTAATGTTTCACTGGCCATATGAATATTAGTCAGAAAATGGCAGAAAATAAACAATGACTTTAACTCTGCAGCTGTAATTCACTCTCCTTCATCTGCTTACATAGTAGCAACCTTGTGTATCTTATTTATACAGTCTTACTTATGCTATTCTGAAAACTTTCATTTTATTGTTGTTGCCTCCAAGAAATGTCCTATAGAATATCTGTCTTACTGACTCTATCTTCCTTTCAAATTTTGTAGAATATATTCTTCTCCGCCCCTCATAATGTTTTTCTCTGATGGTGTTTGTTATTTGACTATGTAACTATTACTTAACTCTGTGGTACAGTTCATAATGCAGTTTGTATGAAATGTGCTCTGCAAAGTATAGTTGCGTTGTATCATTTCATAAAAGTACACAGTCGTTTCAGCAGTTTTCTTTGAACAGTATAATTATGTTTTTAAAGAAGTAAAGTTCCTGATTTAAGTGTATAATGCTAGTATTTGATGTTAGAAATACATTTGAACACACAGTATTTTGTCCTTGAAAAATATGCTTTCTCCTTTTTTAATGCTACCAGTCACTTTCATGTATTATTTAAACCTAACAGATGTATACCAATGGGCTCATTTATTTTATCCTACCAAAGTACAAGCAGTAAAGGAAAAT
>WBNO01004582.1:88899-101506 GCA_013400575.1 Peucedramus taeniatus | reverse complement strand
ACTGAACTAAAATATTTGAATAGCTGATTAAAAACATTAACACCACCAAGTCCACAGCCCTTACTTAGGACTTCTGCCACCTGAAACTAACCTTACTTATGGTAACTTAATCTAGACTTACTCCCCAAGCAGCAAACATTTATATTTTTCTGTGGTCTTATCCAGTGTTAATTTAAACTTCCACCTAATCGCATGTCTAACTGTTGATTAATTAAGAAATTCAGGAGTCTTGTAATGCAGCTTTTATGGACAGCAGATGCTGAAAGAACTTACCTCATCAATAAACGGGATTAATACGACAGCTTCCCATTCCTGCTGTTTACCATTTAGGTCAGTTTTAAAATCAGGTGGATAATATTCTATAATAGGAGAGTCTTGACTAGTCATCAAATGCTAGGAAAATACAATAGAGATGATATCAAAGGCAATTTAGCACTAATTGTAGGAAGAGACAAAGGAAGGCTGGTATTAAAACCAATTCAGTGCTGTACAGGAATGAAACATTTAACTGTCCTAGCTGGAAATTGCTTAGTAAATGTAAAATTTTGTATTTATTACTAACTTTACAATGCACTACATATAGTAACAAGTAAAATATTTAACCATACATCTAAAATGTAGAGATAGAATTTAATTAACAGGACATGCAAAAACACCAAGAATAGAGTAAAATAAAATAAAGCAGACGAGTAAGCAGTAGATAGATAATGCAATTTACTTCTATATCTTACCTGGTAACATTTAGGTAGCAGATCTTTGCTAGCTGCTGGAAGTACAGCAAGAAGCTGTTCAAATGGCATGAAAGGCTTTCCAAGTTCAAATTTGATTTTGAGTTCACTGATGTTGTGAATATCTGACAGGTAAGGTGCATAATGATAAGGGTAATACCTGCAGGTTAAAAAAAACCCTAAGTTAAGTGACTTAATTAGAGCACAGCAGTGTTCATAGATCAGAAACAAACCAAACTACATGAAATGCTCCCAGCACAGAAGGTGAAATACCAGTCTATTTTTCAGCAGTCTCTCATTTAATGTTTTTTCTTACCAGCTCCATGACTGAACTCCATGGTAATAATAATGCAAAATCCATTGTATTGCCTGGACATAACATTCAGCTTGATCAGCTAAGAAGGCACTTAAAATAAAAGGAAAGATACTTATTAGTTTTCTCATTTTCACAGGTATATAAAATTACTTAGCACCTTGTACATAGGGATGAAGATAGAACATTTTGGGAACCTAATAATACCATGATTTTCTAGAGTAATTTCCTCTCTGGTCCTCAAATACTTATTACAGAAAACTTGATTTGCAGCTCTTGTTGCATTAGGCAAAATCATCACCACTGCAGTACTCTGCCATGTGTTCTCTGCTTTTGACATGGGATGAATATTTTGTCTTTTATTAGAATCACAAAATGTTGAGGGTTGGAAGGGACCTTACAGATCATCTTGTTCCAACCCCCTGCCATGGGCAGAGATACCTTCCATAGACCAGACTGCTCAAAGCCCCATCCAAGCCCTGGCCTTGAACACTTTCAGGGATGGAACATCCACAATTCCTCTGGGCAACGTGTTCCAGTGCCTTGTCACCCTCACAGTGAAGAATTTCTTCCTAATTATCTAATGTAAACCTACTCCCTTTCAGTTTAAAGCCACTATGCCTTGTCCTGTCACTACACACTCCTGAAAAAAGTCTCTAATACATATTTACAAATATATGTCTCTAATATGTAACTACAAAGACTTGTCTTCAGCATTTAGGAATAAAAAAAAGGAAGTATATACTTACTCAGACACTACTTCTACACCCATTTTAGTCATGTAGTAAGTTCTTTTATATTGCCTAAACTCAGTTTCAAACAAATCGTCGTCTTCTGGTTCATCTTCCAATGTGGCTGGAAAACCAGTCATGAAAAATAAGGATTAACATTCACTTCTCTACTACAGTAAGGTTTGAAAACATTCACTTCTGATATAATGCCTTAACTTTACTCCTCAATTCAAAGCTATAGGTACTCACACCTTCCTTGCATTGAAAGTAACATGAAACAATCAAACAAAATCTTTAACCGGAGAAATTCTGTCATTTTTAAGACAGGCAACCCATTTTTTAGCCCCATTACAAGAACAGAAAAGATAATATAAGCTGTCAGAAAAAAATCTGAGAAAACATTAAAATAAATTTTAAAATTTTATTAATGTTGAGCAACATCATCTAATACCATGTATATTCATATGTTTTTGACAATTAATTTCAAAACATGAGCAAGAAACATTTCCTACAAGGAGAATGAGTTTAAAACCAACCACAACCAAAAATCCTAAAGCTATACAAAAATCTGTTCCCCTGTTCCCCCATCTAAGAAAATACCTATGCATGAAATTATCAAAACCATAACATTGTTGAAGGTGTGTTCATTAATTCCCTTAACTCATCATGGAAATACAGGGCAGGGAAGAAGCATCTCTAAAACTTTAGCCACACTCTCTCTCACCAGAGCAGTTCCACTTCCCAACAGCTGACTACATGTCTTGCCTTCACACTAAGCTCATCTCTGACATGCAATTCTTACAGTTCTTTGATATCTATACACATATTTTTTGTTATATGTGTATGGAAAAATTATTTGCACTTACTTTTAGGGGTAACTTCACCTTCATTTTTTTCTAAAGCAGCCAAAGATATAGAATTTTCCTGAGCCTATTACATTTTGAGATAATGTAAAAAGACAGGTTAATATGCACGAACCCCATTCAAAACTTGCAACTCAAAATGCTATAATCAAAATGTATAAATATTTATTATAAACTCCATTTCCTTCTCTTACAATTGCTTCAAGAAAATTATTTAAGCAGACAAAAAGGACAGATCAGACAAAAGGAGCAGTGTCAAAACGTTAACTACTTCTCAAAAAATACCTGAATATTTGTGTTCCAAAATGCTACTCTTTCCAAAATTGCTTTGTACACAAAGAACAGGATAACAATATACAGAAGAAGATTAAATGCAAAGGAATTTTCTCCTGCTACTCTACACCCTGCTGAAGCATATAGTGAAGGGCAGTCAGTTGTGGTGGGGAGCTTGACACTGGGGCAGAGACAGAATAACGTTATGTAGTAGTACACACATATATAAAGTGCTGTTTGTTATTAATTGGTTATATCTAGAACTGCAAGTTTAATACTAATCTGAGATAGCTCACCAATGAATTGCTTGTTCCCTATTTGTTGTCCAGTAGCCAATACCAAGACATACATGAATGCTCTATCAGTGTATCTGAAATACATGGAACTTCCAGCAGACTATGCACTAAAAATTATGATTATGAAGCATAGCAGGTTTGATCATAACACACACAAAGTTAAGTTCCGCTGCTTTTGAAGAACAGCAAAGCATTAAATACAGGTTTACAAGACTTTAAAAATCATGAGCACCTGCCCCTGACTGAACCATTTCATCACTCACAACCAGCAATGCATACAGGCAGAATGCAAACTGTTACAATTTTTCTGGTAATTTTTCTACCTTTTCTGGTTTGAAAAAAAAATTCAAAACAGAGGTTTATGCCACTTAATTTGTCTAAGATTAAATTACTGATTTGCAAAAAGTAACATTCTTATTTCTGAAATTGTGCATATAAAACACTGACCTTTTGTTTCTTTTGTTTATTTTTTCTGGCTTCCTCTGCTGCAATCCCAGCTGCTTCATTGAGGTATTTATTGCCCACTTTACTTTCAAACCATTTTAGGTCAACAAAGACTTCACTGAAGTGTTCACGATCAAACTGTGAGATTAAAGTAAGTTTACAAATACTTGGGGGATGTCAAATTTAGAATGCCAGATTAACAATGTCTTCTTAGTACATGCATTAGATTACATCTACAGCCATCTGTACATTAACATTTTGCCCTAGAGATACAACTAAACAGATTAATACTAAAAATCCTGTTTCTCAGCAGTATGTAACATACAGCCAAGACACACTTTGTTTTCCTTCAGTAAGGCAGCAAGGTGTAACAAAAAAGAATTAGCTAACTTCTACACTTCACTATCAACACTAGAAACAGTACACAAATAGGGTATGGTTAATACAGCCTTGTGCCACAGATCTAACACTTTCACAGCTCTATCCAAGAACGAGAAAATAAGGCTGAAGAAGGGACAACATATGATCTCCCTCTTTCCAAGTTCAGCAGAAGGTTTAGTCCTTTCTATTTCTATATGGCCTATACCTTACCTCATCTATAGGATGGATTATTGCACCAGCACTTAACAGGATTACTTTCTGTACATCAGTTAGTTCATGAACAACACTGATGCCTGACTCTCAGAGATGCTCCTTGATCTTTATTAGTGATTTTCATTAAAAACTTGGAAACAATTCTCCCCTCCAAGACCTTCAGACATAGCTTACCCCACAGGAACCTACCAGCAGGGGAAACAAAGAACATCACTGCCTGCAGCAAGCTTTAAGAATACACAGAAATCACAGACAATTCTGAGCTGGAAGAGACCCACAAGGATCACTGAGTCCAACTGTTATGTGAATTGCCCTAGAGGGATTGAGCCCACATCCCTGGCTTTACTGGCACCTGCTCTAGAGGGATTGAACCCACATCCCTGGCTTTACTGGCACCTGCTCTAACCAGCTTTGCCCGATACTGTCACACACTTTGATGGGAAGTGAGTACCATGATTCTACTGGTGAATCCTCTTTTGACTTGCAGTATTCAAAGAACTGTGCTGGCTAAAGCACAGAACAAATGATTCAATCTTTTTCCTCTTATGCTATAGAATCAGAAAACAACTGATTGGATTCCATCTGTTCAATGCTAAACCAGCAGATTAAACCACATGTAAAACACAGCCATTTAACAGTTCATTAAAACCACTGTATGCTGTATTTTAGGGTACCATACTGAGTTTAAATTCAACATTCTATAAATTTCAGAGTTACTTACATCTGACAATCTTTTAAGATATTTCTCAAAACGTTCTAAATTCAGATGCCCGTTTTCATTGATGTAACCTGTTGGGAAAATTAAGTATGCCTTTAAACTAACAATTCAATAATTTTAAGACTCACATTTAAATGCCGCACAGGTAGTAAAATGCAATCTTGCTGCCTTTTTAAGTGTAGTAAATGCTAATCATTCTAATGTGAAAAAAGGTCAATAAATAGAAATACATCAATGTTAATGCTTCTACTTTCCATAGCTGAACTTAAGTTTTCTCACCTCCCAGTTCTGGCAAGATAGCCATGTATGTTCTATAAAGTAGCGGCAGTGCATCATGATTAATGTGTAAATGAGGTAGATGAGGAATAAAATCATTTCCTACAAGGAAACCCATTAAGATCCAATCATCGATTATCCTTTCAATATCATATTCAAAGGAAATTTTGTCCTGGAGGAAAAAGAAAAAGGAAAAAAGAACAACATTCAGGAGTATAATTTTTGTTGTCATTTTTGCATAAAGACTTCCCACATTCACACATTTTTTCTCATCTAAGCTTCATTAGAACTTACTTTTACTGGGGAAAATTCATAATCAATATATTCTCTCATCAGTGATAAGTGCAGTAAATGAAACGTGGTTTCCTCCGGTGCACACACTCTGTAAATTATTCAAACCACCAAGTTAATTATTTATAAACACACTTTCAACATTAATATTAATAAGTCCAAGGTTACCAGGTTACCCAAACATAAGAAATTTTACTAGGATTGTATCTTTGTAGAAGAAACAATGTATAAACATTTCCTTGAATCTATTTTAGGATTAATCTGATTTGGTCTAAAAAACTCTGCAGTAGAATCTTCTAAACACCAGACGTAACTGTATGGAGAAGAACTAACTTAGAGAACAGCTTTGTGGAGTTCCATGCTGCAGTAACTATTTCCTAAATCCTTATCCCATTGCTCAAAAGAGACAAATTAGCCTAACTTGGCACCAAGCCTCACCATTTTAAGGTATTCTCTAACTAGTCTGAATAAGAACAGAGTACACAGATTTCCATCTAAACTAGCTGGGTTACATTTGTAGTCATTTGAAATGCTTCTTGTAAGAGATGTATATGCTCAACTTGAAAATATGCTCTCTATGTATTATTTCACGACTTCAATGCAGCACTAGAAGAATAACAAACCTACTGTTTGTTTATGGCATAGTCAACATATATTCTGCATTCCCTTTTTCTCTTCACTAAAACTACTTGTAAAAACCCTAAGCCAACATTACCCCCAAATCAGTTAATACCTACACAAAAAGATTAATGAGCTTAATGATGTATTTTAAATTTATAAAGGACTATTTCACCTTGCAGATACTATAACTAGCTGAGAGCATCTCCAACGACAAACCAGCATAAACACTCGTGTCCTCAGATATAAATAGGAAATTTCAGAAATTATTCTAAAAGGAAGAGGTGTGTGATAGCAGCCTTCAGATAAACTCATGTAAGAAAACTCTGAGATACAATTGATTCTGAAGCCCAGTGTGTCGTTTTTTAAATGCAATTTTCATATTGGTATTAAAGAACTTTGGCAACCAGATTGATGCTATAAGACTCTAGAGACATTCTGCCCTTACTCTTCATTGCAATGGACTTGAAAATCCTGGTAAGACAAGCAATTTCTCTCAATGAAAAAATCATGGAGAGATATCAATTTGTACTTATTTTTAGGATTTTCAAATTGCCAACTGTAAGTATCCATAGAAGTGACAATATTGACAGAAGGCAATTCCTATAACTTCAGAAATAAATTCTTGTAATGAGCAAAATTATTCAGAAATTACAACATGGAACAATGCTGGGGTGTGGGGAAGGGAATAAATAACACTTGGCCTTTTTATTTCATACTTTCACTAATTAATCTTTCAAAAAGTAATCACACTCTTATATCACATTATTTTATTTTTTAGAAAGGTAAAATGAAGGTTTTACTTAGATTAGATGTAAGGTCTTGGAAAAATATTGCAGTGCTGCATGCCAATACTACCCATGAGTATCAATGAAATGTTGACTGCAAAGACTGAAAGAGTGTTTCTAATGCTCATCATATTGTCCTTGGCAATAAAATATTCCTTTATTAGCAAAAATTACACATTTATCTAAACATTTATGACTTATACTGTGTCATCCAAAATCCTTTCAGAAATGTTTATTTCTGTCTCTCCCATCTTCTCCCTTTATGTACCCAATATACGCTTAAGGTCCTTCAAAGAAGGAACCCAGCCACAGTAACAGTTATAAATTAATTCCTGTATGACTTCAGCACAGCTCCAGGTACACAAACAGTTCTGGAACAAGTCACCATCTTCTGACTGTTCACAGACCATGAGTTATTTCAGTGGAGCAAACCCTGAATAAGAGCATCTACCCAGCCATTTCAAGAGAGTTTGTTTTAGTAATTACCCTAGTAATTTACGTACATACACAAAACCTCAGAGAGAGAGAGAAATATATATACATTTTAGAAAGTCAATATCTGCATAGCAGAGTTATGGAAACAATGTTAATACAGCCCAGGTTTCTCCTTTACAACATGAAGAAAAAAGTAAAACACACCAAAGCTTTAAGGATTTTTATCAGCTGTTCTGACAGCACACATTTTATCATGTAAACCAATTCAAATACACGATTCAGCATGTTGATGTCTCTAATTTCCCAACTATTCTAATCCAAAGAACAAACTAAGACTTCATTAAATTACTATGCAATCAATTAAAAAAAACCCTAATCACCACACACACCTGTTTTAGTCACCCAGTATGTTTTGGATTTAATTTCATCATAAATAAAATAAGAATAAAGTTAAATCAATTCACCTTTGAGCCTTTTTACCACCAAATCTGACTTCTTCTCTTAAGAGCGCAAAGTGTGCCTCATGACTTGTTAATCCCAGCATTATCTATTACAAAGAGATATCAGAAAGATCTTACTTTTTAAATTATTTTTAAACCTTTCAAGGAGTATAAGAGATTTCAATGTTTGGTTTCATTACAAATTCAAAAGTTTGCAGGAATACAAAATGACATGCTTGTTTCAAACCATTTTACAATCCTGTGAGCTTAGGAAGATATCAAAAATGTACACACTTGACAAATCCCTGTTGTTTGTATTATTTTAGTTGCACATACCAAGTCAGCATCTAATCCATAGAGACAGTGTCTTGTGTTTGGATCATGATGAGGTTTTGCTTTTTCTGATCTGATGAACTCCATAATTTTATGCTCACCTTCCCCTGGAGTCTGGACACCAAAACAAAAAAGAAAATCACAAAAAAAAATCAGCAATAAGTATTATTCCGTACAAAAAAATTTAAAATAGGATAGTAAGATAATATAATGACCTCATGGCCTGATAAGTAGACTGCTATTCCTTGCCAGGATTTGTCTGTGGAAATCTTCATATTTACAAAATATTTAAGATGCTCATTCAATCTGGCCATGAATTCAGTTCCTGAAAACAGAAACCTAAGTTAAAGTTTTAAACTAGTTTGCATTTATATATCAGAAGTATTAAAACAAATGCCAACAAATAAAACTTCTGCCAGAGATAAAGGGGATGACTGGTTTCTTTCCTAAGACATTTCAATTTTTACATAGTAATCTAAAATATTTTTAGAATGAGACAGTGTTCCAACCCTACTGAATGTTACCAAAACTTCTGTACAAACTTACTTAAGCATTTATAGATTCAGTCTTCTATTTTTTAAAAATCATGCCTAAAGATAGGAAAATAGTACCAAAATACAGATGACAAACCACAAACACTTAAATTTAAATAACTGACAAGTTATCTTACCTGGTGTAATACAGTTGGAGTCAAATCTAGCTTCTGTAGGGAGAGTTTCTCCCTTTTCCAATGCCTTTTTTATTTTGTCCTCTGCCTCTTTTGCTGATCTAAAACAAAACAGCATTGGAGAGAGAGTAGAGAACAAATAATCTTACTCAAATGTTAATATCCTAAGTACAGTTTTTTGACAAAATAAATATAGTTGATTATTTAGAGTGCTTAAAAAATAAAAAAGGAGAGAAACTGAATTCCTAAATAGAGTTTGAACTTTTTTCTGCTACAACTAAGGTGGCTTAAAAATACCACTTTTTTCATAGAAATGTGACAATCCGTCACTATTCAGATGCAGTTAGTATTTAGATTACCAAGGTCATCATACAATGGCTGATCACAATGAATGGCTATTAATGTTGAAACAACAGGAATATTTGTTATTTAAACATCTGAAAATGCTACCCCAGAACAATAACTGTAACACAGTTAAACAAAGCAGCAGGTGTGGAATTCCAAGGGAGTCACAAGTGAACAATTTACCATGCCCAGTAATGGAGAAATTAACAAATATCATGCCAGACTTTCTTGGCCAAGAATTTCCCAAACACTTCTGAACCAGAAATAAAGTAACCACCAAAGTCTTGGAATTTTGTCTGGCTCTCATTTCTGCTAAAATTTTCATTTAGAACTCTTAATCTCTGCTTCCTCTCAATCTCCTTTATTCCTTAAAAAAAAATTACATCAAAAACCAAACCACAAAAAAAAATCAGTTGCTTGAAAATGTTTTCTCTTGCTCCTTTCCTGCAGCTTGTTTATGCTGCATTTCACTCACCATCCTGGTACTGTCAGATCACTGACTATTTTTCTTTATAGCAATCTTAAAAAAGCTTCCAAATCTCCCAAAACATTACTGTAATTCTTAATTTACTTGTAGCTTTGTAACTGGTATCAATAGGAAATCAGTTTCATTAGAAACTTGATTTTTTCTATGACTTCCACTACAGCTACCAAATAGGTGTATCTAGAACTAGCATTCACAAATACCAAAGACTCTCACAGGTTATGGAACATTTGGAAACATCTGAAGGAACTCCACTGCAGAGCTGTTTCACAGAAAATTTCATAAGAAAAAGCTCCCCTTGTCACCAAGTGCGACATACAGAGAAAAACTGACATAACAAGCAAACTTTCCTTTTGGAATCCTGATTCTAACATTTTACAGGTAGTTACCCTCATTCAATTAAAACTACTGTCAAAGGCACAACCACTCACCACCTATTACTTTTTATGGCACACATTTCAGTAAGTGGGTTCTTTTAAGTGTTTACTATCCTCAAGACAGAGTCAGAACTGATCTTCTTACCTAAAACGTCTCCCACGCTGCTGATTCATTTTTGCTCTTGGAGCTACTCCATCAACCGCCATGAAGAAAACCTTCCTTGGTTTAATAATGCGAAATAGTACTTCCAAATAGTGGAAAATGTTGGCAAAAATCTTATCTTCTGAGATTCTGAAGTGGACATCATCATCATTTGGATGTGAACACTGATGTATAATGCCATTCATGTCCAGGTACAAGTTGTCAAATTCTGGAATCTACAAATGCACAGTTAGTACCACTTGGTGAATGCAGCCACTGCCCAAGGCACACCTGAGAGCACTCTGGAAATGAGCTGAGGTGGGAAGACCTCTGTGGAACCTCCTGCACACCAACAGGCAGGGTAAGAGTATCTGGACAGGGTATGGGTTTGCCTGCATATGCAACCTGTTAGTATGATTTTTCTCAGTGAGGCAAATCAGCTGAACATATTCCTACTTTATCCTGGCTGTTTCTGGAACCTCAGGACTTTTGTCCCTGTGCTCAGACTATCTTCTACATTGTAAAATGGAAAAGCAAACCAAAACCACTGTTTTCAGGAAGATTTTTTTATTTTTTGTAAGCCTGCATATTTCATCGATTCAACCTTTCATGGCTGCACAACAAACAATACAAACTACAAAACAGAGTATGCAATTTCCAAACAAAGCTGGCTTAAGAAGCTTTAGAGTTCTCCCCCTGTTCAGCAGCTCCTACCCCAACCACTGCATGCTGTCTCTTCAGCTATGCTTGCGAGCATCTTTGAGTCTAGAGAGTGGAAATTAGCACCAAAAGCAGAGAGTTGGCAATAATAACATCAATTTCTTACCCAGACTTTCCAAACAGACTTTCTTTTTCCTTCTAGTTCTCTGCTCTTCTAACAGCCATACCTACAGCAGTCACACTTTCTTCTAAAGGAACAGGAAAGCCTTCCCAAATGTACACAAGCAACATATAGAGAACAAACACCAGTAGATGTATGACACAAAGGGGCCACTACCACCTCGGTGTTACCAAAATTCACCACAAGAGCAACTGACATTAAACAAATCTATTCCTTAATCCCCCAGTAAGACTGTTCACAAAAATCCCCCTATCATCACACCTAGGAAAAGGCACTGCCAACTCGTTACAATTTCCTACAGCACTGCTGCTGACACATCTTTAAAGGTACCTTGTTGGGCTTGTATTTATCCTCCAGATGCAAGAGAAATGTAACTGTCTCAGAAAGAGGAAATGGTGAAGAGAAGAAACTAGAGGCAGGATCAGGAATGATCCCCACTAACCACTGTAACCAGCCTTCTGTTGCACATCATGATCCTTAGTATGGTTAAACTCAATAACCAAACTGCTCTCAATGCTTTCAGATAAGTGATCAGGGCAGTGCACAGGCAGCATCTTAAAAGAGACAAAACCTAAAGCTTTTACATGGAAGCAACATACATAAAAGGTCCTATGTTTTCTTCAAGAAGCACAGTTATAATATGATTTAACAATAATGCTGTTTTACATAGATAGGCCTTTCAATTTGATGGTTTGTTTTTGTTTTTTTTTTTTACTCTTAGCATATACTCTAGATGTCAGTATGTGCCAGTTTGTATATTCAAGTGATCTGGAAGGGTTAAGTCCTGCTTACTGTTTACCTTAAGAGCTCTAACTGCCTCCTTCAGAAGGCATCAAGGGCAGCACCCCCGCTGCCATTCCCCTGGTTAGAGCAGACACTGCTGCCTCCTCAGCTTGCCACAGTGCTTCAGCACAAGTTTAAAGATGTGTGAGCAGCCCAGGCTCCTAAGGAAAAAGCAGAAAAGGCAGCATAAACTGCTGCTGCCTTGCTGCACAGATAGCATTAGACACTTCAGAGAAGGCCAACAAATCATAAGCAAAGACCTAAGCTTTGAAAACTGCTTTGAAACTAGCAGGTAAGGCCAAACATCCAGGTTGGGAATCACTTGAGCTGGGCATCTTAGTTACACTGACACAACAGCTATTTAATCTTTAAAAATCACAGGTGCTTAGGGAAAATGTATTAATATTCAAACACACTCAATTATCACCTATCTCAGAACATCCTTATCAATCTATAAAACCACATCTGTGACACCAGCTGAAAATGATAATTAGAAGCGCTTGTATCCAACAGGTACCAAACATGACATCTCTGAAAAGATGACGTCTTTGTCCAACTGTTAGAAGTATTATTTACGGCTTTCGTTTTCCAGGCTTGAATACACTTCCCGGTTTATGTGCTAACACAAACTGTCCGACGCAGGCGGCAACAAGGAAACGCAACAGAGCTGTAAAACCTGTCCCTCGTCATTACCGCGCCATTGGCCGGCAGCAGCTGTAACTTCTGAGTCCAACAAGGAGTAAACTCCGACCTCGGGCTCCCCGCGGGTGCTGAGGCAGCAGCCTAGAGCTGCTCCCCAGAGCGAGGGGAGCGAGCCCGGCGGGGCA
>WBNO01004582.1:48699-88334 GCA_013400575.1 Peucedramus taeniatus | reverse complement strand
CCCGTCCCCCCGCCCCCAGCAGCCGATCTGCTCCCCGCGCGATCGCAACGCCCGGTGCAACAGCTCCCCGGGCGGATCTCTGCGCTCCGATAAACTGATAAAGCCTGGGAAAAACAACAGAACGTCAGCATTCAAGCACAACACCGGAAAAAAACACTGTATGTTCCAAATACTTTACTAGGAAAACTCGTCACGTCTATGGGACAGTGACGGCACTTCTGAATTGCCCACTAGATCGACAGAGAAACAAACGCCCTATAAGCAGTTGCAGACCCGTTATTTTACTTTCCCAAACCTCTGGATTTCAGCTGAACAGAAGAAACACTCGAGTGTCGCACCACCGTGTGAGCCTGTAATCAAAATCTAAAAGCGTTGTTTGTCTCTCAGAATAGCAGAAACAAAACCACTGTACAAAAATTCTAATGACAGCCTACTGTAGGTTAAAAGGGTATAATTTTTCCATATTTCCCTCTACCCCTCATTTCCCTACAATTTGGATGCCTAGAAAGCAAGGTTACTCTAAGTTAGCATTTGCTTTTCAACCATATTTTAGTCTACTCTTTTCTGAAATGGAGTCTGAAAAACACTCCCTAGAGCTGTGCTTTTTCCAGGGGACGAAGAGGTGCTGTGCAAGGCTCTCAGGAGCCTACATGGATGTTACACAGCTACATCCACCTGCCTACTGCCCTGGCCTTACAGCTGCATTGCCAGGCTCCTCCAGCTTCCAGCTTTGTGCTGTGTCCTCCAGGACGGTTTTTTAGAGCACTGCACTCAAGGGCTAAGGTAACAGATTCAGAACATGGAACCACTTTACCAGTTTATTCATGCTAGGATTTAAGATCTCAAAAGCTTTCCTAGAGATAGCCAGGCAACATGGAAGAAAGTTGAAGTCTTCTGCTGCAAAGAAATACTAATCATTTTTAGAAAGCCCTTATTGCCGAATATGAGTACAAAAGTTGAAATAACCACTTTACATCCCATCAGTATAAAATTTCATTGTTTTATTTTCTAATCTAAGCCAAATGAGAAACATGTTTACAAAAATATACAGTACTTTATAGAGTGCATCTATCAACATAATGAAAATCCTTCATAGTCAGACACTTGCAGAGCCTTGTATAGTCTAATTTTTAAGCAGTTCTTATGTACTGCCTTCTATGTGTGTACAAAAGGTAAGCCCTAACACCTTACACATCTGCATTCATAGCATCCTTGCGAAGGCACTGTACATTTTACACAGATTTTGGAAGACCATAAGCCTGTTCTTCTGCTTGCAGCCAAAAATCAACAGAAGTAACCAGGTACCACTGACTGATTTGTTCCCAACAAGATTATAGCTACAGCACTTGTGGATGGTATCATTCCAAAGGGAACAAATATCACATATATGGAGCCCAGCCCATATACATCTGGCAGAGCAGGTTGTCATCACTTGCTTCTTGAATGAGGTAGTGAACATGCCCTTCAATAGATAAAGGTAATCCTTTGATTCTGTTTCTAGTCTTAATGACACCTTGCAGCCGTTGTTCTATATCAAGAACATGGGTTTTGGCCTGGAAAGAAGAAAAAAAAATTGGTACTATTAATGAACTTCCACTTCTCAAAATAAAACCAGTATTTCTTAGGATGTGTTAGAAATCATATTATAATGTAATACAAAATCCAGATGCCTATACCAGCTACATTGAAAACAAAGGCTACTCACTTTTAAGAACAATTCTCTAGAATGGATATATTATTGGTCAAACTGTAACTTCTGCCTTACATTTTTACAGTTAAAAGTTACCAAAGGAGACTGAAAGAGATATATATTTGAGAATTGTCAGAAAGCTTTATTGCATACAATTAATTTCAAATAAATGCAACATTTTCCTAGCCTTGTTCCTGGAATTCTGGATAAAATTTAAGTCTGGAGAATTTAGGTCAAAATTATGAGCCAACTGAAAATGAAGAAGTTCAATTAAAGAGGCTGTGCTGAGCATCTCAAAATGAGCTGTTCCTAGGCCCACTGGAGTTGGTAGTTCATACCAATTACACTCACACATTTAAAGCTCAAGTGTAACGTTGGCACTTCTCCAGAAAAAGCAGTTAACATATACAATTATGTGGGTGGTCTCGTAAAAGATAATTCTTGTAAAATAATGTAGACAGAGCCTGGTTAGTAACTGTTTGAAGACCAGGAGGTTTTCTGTGCTGAAATAGACCAGGTAAGTTCTTTGTTGTCATACAGTTTCAGGGATGTAGTTTTTCCTTATCTTAGCTGTAGTGTTTGTCAGTGCTCCCTAAGTATTGTCTGCTATTACACATTTATTTTCATTAAACAGTCCTTAAAAAAAACACAAACAAAAATAGAAAGGGACAAATCAGAAATTTTGCACAGAGGGAAGGTAATAAAAATTAAGCTATACTTTGGATGAATAATACAGTCTTCAGCAGCAGCTAATAAAGAAACAGTATGAAATTTTAATTTTAATCACATAATTCTTTATATGTACTAAAGCACATATTTATTCAATAATAAACATCCACTCCGGAAAAGCATAAAAATACACATGGAAAGGACTCCAGATGTTAACATAATTTTAAATCTGGAGGACTCTGCAAGTGTGGGGTAACAAGAGCCACTGCTTCTGCTGATATTGTCCATGATTTAGTAACACCAACAAGAGAATTACAGGTTGTTTTGCTTGGTTCTTTAGTAGATAAATTATATTTTTTATCAGTAAAAACATCTCTTTATAGATAAAAATTATGAACAGAGAGATTAACAATGAACAACCAGAGAAATTTTTTAATGGAAGAAAAAAAAGATGAAGTTTCATTTAGGAAATATGTAATTCGTAACAATAATGGACATTTGACATTTGAATACCTTAGGTTGTGTTTGTTTTAAACTCACCTTTTCATTGACAACTTCTCCAGTTTCATTCACCTGGGCTTTTGTATTCCCTTTAACAGGTTTACTCCATTCCACAAGAGGATCATGGAGAAAAGTCTTTAAGACACTAAATAAATAAAAAATTTAGAAGAAGATATTATACATAAAATACATTTTATTTTCAAAACACAAACACTGGCAGGAGCCTGTATCTAGTGCTGAATATTTATACTGCTTTATATTTAGCTCCACGTCATGGTGAGAGTGAGCTGCAGGATAGGATATGCTGGAACTGGCATATTCCCCAGCAGTTATTGTTTCACATGTTTAGAATACAGACAGCTTAGAGGAGTTTGTAGCAAAAGCAGTTGCCATACCTCATGAGAGGCTCCCTCTGATCACGCATCAGCCTCAGGGTGACTTCACAGGCTCTTCGGAAGAGGCCTTCTGTTCCCATGGGACCCATCCCATTAACCATGTTGTGAGTGAGGCGGAAAGGAACGATTTCCGGAACTTCAAAAGTTTCCCCCTTTGCATTGAGAAAAAAAGGTGTGCCCTAAGTGTTTTAGGCATTATTAAAGAGTAACATTTGCATTTGCTTTAGGTTTTTTCTTCCATCTTTGTCAGCAGTAGTTTCGAGCTGGCAAGAGATGTTTGCTCAGCCCACAGTCCTACTCAGATAAGGGGAAATTACAGTGAGTAAAAGATAACATTGTCCAAATAACATTTTTTCCCTGTTTTAACACACTAATACAGAGTATAAAATTTTGTTCTTAAATATATATTTATACTTTGTAGTCTCATTGCAAAATGCTATCTTTTCTTTTATAATATGCAAGTTAGCTTAAAAACATTTAAAAATTTGTTATACAGGATAATTTAGACTTACTAAAAAGAAACCAGAATAACCTAACAATATTTCTACCTCACATATCAGAAATAAAAAGGCCACATGTCCCACACAAAAACCATCTTTCAACTAGAACAAAAAAACTCCAAATCCCAATCTGGCCATAATTTCTGCTGTTTATTTTACAGAACTGTTGTAATTTTTTGTGCTGAATTTGTGTGAGAGAGAACAAGAAATTCTCCACAGCAGCAGAATTCTGAATGTAGCCATTACAGTTTTGTTTGGAGGGTGATAGTGGAGAGAGGAGAGTGACAAAATATAAACAGTCTAAAATTTGGGCTGTTTCAGTGTATCCACATCATCTAATATTGGCTAAATCAAAAAGTTGGTTTTCATTGAATGCAGCACACAGAACGATCACATCCTCTTTATGTATCCCAGGCTTTTTTGGGATATAAATACAAGACAAAGTGAGACAAAGAACACAATGGATATGTTAAAGTAAAAACCTGGAAAAAAACCCAAGACAGTAGAAATTTATAACTTGAATGCATATAATATACAGAGCACATTCAGCAAGTGGCATTTCTCACCTTATTGAAAAGGCAGTTGAAATCCACATGCACACACTCCCCAGTGAAAGAATCAAACAGGATGTTCTCCCCGTGGCGGTCTCCCAGCCCCAGGATGTAGCCCACCATGGACATGACGGCAACGGAGCGGCAGTAGGCTGACCTGCTGTTGTACCTGTGGAGATACAGCAGGCAGCTCTGAGGCACTGCTGCCTCAGCTGGCCTCATCCTGTCATCCCATCAGTTCTTACAGAAATACACCAAGCAGATGTTCTTGAGCTGACCCAACTCCAGTCACTCACCACGAAGTAGGGTCAGGAAATGTTCTAAGAAACCATTCATGAAAGAGAGGAGGGTGACGAGGCAGAAGGACCTCTTTGAACATTTTCAGCTTCTCAGACAAAGGTGCTGACTTTGGAAGCATGTGCTGCCGCAGTTCTTTCCCAGTCATATAGATACCTGCAACAGACTTCCTCAGTTAGGCAGAGGAAATTCCCAAATATAAAGCTTTATATGTACTATTACAATATGGTAATTTGAAGAAAATGAATGTCTCCATAAAGTTAAAACGATCAAATGAAAAATAATCTATAAACCACGTCGGTTGTGGGGTACAGGAAAGTTTTTCCCAAAACTTTTATTGCACTGATCAGAAAGCTGCTTTGTTAACAAGAAATTCAAAAGAAATCTTATCTTTTCTCTGGAAAGCTGCCGTATTCCTAACCTTAATTCAATTGTATATTATCTTAATTATCTCACATAAATGTAACAGAAATGAAAAATCACAAATCAAATCTAAAGAAAAAGTTCACAGTATTTTTTATTATTCAGTGCTGCACATACATCCCCATGCTTCTGAAATAACTTATATCACTGTATGTAGGAAAGTATTAAGATGCCTGTGGTATCAGTTCTTGTAAGGAACTTGTTCATTGCAAGCACTAACTCTTCCATTTAAGAGCAAAAGTCTTCCACCCATATGAATAATAATATATTGCTGATAGATAAAAATACATGTGACTACATCATCCTAGAATTTAGCCTGACTCTTGTCATTCGTTTCATTTACTTAATAAGATACAAGCCCTTTAAAAATATCTAAAATCTCTTACTATATTCTAATATATTTCTTTACCTTTCTCCTTATAAAGTTTTATCAGGATATTTCTTAGACCCGCAGTGTTATTCACCCACTCAATTATGCCACATTCATCATTTAATGGAATCACTGCGTAGGTGCGGATATGGAGCTCTCGCCTACGGGACTCTGCATCTTTTCTTAAGCACTATTCACAAAAGAAAATGAGATTAACACAGAACACAGATGGGATCAAAATGGATCTATAGCATTTACATTCTATCTATAACTACTTTCTAATCATACAATCTAGAATTTACAAATCTAAGCTTCACAGTCTGCAGTAGGTCAAATGAAGGCAAAATGTGTATCTGTTCTCCAAAGTAAATTTAAAAAAAGAGGATTTTGCAATAAAACAGTCAAATTGTATAGCTTGTACATGGCCTAAATCCCTTTGAAATATATCTTCTAGTGTTTCAGAGATGCTGTCATTTGCTTTAACCTCACAGAAAACATAGTACCTTAACCTTAAGCATGTTGCTGAAAAACAAAATAGAACTAAAATAAGATGTATGGCAACACTTCAGTATGAAAAACTTTACCTATGTTTACAAAATATATTAGTAATTACTTAAAAAGAAATATTAAGCATGACAGCAGAAAGTCTACAGGCATTTATTTATTGTAAATAACCTGTCCTATTTTTGCTGGAATGAGCAATTGCTTTGGCAGAATATTGTGCAATTTTTTATTGTTTTCACAAGCCTGTAAGAAGTCCTACAGTATCAATTGCTACTGTTTTTTTGCTAAAGCTAAATTGTCTTTTTTGTTACATAGCTCAGTGTTCTGTCCTGGTCAATAAGTATAATGCACCTGATTGTCTCATTCATCAAACCTTATTAATTAGAGAGTTGAATTCCATGAGCCGACAGTCTTTTCTCAGATCATCTTTTGGCTTGCACATCATAATGTAAGATTTCCCATCTGAACCTTTCAAGGTGATCTTTTTTGGCTTTTGAAGTGAGGCAAGAATTTCCACCTAAAGAAAAATGAACTTTACTAACATCTGTATCAGATTATCCAAAGTAAAGTGTGTAATTTCAATAAACTACTGCAACCAATTGTGTTAGCACTTCCACAGTGCTGCAGCACATTAACCTCAGACCAAAACTTAGTATGTGTGCCAAGGGGCCACACCTGCCTCAGGCTGCTGTGAAAGAAGCCACTCAGGTTCCACAGAAGTAATTATGGAATTTCCTACTTCTTCCTCCCGTTTCTAGAGAACAGAGATGTATTTGCAGCTACGCTTGTTTAACATGAAGTGAAAAAGCAGGTGACAACTAGAGCCTTACCGCATCATCAAAGCCTGCAATGTAGGCCCAGCAGCCAGGAAAAGGGTCATGGTTAGCATGGGTACCAGGAATTGAAGGAAGAGTTGGTATCATTACAGATTGTAAGGGAATGAGAATTTCACTGAATGTGTGCTCTTCTACTAATCTTTTCAGTGTTTTGAAATGAATATTCATGCTTAATGTTGAGCTGTTCCCATCAACCTTGAAAAAAAAAGATGGTCAAAGTTAGAAATAACCTTTAAAGTTAACAAGCACTTAAAATAATACTGCCCTTTCATATTAACTAATAAACAGACTAGAATATTAAATGCTGATTGTAATACGAAGAACAGCAAGCTACATTTCAAATTAAAAAATCAAGAAGTAAATATATCTGGCTGTTATGACAGACTTATTTTTCACTTTGAATATAAATACAGCATAATAAAAGACTTCATTTAGTTCTACCTTTATTATCAAGTTGATATGTTCATAAAAGGACAACCACCCTATTTTTACAGTAAAACTCTGAAAATTAATGGGCATGAATGATATGTGAAAGTACAAAACAATGTAAAGTCCATGCACTGTTAAACAAGCCATTATGTACTAAAATATTTTACAGTGTGCACAATTTAGGGGTATTTTAAATCTTTTACAATTTAGTGCAGTTTCTGCTAAACTGCAGTAATATTATGCATTAATAATAATTAATATTGATATACAATAATTATTAATGCAATAAATTATTAATTATTATTATTATTTGGCTAATGAAAGCAATCAGAAGCAGCTTTTGCAGGACATTCTTGAATAACCCTACAAAATGCACTCATTTGTTTATTTCTGTAAGTACCGGTTTGTTGCAGAGCTCCAACAGCTTGTCCGTAAGGCGTGTGGCATCTCCAATAAATTTTCCTAAGGATTCCTTCATGTGAATAGCTCTGTTCAGAATTTCCTTACATCTATTGACTCGCATAGGGTAAGAGGACTGAAAAAAAAGGAAAGTTAAAATTTATTAAACAAAAAGAAGAATCCCCCCCTGTAATTAATATTCTTTCCTTATTACTTATCATTTTCAATATCTGGAGAACAATGTACTTAAATTGAAAAGCTGAAGTGGTACTGTTGGTAGGTGTGTGGGGGTTACTTCTGAAACCATTCTTGGGAGTCCCACAACATAAAGGCCAATATTCCAGAATATGTCAGTGTGACCTGAATGTTATTTCACCAGCCTGAAGAAATAGCATGCAGCACACTTCCCAGTCTGCTTTGGAATGACCTTACTGCAAAGTAATTACTTGTACATCTATTACTAAGTTGATTCTTTGATTATAGGACTGAAAGTACTATAACACAATTAGTAAATGCAACAAAATCTGTTGCCCATAACTACACAATTCATCAGCTATTTGTTATTCAAATTGCCTTTCCTAATACACCATACAAGTTTGGATGCATATTAACATTCCAATTTCGAACATTTAAACTGTAATATATGAATTAAGACTGCAATAAAATAATTTGCAGTGATGGCATTGCTATCCTCTTCTACAACAATGTATCACAACAAATGAGCCTCTCAAATCCTTCTTATCAGCTTAGAGTAAAATCGGTTATATTTACATTTCAGAGAAAAACAGTCTTGTAAACTTAACAAAGGTGTAACTATACATATCAAGGTACCTTGGACACAGCAGTCATCATCCACATTGCTTGCTGTGGATAGGCTAAAAACACCTTAGCAACAATCACCATCAGTACTGCAAAGACTTCATCATGAGAATGGCAGATTCGGGAGATGAGCTGAGAAAAGGCTGTCAGGAACTGGTAAGGTGCCAGGTGATTTGTGTGCTCTGTAATCACCTTGTTTATTTTAGCCAGATCATTTTTCATTTGAACACGTTCTGAACGACCTGCTGAAAAATGAAAAGAAAATACCATATTCCTGGTTCTCCCCACTGGAAATAGAAAGTAATTTAAATCAAGGCTATAGAATAATATTTTGTTGGAAATTTCATAAGCCAAAAAAATTCAAGGCAACAAAAAAGCTCCAACTGTAAAGTTCTTTTTAACGCAGCATACAGTGACTGAATACATACCCTATTTAACTAAGCGGAATACCAGGAAATTAAGTCTCCTTACACTCCTAAAATGACTTCTCTAAAATGATATGGTGGCATAGAACAGACTAAAAACACTCCATGTATTTGCCTGATAAAAGGATTCCAATGTTCTTTAGTGGAGAGGAGATGAAGAAAGTCTTTCCATGGGATGAAATTAGCACATCTGCTCCTATCTCCACCCCTGCCCCTGAGGACCCAGCTTGAGTTTCACATCAGCACCTCAGAGTGCAGGATCTGATGTGCCTGCAGCCAGTTGACCTAAGCGTGTAGAATGAGGACAAGATCAAGGAGCACAACTGTCTGCTTCACTCCAGACCTGCAAGCAATGTTTGCAATTTTCATTTGTACCAAAATCTCCCACCCAAAGTGCGTCTGTGGTGTAAATTTTTCATGCTTTCATGCTGCTGCCTACAAGATTTTTTCCCCTTTTGATTCAGTAAAATGAGGTGGTAAATTTCAGTAAAATTCCTTCAAAGACTGGAATCAAAACAAACTGAAAAAAAAGCCCCAAGGCCTAACACTTTACTGTAGCAAGTGCATACAAAACTATTACTCATCACTCATGAGGGACCTTAAAAGTGGTGACCAGGGGCACGCAAGAATTTTCCCTGTATCTTATGACTTCAGTTACACAAGGAACAATGTTGTCTCACTATATACTTGGAAAATTCTGGAAGATTTAATTAAAATAATTAATACTCTCCTGTATATTAACATCCTGTATTTTACAAGAATAATAGTACTTTCTTGTTTCCATATAACCTCAGGCAATAAATTGAAAGGAAGAACTGTAAATATACTTCACTGTTCTTTCAATCATCTATTCAAAAGAATGACTTGGGAACTATGTACTGGGAAAAAATATTCTACCTTTATCACATTCATATGCTTTTGCTCCAAAGTCCAGCCATAAAGACAGCATTCTTGGCATTGACTGATAAATGAATTGGTTTCCATATTGTAGGGACCTGTGATTACATGTTTAAATCAAAGAATGATAAATATTAGAAGTAATACAAATTTTACATTCTCATTTGTTAAATATTCCAGTCTAACTTTAGAAATTTATGTCAGCATTTTAATGCATCTGCAACAACCAAAAATATACAAAGGGCTTGTTTTTATTACTCAAAACCACAGATTAAATAATTAACTGTCTGACAAAAGACGCAATTTGTTAGTCAGAAGTAAAATCAATTATGTATGAAAAGAAAAAGGAAGCATGTAGTACTTTGTTTTACATTAGTGCATAAAAATTGGAGTCAGTCTGAAATGGTGAAAGACAATATATTACTACAGAAATGGGTTTTTTCCCCAGTATAATTGTCATCCTTTTACAGAAAGTAAGCAAAGTTCCCCTCTGACCTCCCAAAGTGATGAACTATGTATCTAATCAGATCTCCTTGTTTTTCCATCTTGTTGTCAGTTACCATTGGCATTAATTTATCATAGTATTTTGCAAGATAAAAATGTCCATCTTCCCATTCTGGTAAGAAAACTGTAACATCCTGCAACATCAAAATGAGATAATTACTTCTGAGAGGATGCTAACTTAAAAATAAAAAAAAAAAAAATTTCAAGAAACAATCTCATATTAGTTACATTGTGCAGAGTACGTGCAAAAAATATATTAATTGTTAACCCTGTAACTCCAAAAATTCTAATTTTGCCTCAAGATAATTGGCTCTACAAACCAGAAGTCTGTTTTAAAATATCTTTTGTTTTTGGAGACAGTCAATTCCAGACAGAATGATAAGGGGTTCCTGAACTAGGAAAGATCATGCTTTCATTAAAATCAGGTTCCTGATCCTAATAACTCAGTACTGAGTTTCATAGAGCTTTTTATAATGTGAAACACCATGATGTTAACACCTGGACTTGATCATCTTTCTGACCTTAGTAATCTATGATTCCATATTTTTCACATATAATTTTTTACATTTTTCTGTTTTCCTTCTAAATCATGATGTTTAAAAGAAAAACAAAAAATTCTGTGACATATATTAGAAAAGAAATAACTGGTGAGAGGCATCCCTCATCTAATCATCTAATAACACTGGCTTCTTTCCTGTGCCAATACTTAGCAGAAAGCACTGAGAGTTAGTGTTTTCATAGAATACACTGAAATTTCATTTGTTTACATTATTTCAACCTTCATTTGATTTGATATATTTACATTTTTCTCCAAATGTCTTTTACAGAAGTATGTTATTTAGTAAGACAGCAGTAACTATTAACAGTATCAAATGCTGAAACTTGGACAAGAGACATGTTGCTTTTAAGGAAGTATAAACATGTGCATCTCCCAGTGTTTTAACAGGCAGTATTAATCAATGCCAAAAAGTATTTCACAGGCATCACAAGATGAAGCATGCAGTGCCATGTTGTTTAAGAAGATCATACCAGTTGTCCCTTTTCCTAATTCTTCAGAGACTGGAAGCACATTTAAATCACAGTTACAGTCACTACCAGAGAGAGAAATAACACTGAAGAGTAGTGCAATGGATCACGAAGTCAACCCTGTGTGTTTGGAGTAGTCCATATTTTAGTGAGGAATTCTAATCTGTGCAAGCATGAGAACAAAGCCATGCTTCTGTAACTTGTTTATTTAAAAAGAATTATATGAACTGTAGTCTTCCCTGTACTAATGTGTTAGATTAAACCTGGTTAAGACAGGTAAATCTTTACAAGAAGAACTGCTTCCCTCCTACAATGGATGTACTATTTAATCCCATTTATGTTATACTTGGTTGACATTACCAGAAGCAGAACGACAGCTTACATGTCTGAATGTAAGGAATGACAGGAATACATTATTATTCAAAGCTCCTGCCTTGTTAACAGTAGTATTCCAGATTACCTTATACTTTTTCATGACTGCATTGCTTTCAAAGTTAGCAGTTTCTTCCATAAATCTGCCCACTAGCAGCATTGCCCGACCATGGATGAGCTGATTTTTGCTATTGCAGGGTGCTTTATTTTCAGGGAAGCATAACTCAACCCCCTTCTGGAGAACAATTAGTGCTTCATGAACTTCACCCTAAGGGAAAGAATAAACATTTTATATACTTTAGATAAGAGAGACGCAAAACTTCCCTCTTAGAGTTGTTATTAAGACAAAGCTATGTCCCCAAATGTGTTCTAGGCCATTCTGGCTGTGGTAACTGAATATTACTAACTTCAAATATTTCTTCTATTTCCTTGCTATCTCAACATTGTTGTGCCTTTAGGTGTACTACAATAATTTCTCTCATATTTGCTGCCTACTCCTATTAGTTAAAAGGAAACAAATTAAGAAGAGGTCTACTATTAAGATAATATAAATTTGCCTGGGCTGCATTGACAAAGGCAGGTAATGCACCAGTTTTATACAAAGGTGCCAGGAAGGTCAATGGATACAGAACAGGGCTGACCAGCACCTGGAGGATCAGCTACAATGTGCTGACAGTCCCAGCTGACATATCTTGTTTTACATATGGTGATTGTGTGCCATTTTTTTTTCTTGAAGAAAATTAAAAATATTATTTTCTTGCATGTAGGAAATTAAATTCCATTTTCGTTTTCCTTACCTTGGACCAGAGCCACTTCGCTCTTTCCACATAAAGTTCTGAGAGCGTTGATTCCCCAGCATTCAGCAGAGCATTATAGGCAGTCTGGTGATGCCCAGCTTTCCTTGCAACTCTAGCACTCTGGAGCCAACACTGACCAACAAGCTCACTGTAATCCTGGCTGCAGGGACATTTTTGCAGAAAATAAAACATTTCTATTTTGAACGCTATTTTAAAATCTGATGTAAAAATCACAATGTGTTGAAACACAAGTTGAATTTCTTAAGAAGTTATATACTACATAATGATCATTTAAAACTATTTTAATACATTTGTTTCACTTTTTTTTCCATTTAGGACTAGAAACAAATACACTTTCTCCCTGTTTCTTGCTTCTCTTTCCTTCAGACACCGCTTCTCCTCCTTATTTTGAAGGTACATAATATTGGAGGACTACTTTTGACTAGAACAATTCCCAGAGTTTTATCTTCTCTCTTCTAACCTATATATGGAAACCCAGAGCATCACTGAGAATACAACACAGACAAGAAACAGTGACGTCCTCACCTTTTACTGAGACTAAGCAAAGCCCTTCTCAGTGCTAAAATGGGCTCTTTTGCTCTGTAAGAGTTTTGGGTCATTTCAATACGAGCACACCAGTTCAGGGAATCTCTACTGTGGTCACCATCTGGTTGCTGAAACATTGGCCCAATACTGTGTTCCAACTCACACAGCATATGCAACCTGTGTTAGCAAAATAAAGGCAAAAAATTGGTTAGAATTGATTGCTGTTTGAGATACATACAAATTTTTAAAAGTATTTGCAATTTTCTTTCTAAAATTTGGCCCAGTAAATAATGTCACCCAGTAGGATTTATTCTAAAAAGTAAAAATGCAGCAAAAGCAAGCACACAAAATCCAGGATTTATAAACTGTTTTGTTTTTACCTCAATATTCCTTTGCCAGCTGCTGAACAGAGAGACAGTGTAGATCACTCAGAGAGGAAGTCAATCTTCAGAAAGAGTATTTCTATCTATTACTTTCAGCAACAATTCTTCAGGAAGTCTGACATTTTCAACAAATCCCATTTTAAAAGCAATATACTTTAAGTGAAGTTATTCAATTTATTTTAAAATACCATTACTGTTGATATCTGTCATTATAAAGATGGAAAGCTGAGTGGTTGTAAATGCCCCAGTTCTCACTGGCAGACCGAAATGTAATGGGTACATCTGATAGAAAAAGAGATCCTTGAAAGGCTTCCACGTAGCCTGGATCAGTGGGTAAACAAAACTACTTTGAAACACTTATTTCTCAATACCCAAACTTCATTTCCCAAACAACACTGCAGAAATTACCAACAGAAAATAGAATTAAGAAGTAACTAAAACATGCACTTCAACTGGCTTCAGCCAATATCTTGCCATAAAGATGCATTTACAGTGCAGAGGAAGTATGAAGTCTTTTTATTCAAAAAGGCTACTTTTTAGTCACCTGCAGCCAAATTAAAAGTTTATTAATAAAGAAAAGAGATGGGGTATAACTCTTACTGCTCTTTCTTAATAAAAAAGGGAGTGCTTTTCACATTCCATACAGATCAAAAGCAATGCTCTTAAGTTAATGGAGTTACTGGCCTATTTGTACTACTTCAAGCATGGAATTAAATTGCTGGGTTTTATTACCTGATGTTTACATTTGCTTGCTAGCTGATTTGGAAAGACCATACCACATAGTTTTATTGTGAATGTTTTCCATGGAGGATAAATATAAATTCCTAATTAATCAAAGGTTTTCAGTTGGATGAATATAAAAAAAAGGTGACAAAAAATGTACCATTTACTGCAGAAATGCAAAATTATTGCTGCTGCATACTTGATTACATAATTTCTGAATTTAAAAATAGTGCCATGAAAATGAGAAACCTGATAATGTGTTCATATCCTCGCTGATAGGATCCTCTTTCAAAGCTTGCTGCTGAAAGGGGCACAATCTGCTCTGCTCGAACAACCTTGAGCGTCTCATAAAAAGCTGCTTCATTTTTCTTCTTGGCTGATAATAATAAATGTCCCAGTCTGACACTCCAAGTAGTGGACTTCACATCTTTGGGGAGAAAAAGAAGACTCAGCTTCTTTAAGCAGCTTAACCTGAACATGCTAATTTGTCTTAAGATGCTACTGGAAAAAGAACTTTTTCTCAGAACTAAGCAATTGCATGTTATTAACACTGTATAATTCAAGTCCACAATCCACCCAGCCAAACAGACTCAAAAGACACACACACTCAAAACTTCTGCTCAAAGACTATACAGGTTAAAATTAAATTCAGTTACAAAATCCAGAACACAGAACCAACCTTCCTACCAGTGAAATCCAAACCAAATGACAATAGCTGCCCCTTGATTCAAAATGATTAAACTAAAACATACAATTGTTCAGAACAGCAGTGAAGTATTAATACTTTTATGTAATGATAACTTACCTGAAGCCAAATAATTTTCCAGTAAATCCCATTGTGATAGCTTCCAGGCTGCTTCCACTCTGTAAGTGTTCAACTCAGAAATCCATTCAGATCTATTAAAACAAAGGCAATACAATTTTGTGCTGTCTCCTCTCAGTGTGTTAATCCTACATTACATTAGCAAGTGTTCTTTACATAAAACTTCTCTTGAAAAGAGGAAAGATAAGCTTGCTTCTAAAGAAAGTCAGTAAAACCAAAGGACATGCACTGATAACAAATAAGAGCTGTACAACATGATCCCACAAATGCAGCCTCCAAAGAGTGTATTTAACTTCCATGGTACACATCAAAAACTACCAGCTTTTAATCCATTTACCTATTAGACTACAGAATACCAATGGAATCAGTGACATGGGAAACAATACAAAAACCATGTCTAAGAAATTAAAGCACATATCAACACTGCTCACAGTGCAGACAAGAACTATGAAAATTTCTGGACTTCCTGAAATAAATAATTTATAGATAAAGTACTCAAAGTTTTCTAGCTTCACATTGCTAATTCAATTATATTTAATAAGCCTCAAATATTTGATAATGAGCAGAAATGGCTATTGAGGCAGAGATTTATACCAGAGCTTCATATTATTCAAATGAACTGTGTATTAGAAGCTTACAGTACCTGTTTGCAAGCACTCCATTGACCTGAGTTATTACAGCAGATAGCTGACCAAGGCCTAACATGGACTTCACTGCACCATGATAGTGAATAATCTATAAAGAGGAAAAAAAAAAACCAAAACAACAAAACCTCACATACACATTAATGAAACTCATGGCAATCTGAAGGAAGAAATATGCTCATGTGGGTGCTTTTTAGAATACAAAAAGGCATAACTAATTGCTCTGTAAGATAAATGAACATTCAAAAAATCTAGTAAGAGATTTGTTTCAGTTCATAAGCCACTTCCAACAGCAACACTTATGTAGCAACTGGCACAATAAACACTTAGATTCCTATTTTACTTAAATATTCTGAAGAAGTTTTTTTGCCTTAGTCATCTGTGAGCTAATAAGATTAAAAATAAGAATTAATTTATTAAAAAAGAAAAAAAAGTTTTTTATTTACCTGATCAGGTTCCAGTTGGATAGCCCTATCATAGCAGGCTGTTGCATCTCTTAACAAGCCAATACTTTCATGTTCAAGGATTTGTTCTTTGAGGGATGGCTCTGCTTTCCGAATGGCGCTCACCCCAGCCACTCCATCAGGCTCGTGCATAGCAGCATACAATTTCTATATTCACACAGAATTGGACATGGCCATTGAAAACAGTCAGCTGTTTTATAGATAAGCTGCAGAATCACAGAACTTCTTGAACATGGAGCACACATTACTCTGTAGGACTCACTGGCAATAAATTTTGATTGAAAATGACAGTTTTGCCAGGCTCCTTCCAAAGTTGAGCCCTACTTCCCCTTAGTATACAGTAATATTTATGATCTCATACTATTGATAGAGTACCACATGAAGTTACCTGAAACCATCTGTATAAAGAGCAAAATAAATATCCTATTTATTACATGATAGCATAAAGATTACTTTTGGTGAAAAAGCAACACTAAGTTGCTAAGTTTTTCAAATTTGAAGTGTCACTGAGGAATATAAACCATAGGGAACCACCAACAGGATCATCCCACAGGTTAAAATACTTCTTGAAAATGATTTCTGTAACTTGCAACACCTTTAGCATTGGCTCTTTTTCTATTTTAGAATAAGCCACTTGGAATTTCTTCAAATGTACTTGCCTTTTTTTTTTTTGGTTATTATAGTTGGTTGTATTTTCTGGCAAAAGGCACAGAGCCAATTTCAAAGCAATAAATGTAACACTATCAACAAACCCACATGTAATTATTTTCAAGAATTTACAATCTTTTTTTATACAACAGAAAGCTATTCATTCCTTTTCATATAAGAAGCATATCAAGCAAGACATAAATATTGCTGAAACACAGATGACTAAACACTTGTATTTAACAAGTGCCCAAATAAATCTTTTCTTCTTCCCATGACAAAGAAGAATTTGACCAAGCTTTATTTATCATACACATTTTCATCTTAAAATAAAAAACAAAAACCAAAAAGAACTTCAGAACCTGAAGAAATCCAAGATGTTCCTGAATATTTTGCTTCTTCTCTGTTATAAATGATTCAAAGTGCATCACAGCCCTGGTGTAAGCCTTGGAACGAAAGGAGGCCACAGCCAGTGTATCCTGGGGAATGAGGTCTAGAAAACGTGTCACATTTTGATATTCTCCATAGTCCTCACTTGATGCTGTTGAAAAACAGACAAAAAGTTTGTCAACTGAGGTTTCATTTATAAGAATTACCTTATGCAACAAAATTCAATTAACTCATTTAACAATTTAGAGAGATAACTGTACTAATAAAAGAACGGAAAATTCTCTTCTGTCAACAATAATTCATTTAAAACAATTCTGGTGAACTTTCTACATCTTGCAAGACAGCACAGAATATTATATATGTAATATTATATTCAGTTAAACAGAATGTTTAGAAAACTGTCATGAAATTAACATTTCATTGTTCAAATTTTAAATCTGTATTTCTTGCAACAGGCATTCAGAACTCCATTCGGGGTAGAATGGGTGGAAATCACAATGTGACATTAAGAAATCATAAAAGAGATTACATATTCTACTAATACAGCATTTGTAAATGGTCACAATGTGAAGCTGCAAACATAAAAAATACTTCTTTGAATAATGTTAATACCATTTTAAATAAAATAAGCATCCCTCACTTTTTAGATCGCTTCTGTCTTTGCTAGACTTGCCGGCATTTTTCTCAGCAATGAGTGTTTGAAACTTATGTCTTGCCCACTGAGTGAGATGATCAAGCATGGAGAACACTGTCTGTGTGCTCAGCTGGCTCAGGTCAGATGCACTGTCCTCAAGTCTCCGGCTGGACTGGTCATCGTGCTTCAGAACAGCCATAATCTCCATGTAAACCTACACAAAGGTAAAACACACAAGTGTCATACCTGCAGCAAAATAGCAAGAAACAGCAATTAACACAAAAGTGAAACTAAAATACTATATTTTAATAATTTGGAGATTATTTTTATGATCTTGTTGTCCCACAATCTCAAAAGGAAGAAACGGCAAACCAAGCAGTAGCTGTTGTCAAGGGATTCCACACAGGGAGAAAGTCCTGAGGTTTCAATACACAACAAATGCTACTGCACCTCTTCTACAAATACAATACTTCAAGATTTGGTAAGAATAAAGTTATCCACTGGTTACGAGAATACAGATCTACTTTTTTGCTTTTGTTTAAATAAATTCCGTGACAAAATATTTGTTTCTGTTTGTTTTAGTCCATAAAAATATGAGTTAACATAAATAACAGATGCTTATTGTGGATGTACTTGCTCGCAGAGGAAAAATCTTCACACGCCTTTACACACCCACAATACTTAAACACAAATATTTTAGCTGTGAAATTTCAAATTAAAGGAATGTAAGTTATACTTTTCAGTATCTTCTAATTCCTTCGATTCACCCAGGACATGCTTACAAAGAGTCCTTGCAAACTTTTATCTCTCTGTACATACATGTGCTGTTCCCAGTAAAAATGGCAGCACTTGGGCACATGCACTGACAGCTCAAGCAAACTCAAGGAAAGGAGGATGGCTTCTCCCCCAGCCCTGCTTTGCTACAACACATCTATGAAACCTGCTCCCCATGAATCTGGCAGCTGACTAGTTTATTCACTGAAACTATAATTGTATGCAAAGGAGAGGAAAAAATTATGAGTCTGAATTCTTGGAGTTATAGAAGTTCAATTTGCTGGCTGTTTTTGTTGCACTCTTCCTCTTTGTACCACTCCAGCTGTTGATGCTACTGCAGTCATAATTAACTACATAATATCTCATCCTAGGCCCAACTGATGGAAATCGGCAGAAAAGCAGTTCCAACACAAACTTGTAAGACTATATTCAAAACACTGTCAGAAAATTTATATTATTATTTATATTATTAATACACAAAAAGGAGTTTAACACCTGAACAATTTATTCATGTAGGCCTACAGAGCTGAGCAGCTCACATGAAGAACAGCTCCTGGCCATTCCTGTGAAAAACACTACCATCTTACACATCCCACCTCTTGTTGATCTTCTTGACTGCATCCCAACAAAACATAGACAAGGATGTGTGGAAGCAGATAAAGTGTCACTTTATAGTCATTTTTCATCATAATACTGCAGCAATCAAAAACTTTTCTTGCAAGATCATGTCGTACCTATAGAAAAGTATTTCCAGGAAAAGCATCATTACAAAAGTGCAAATACATGAACAATCAACAGATTTCCATTTGTTGATGAACACTAGTCCATCAAATAATTTTAAGATACCTGTCTCCTACAGAAGGTTCATCAGATGTAAATCTGCAACAGGGATACCAGATGGCAGCTGCTATTACATGTAGCAACTGCTGACAGCACAAAGACAGGTAAGCACTGCTTACATTTCCACTGCTCTACGTGATTTACACCATTGTGAACTTGAACTGGCCATAAAAAAAATGGCTTAAGGCCATTTTTTCTCAGCCTCTTAAGGCTGAGTCTGCCACTACACTCAGCCGCTCTTCTGCCCTTAAAAGCCTGAAGAAAGTAGGATATTATGAAGATACTCAATTCTACTCTGTCTGAAAGAGGACAGTGTAGTTACTGTGCTATTATAATTCAATTCACTTCTTACAGTGGCTGATTTGGAAGTGACATTTTCAGTGAGTCGCTTAGATATTGGAAAGGGAAAACAAAAAGAAGATACAAGCACTTTTTATGTGTTGGGACTGTGGAGCTATGGGGAAATCTTTCCAAAACTGAGAAGGTAAATCCAGATGCATTTTAGACACTTTCCACAAGTCAGTGCCCCCAGTTTCACAAGAGTGTCAGGACAAAGACAAGTTTCCTTGATTTTTAGATTTGACACTGCCAGTGAAGCATCACCCAGGAACCAGTGCTGGGGAAGGGGGAGTGCAGTACCCTGCTGAAGAAGCAGGAAACTCCTGTAAGAGGCCTGTAGCAAACAGCCATATTCTCCCATTCATCCCTGACCTGCAGAAAATGAAATGAGATTCAAGAACTGTCTTGCAAAGAGCCTTACAGAAAGATTTATTTTCTTACCTTTGTTATAAGATAACCTGCCCAAGTTGCTGACCATTCTGCAAAATTATCACCTAATTTGCTTAAGTAAATTGGCTTCTTCACCTTAGACCAGTTTACAGCCTTCTGATAACTCTTGTACCTGTAATTTTGAAATATCCATTTAATAAATCTAACTTTTCATTTAATACAGTAAACAACAGCACATTTTTAGTTATGAAATTCCCTCATTGGAACAGTATTAAATTCTGTGTTCTGAATCTTTAAAAGTAGAATTAAAACCTCCACTTTCAATAGTCAACATCTTTTATTACAGAGCTTCTTAAAATTAAATATGAAATAAAAATTCTTGTAACTTGTTAGGTTGCTTCTAAGTACATTTTAAAGTGCTATTCGTAATCAGTTTTAAGAAATGGAGTTTGATAAATATTTGAGTACTATGTCCTTGACAGGAAAAACCCAGAGCATACATGAAAGCCGAGAAAGGCCAAAAAGTCTGTTTTCTAAAAAGGTAAAGCTTATCATAGGTGAGCATGACTGTTTTCATGAGGAAATAGAAGGGAAATATTGATTATTTCAAGTTAAGACACCAACGTAATTTGAAGTTTCATTTTGTTGAACTAATGATAAAAATAATGTGAAGAAAAAGTCAAATTAAAACTCAGTGAGCTCCTCCTACTTCTATAGAAAGTAGGAGTAATAGGGTGTCAGTAGATTTGAGTGGAGGGGAAAGAAAAAAGTTTCAAAACATCATATAAGTCAATGCTCTAGAGACAAACAGGCAGACCTGGGAAAAGTATGAGCTCTGAGTTTTGCCCATTTGATTGAGAGAGAATTACATTCAAATAAGTAATAATTCAGCTTTTAGTAGAAAGACCTTCTTTCAATTTTGTATATATACATATCACTCTTCCCAGAAGAGTGAGAGTCACAAAACCATATATAGTTAATACTAGCCTGGAGAAAAAAACAAACAGATGTGTTATGAAATGCCATTCCTTAAGCTGTCATATACCGTGTGTTTAAGTGAGGTTCCAAGATCTCCTGCACATGCTCAGGAAACCTCCTCCAAAGCCTGGAGCCAGGACAGTCAGTGTTTGTCTCTCTACAGTCATAGATGGACAGTAACTCCTGAAAAGGGATGGTCTGCATCAGCAAGTTAGCACTGAGAATTTTCAAGACCACAGTACAAAACCCAGTGCATATGACCAAAACCCAGTGTATATGATACGATCTTTCCAACCTGAGATTCTATGATAAGTAATGAGAGAGAAGTTAAGGGATGTTTAATTCAGAAATCATAACTGCAAAACTGTTATCCAACACTGCTAATCCCCTGTTACTAGGCAAGTTTTGATTTCAACTACTGATTCCTCAGATTCTCCAGTGGTGACTGGACCATATTATCTTGTATTCTTCACATCTGCCAATAAACCAGGACTAGAATTTAGTCTGATTCCTCCTTGTGCAGGAAGTGCACAATCTTGTGCATATGCTAATAAAATTCTTATCCTGATGGCTACATAGGCCCACCTATTTTCTCCTGGACTAAAGAACTATCCTGAAGTTTTCACAAAGATATTAAACATCAAAAATAGCAAGAACAAAGAAGAAAGCAAAACCCCCCATCCGCTAAATAAAACCAGCACAAAAGACTAGAGCTGAAAATAAGGGTAGACTCACTTTCAGTTGCTTCTTAAAAGTTTTAGCAGAAACCATCTTAGCAATACTACTTTTCATTTCTGCCTGAGCAACCTGAACTAATTCTAAGCCACTCTCAGGATTACTCCTTAATGCCTGTGTATGGACTGCTAGTTACCTCTAAAACATCAAATGTCTCCTAAAACATTGAGACACAAAAGCAAACAGATCTATCTTATTTAAGAACTACCCAGAATACTAAGTATACTTTCTAATTTAAACCTGTTATAAGATGAAATTTCAAATCTTAAACATATACTTCAAAATGAAAATTTGTATTGCATAGTTCTAAGTTCAATGTTACAGAAAATAATCTGTGAAATAAAAGTAGGATCTAATCACATCTCTTACCTGAATTGCATATGCTGCAGAATCCTGAGCACGAACATTGTCAGCATAAGCAAGGAAAGCTCTGGTCAGTTCCATTAACAATCCATAGGCAAAATTTGGATCTTCCACTCCAGCCTTAATCACAAACAGAACACCAGTTTTACTAAAACAGAGTAATAGCTGTATCTTTAAATAATCACTTGGAAGCATAACTCTAAACTGTTTTAAGTGAGACAGCAAGTCCAGATTTTCAATGGGTCTAGAGATAAGAGGTTCCCTCCCTCACAAGGGCTTTTAGAAGACCCCTAATGCCAAACAAAACACTACTGCAATGCTTACCACAAATGTGAAGTGTTTTCCTTGGGTTTCACTTGTTGAAAAATCGAGCCTGCCAGGATCTATGGCTCCCAGTTCACCTAAACACTCTCCACAGAGCAGTCGTGCTTGGGAATTTGCATCCTGGCAGCCGATGAGAAGCACCGTTACCAGCTGGGAGATGACTGGCTCCACTGTTTCACTGTCTGTGACATACTTGATCAGTTTTTCCTAGGAAGATAAATTATAAAGATGAGTTATTCTAAAACCATATTTGCAAAGATCTTTGAAATCTTCAACCTGTAACTCACTTTTGATTTCATTAATCCATGAGTTCAGGCTGTAACTACAGTCCAATTGCACTAATCTGCTTCTCACCCTAGGAAGGACTAAATAAATGTATGAGGGATTTGGGCCTCAGTTAATAATGCTGTCATGGCCAATACTGTATTTCATTATCATGCACCTCTCTACTAACTTCATTTTCTTTCTTTGTCTTACCAAGTAACTCTTTTCTTTTCTACATTATCTTTTTCACTTACTTATCCCTCCTCTTATGTGTTCCAATACTTCCTCCCAATTTCTCTCATGCAACTGTTGTCATACCTTCTGGGTTTGCTGCCATTTCTATTCTGACTATTTGACATTTCTTGGACATTTCTTCACTCTCAAGTCCTACAAAGCCCAGGGTTTCAAGTCCTTTGATCAATGTCCATCATTTTAATTGGGTGTCCTTTCTTTTTTTGCTTTTATCATTGTTATGTTTAATGAAAACTGAAACCACAGCCAACATACCAGAGCAAATAGTTCCACAAGCTGTGGAACTAATTAAGTTTGATTTGCCTCAATTATTTTGCTAGACCTCCAAATCAGCAAGACATGGCAGGATTTTGCTGACCTGAGCTGCAAGAATTACTGGTTGGCCAGGAGTACACACAGTGATTGTTTGTTCTTCTAGGTGGATTTTTTTTTCAAATTTCTGGCTAAAGAGCATCCCACAATCTTGTAACTACTAAGGGTACAGATTCATTACTTTTTCTAATGGGTCACATACACGCTTTGGGCTAATAACCACACAGAATTGTAAAGCAGTGACACCCTGTAACAATAAGGAGTTTTAGACTTTTTGTCTAGATGCTAATTTGATATTTTAGTTCTACTGAAGGAGGTTTTCTATACCTGGTTTCTATACAATGTTTCCTTCAGGCTGGTAAGCGCATGAATCCGAACATCCACGTTCTCGTGCTGAATAGCTCTCATAGACAGCTGCAGGGCTGTCTGCAAGTCTGTGCTTTTGGAGGATTCCTGAGCATGACAGAGGAAGTTCAAGTTAAGTATAACACAAATATGACTGAACAGCATGCCAAAGAACACAAGCAAGAACACATGGAAACAGCTGCCTTTTTGCCTACATCCTCACTTGTATGCATATATCGTCTTCTTGCCTATTTTTAAAAATGTTTTACTCAAAAAGGTGCTATATTTTACTTTTGGGTAAATATAATGATGGTATAAATAAAAATTATAAAATCAGAAGAAAATGCTTTGCTTAAAGTCTGTCTAAAATGAAATTAATTTCTACTTTTGTTGCATCACTCCCACAAAATAATTGCTACTTCCCATCAATTACCTAATCATTCTGAGGACAAGCAAATGAAAAAGACCATAGAGTATTCCTAAGAAGAGACAAACTTTGCTCCCTGTAAAGAGAATATGGCCATAGCTAAAACTATTGACTTCTCATCCTATAATCTGTCACAAAAGGGAAAAGTTAGGGTTCAGGAGATGCTACAGAAACAAGAATGCTGAATATGGGTATATTTAATTCCTAAACAAGAATCAGAACATGCTTCAAACTATGCCTATGATACAGAAAACCTATTTTGTGGTGGAGGCAGATTAAATATATTTCCACTCAACAATACACTTTACATGTTTTCCTCAGCTGTCATGAATTCATTTTATGCAATAAAGCCGAGCAAATAAATAAAAGAAACTGTACCTTTCTGTATTCCTGAAGGACAACCTGAACTTCTTTTAGTTCAGGAAGGTCAGGTAGAAAATATATTTCATGTAGAAAGTCTCGTACTTCATCCCTAATAGTTGTAAAAGAAAATATTGCAAAGAACAGGTCAAACATTAGTTGAAGTTGAATCAGAAAAAGCTTAAAAATCTATCGGAAGAAAGCAATGAAGAAATATCTTTCAATATTGCTACTATGGCCTTCTACAAGAGTCCTATTATTCCTATTACTACCTTTTATTGTGAAAACTGTTGGTAGGATATAATGCAAGAAAAATGAAAACCCCTCAAAAGTAATCAAGGTATTAAGTATCAACATTCCTAAAAAAAACCTTTTAAGCTACAAAATGTAAGATGAAAAAGAATTATGACTCAACCTTATCTTCAAAAAGGCTAAATAATAAGAATTAAAGTATTTTGTATTAAACTTTATTTTCACTTGGTGTGACCATTTGAATGGAATGTATGAAACCTCACTCAACATAATAATCTGTGCACTTCATAATTATGCCTCCAATTATTGAAGAAAACAAAGAACTCATTTCCTCCCCATTTCCAATTCTGCACACTTCTCTTTAGCTTAGAGCAAATGTTAGCAATCATTATTATTCTGTAGAGGGAAGTAATTTTCCAGATCAGCACAATAAACATACTGAAGAAAACCTGGCAGGGCTCAGTGTCTGAATGGGCTGTAACTTGGCCACAGCATCATATATATTTATAAGGAAAATATAAAAGCCCCTTTTCAGATTAGGCTATCACTTGTTACATTTCAAGACCTCAACACATTTTAGAGAAGGGGCAATTTTATAGAACAACAACGATTTAGAAGAAAAACAAGTTTTCACATCTCAGTGCTGGATGACTTTAAATTAGGGTTATCACCATTGCTGTTGCAGGATTTACACTGTATAACCGAAAATATTTTGTGCAGTACCTGTTCTCCACTATGAGGAAGTGGAATATTGCTGTGGTTTCCTTGGGTTGGATATGTATGAGGGGCAATAACACTACTATCACATGGCTGAGCAAGGAGCCAAGGTAGGAATGGTCCAGACTTCGAACAAAGCAATCCCAGGCTCTAAACAAGAAAAGGCAACAAAACAACATAATCAATGATTCTCCTCTGTGGGAAACATTTCAGTGAGTTATGAGAAGCACTTTAAGCTATTTCAGCACTGTGGTTTGGTTTACTGTCCAGAACAAAACCAAGCAGTATATTAAAGGACAGAAATAGCAGGGATGCCACTGTTTGGGTACACCATCAGTTCACCTGCAACACAATTCTGGGAAGTCATCCTTGTATCTCAGAGCTGTTCTCAGCGTGGTCATCATCTTCACTCTGACAGAACTGATGTGTTTGGGACCCATGAGCGTCATTAAAGACCTCAGGCTGTTTAAAGCCTAGACAGATGAAAGTCATTTTAGTGTATTAGATACTCAGGAAAACATGTAGGAATTATATTTTCTATTAAAATCAGGCTATCCTCGCTTAAGAAATCATAAGACATCAAAATTAGTTTGATGTTTTAATAAAGAATTTGGGTTTAAAAAAAAGGGGGTGAATCTCTAATGACAAGATTGTAACAAAACCCTACATTATCTAGGCTGTTGACAGACCATGAGGGAAGAACTGTGGACACCTAGGAGCTAATGATTACAGATGTCTATTAAAAGACATGATTAATTGTATATCCCAAGCTGAAAAGAGAAGGCTTAGGAAATACAGAGGAAATACACAAACTTGCATTTAAAAGAAAAACCAACCAAAAAAACCCCAACAGAGCTGACATACAACTGCTCACAGAAGTGAATGGCAAGCATCAGGGAATAGGTAATAGCTCAGTTGTCAATGAAAGACAGAAGAGAAATACTGAGATGCAGGAGATATTTCAGTCACAGTAACACTACACCAAACAAGGTAGTAAAATGTCCAGCAAGACAGATCAGTAACACAGGAATAAACCTGAGCTTGAGAAAAGGTCATGCAAGGGAAACTCACCAAGAACAAAAAACAAAAGATAGAAACAATAGCAGGTGCAGCAAAAGAAATGCTGTACAAATTAAGAAATTCAGAAAGCATGGAGAAAGGGGGCTATGAAAATGAGAACATTTTAATATGTTTTTAAATAAAAAAACACCAGAGAAAATGCAGTCTATCAATGCAAAGGTTATGTATATTCTAGCATTGAAAACTTCCTGCAGAAATCATCCACACTCCCTCTGTGAGGAGACTAAAAGGCCAGTCTTGTGTTAGAACCACTGCTTCAGCAGAATTTTCCCTTTGTCTTAAGCTGTGAGCTCTGATTTCTCTAAATGCACTCCACTGCAAAGCTTAAAGGAGCTGTTCTGTGAGAACTAAAACTAATCTCTTGGATTTTCATCTTTTTTCTTTACTTTTACCTTTTGGTGTCCTTATATAACCCCATGCAGTAATTCCAGTTTTCCCCCATATTCCCTCATACTCCCACTGGTGTTTGTTTCACACACTAAAAATCATACACTTGGATTTCTCCCCTATAATTCCTGGCTGATTGACTCGTTGTATACATCATGTCTGACTGAAATATGCAATACACTATCTGACCATTAAAAAAATTAAGAACTTTTGAGCTTACACAGAAGTCTTACCCACAGTGAAACCATCAGTTTTAACTAATCATTTTGGGACCCTAGTATCTTTGAGACTCCCATGACAGTTGCAGGATCACACAGTAAGTCTGGAATATTTAAAAGTCCTTGCTTATTTTT
Source organism: Peucedramus taeniatus (assembly GCA_013400575.1). NCBI lineage: Eukaryota > Metazoa > Chordata > Aves > Passeriformes > Fringillidae > Peucedramus > Peucedramus taeniatus. The sequence continues at coordinate 61,186 of WBNO01004582.1, read as the reverse complement.
GTTTTAATATTCAAAATTAAGTTTACACACCATTTTTTTATCCTCAATGCCGACACTAGAACTCAGTAACTGCATGTTAAAAAAAGCCAAGATACCAAGCAATTTAGGTTGCAGATAATCAGCCTGTGGAGAGGAAAACAAAAGTTAAAACTCCAATAATTAAAATTAACACATTCCAAAGCCTAAGAAATTAAAAAGCAGGTATGAAATGCTAATTCTGAAATACATATGAGGAGAATCCCAAATACACAGCTACTTAAGAAATATCAGTGTTATTGAGAGACATCCCTATTAGGCTGTGGGTTTTGCTGTTTTGTAGGATGTTAGGATTTACATGTGTGTTGTTGGTTAGTTCGGGCACTTTTTGTTTTGATTTGGTTTTATGCATACTTGCTGTGGATCTCTCTGTTACAGAAACACTTAATAGGAAATGTCAGCCTTTCTTCCACTTTTTGCCTGAAATAAGTGATGTTCAGAGAACGGCAAATTGTCTTCACTCTCACATTAGCCAAAAAGAAATTATTGAAATAACTGAGCATGAATATTTTGATGTCCTTACCATTTGTTCTGGTGAGGTTATTTCTCTAGGTCCCTGATAGGGATCATCCTGAGAGGCAAATGAAGCCAATATGGACAAACCATTGAAGACTTGCTGGTAGTGCTCCCCAATCCGCAGCAGTAATTCGTTATGCAGGCCCTGGTAGTCCTGTCTCAGCAAGCTGCCCAGCTCTATCTCAGTCTCATTCTACAGTCAAACACACAGCCTTCATTTAATCACAATGTAATTTGTGCACTGAGAGACAGGAGACAATGGGCTCTGGTTGGTTTGTTATAAAAGTAAAACTTTCAAACAACTCAATGTTAGACAAACCAAGCTTTTAGAATTTGCTAAGTTCATAGAATATCTTAGAAACATTCCTCAAAGCCAAGGGAAGTGATTATAAACAATAAGAACAAAATTTCTGCATATGCAATTTCCCAACCTCTGCTTTGCAATACCTTAATTTAAATGAAGCAGAAAACTCATTATGTAGCAACTGTTGCTACTAATGTGCTCCTAATCTGCACGTGTAACAGAGCAAATGTCAATTTACCTTGAGGTAATGCAGTGCCCGCTCAAGCTCATCCTTGGTGCAGGAACAGACCAAATGAGAGAAGATGTATTTGAAGTTATTGATTAAAATTTCTCTTCGGTTCACATTCAGTTGCTTTGCTATGGTTCTGATAAGTGTGGAGGCTGCAGGACTGGCCTTGGCTGCAAGGTCAGGAAGCAAAACTTGCAGGGTCCGCTGGTAAATGAAGAACTACAGTTAATGGGAAAAACAAACAAACAAACCCTCCAAAACCCCAGGGCTAGGCTAAGTTCCATTTGTGTCAGTATCACAACACATGTGTCTGGTCATAATTATGACCATGGATATGAACAGAGAAAAACTTTAATAAGATGAGTATACATAGTAAAAATGCAGGTAGAACTAATTACTTAGAAGCTGCTTCATCTAATCCATACTAAGAAACATGTAAACAAAAAGTGAGCTAACATTTTTTGTGTCAACCCAGATTGAAAAGGAAATCTTAAAAAAACCCCAAAAGAAGTCAAAAAGCCAACATGTCCACACACAACACTCACCCAGCCTATGATTCAGCTAGAACACTGCTGACTTAACAGTTGGGCACTTTCCATCTACCAACAAGCAAAGCACAAGTATGATTCTGAAGCTACTTAGGATTCCAGTAAAACAGATATCTAACCAGATCAAAAAGATCTGTATCCACAGAATGGCAGCTTTCTTCTTTTGAAATAAGAAAGCTGACACTATGCAAAAATCAAACCTTACAAAGGATACCTCCAAGTGCACTAAATCATCAATATAGATATACTTAATGAGCATTCTAAACTTTAGCTCCTTATCCATCATACTTGAATTGGCACTGTAGCCATCCCTCTACCTCCTTGATAAAACTGTTCCTCTGCATTTGTGGTCTCAGTTGCAGCATTACCAAGAGAAAGTGTGAGTTAAAATTGAAATTCACAAGCACAAACACAAAATACCAAAAGAACTGACCAACTTACTGAGAGAAAGCGATTTAGATCTGGAAAATCAAATACACTGGCAATCTCAGATAACATGTCCAGAGCCATTTCCCTCTGGTGAGCAGCTGTTTCTTTCTGCAGCTCATTGCCCTGGCACGGAGCACTCAACACCACCATCTGGCTGGAGTGCAGGGATTCCACTAGAAACTAAGCATGAAGAAAGAGGTATTTAGTATTAGTTTCCCCTTGTTCACTCCCTAAAACTAAACACAGAAGTCTCACTGGTCTTTCTATGCATATTTTTTCTCTCTTATTGCACATAGATCTGTGATTATTACTTTGCAACAGAACTAGATTATAATCCACTTAATAATTATATTTAATTTTGCAACCCTGGAGTCAAATATTGCATTATTTTAAAATATTCAAAATTAGAAAAGTCTGCTTTTGACAATTTTCTTTTAAACAGAACTTGTTGTGATTAGGTAATGGATATAATAAAAACCCTAAATCAATCATGGCAGAATTATGCCTGTGCAATGCTGACCTCAATTACAATTTTAAACCACGGTGTCTTGCAGCAATAGTACTACAGAATGCAAGAGTCTCAATTTCAGAATCAAGCATCTAAGGAATAAAACAGAGAAGCAGCACTATTGAGGGGACATCACAACAAAGTCAAAGATTTCCCATTCCTTCCTGAATGTAGGGTTTTTTTCCTTAAAATAATTTCTTTCCTGTCCTATGAAATTTCACCTTGAGCAATATTGCAATTTTGACCTTGAATTCCATTTTTAAAATATACACAAAGAACCCAAATACATGCACTTGCTAAACCACACGCTCTTTTTACCTGACAGATTGGCTTCTTGTACTGACTGAAAAAAGCCTGCAGTTTTATGGCCTTGGCTGCTGCCAGGGCCCGGATTTCTGTGTACGCTGCTCCGGCCACTGAAGGTGACTTGGACAACAAACAGTGCAACAAATGCAAGAGGGCAAATGGTACCAAATCTCCTTTGGATGCCCTTACAAAGTAAGCAGAAGAAAAAAGATTAAAAAGTAAAACATAATTGCTGCATTAGTAAAATGACTTAAGAACATGGAATTGCCATTATGCAAAATGAGTCATGGTTGTATTTGCATGGCTTATCTGTACTTCCGAGGACAGGGCAGAAGAAAATGAGGAATGTTCCACAGGAATCAACAGCTCTGTACAGTTGCAATGGACTCGGGGAAAGGATGACTTTGAAACAAGTAATCTTACACTTAAAGAAAGGGCACTTTGTATCACAAATTGACACAACTTGGCAATTTTCAAGATACTATCAAAAATACCTTCCAATATCTCCTGTTGTGAGAATCAAGGTATCTTTAAGCTCATTATTTCTTGACATTTTGGCATTTGTGTAGGCTTCTTTCATCCTCGAAACAAACAGCTGGTACATAGGAAAACAAAAACAAATTAGTGTTTGACACTAGTGAAACAAAAACCACAGTAAATTAGGAACAAAACCCAAAAATAAACATGAATTCACCTCTTTTATGAATCCTTCTTCAGTGTCTAAGGATTCTAGTATGTTCTTTATGCAGTTACTGAAAGCCACTCTTACATCTTTGTCTGGATCTTCCATTAGATTTAATAAAGACCCAACAAGAGTCTTCACACTGGACTCATCAGTATTAAAATCCAGGTGTTTACAAAGATGAGGTATATTTTCTATAAATGCTGGATGAGGAAAGGAAAACATCTTTTTAATACTTTTTCAAAATCTACTGAAGTGCACAAAAGAGTAAGGCAAATAAACCATAAAGCACACTTGATTTTTTTAACCAAAAGAATAAATATTGTGAAATCAGAGAAGATATTTAAAATTCAGATTTTATCAAGTATTACAGTTGTAGTTATAGCCATAGACCAAATTTAAGCCAAGGTAGTTTAAAAAGAACATCACTGACAACATTAAACATCAGCAGTGATATCTACTGAAATACAACACTTCAAACATCAATAGAACTATTAAAAACCCAACACAGAATAAAATGAATGGGGAAAGGTACAGATATAGCAACTTAATACCTCAGATGGAAGTGTAAAATGTTATTAAAGGTAAAGCCACATACCTAGCTTTACTGAACTGGGTGCTTTGCTTTCAAGTAGAATGAAAAAGGGCTTGAAAACACAGGCTTGCACAGAAGAGGTTTTTCCATGAGCAGAAGTCACAGTAAGGCTGCTACACAAAATATCATGAGTAACATCCTTAATAGCAGAGTCTGCTAAGGAAGGTCGTACATGGAATGGACCAGAAAGACAACAAGATAACTTCCCAACTATAGCAGCACAAGCCTCCTTGACTAGCTCAGACTCATCTTTGATTTGATTTCTGAAATGGAAACAAAAATGAAATCATTTTAATAGATCATTTACCTAGAAATTTCTTTTTCTACATTGTCTAACTATACTGACAGTACTATCAGGAAAGCTTAAGGATCTGTCCCACTAAATCATCATTGTCCTTTTCAGATCACCCTCATGTTCTGTTAAATGTTTGAAGTAGCACTGGGCATGGTGAGGCTGGCATGCTGTAAAGAACAAACTGAAGACTAACACAAAAGGATAGAAGACACCAAGACATATATAAAAAAGGCAGAGAAGCTGCAAAGATTTTAAGAGACATATGAACAAATACAAGATGGATTTCACTGACAGATTTCTCCCTTCCCCTCCTAATTTAAATTGGAGTCTTCAGCTAGCAAAGGAACTTGCATACTGACACGGTAAGTGAACACTATTCTGTCACACACATATCATCATGTGCACCTATCCAGCTGATATCTGATGATTTCTGAAATTAGGATCTAGCAAATTTCGTATGAAATGAACATTTATTTTTGTGCTTATACTCCATTTGCTATTTGCCCATTTTTCTTCTTGCACAAAGACAGAAAATCTGCATTAATACATACAAAAGAGCTCTGGGAATCACGCTGCAGGACTGCACAGGATGAAGCAGGAGAGAGAATCCTTTAACACAAGTAGCCCGTATTATTTCATGGTGACTTTGTAATGCCCAGTGATAAACTGATTTTCTCCAATCCAGATGAATGTTTTTTGGGAAGAGAGTTAGAAGGAACACACAGTGTGACTGAGTTTGGGGTGCTAAAGAGAGAAAGAAACAAAGCAAATAATTAATTGATTTAAACTTTTAATACAATCACTCATCATAAGAAGGCAAATAAAATAATTTTACTTTAGAACAATCATTCCAAAGTGGAACTAGGCTTTATATACTTTAACATACTTACAGAAACTCTGTGCAGTTTTTTGACTCAAAACTAGAGGACCAAACCCCCAAATAGATGGCTTAAAAGAAGAATCATCAGGATGGCTGTAAATCCAGGGCAGAGACAGCAATCCACATAAGTCATCAAGAGTCTGATCACTCAGTGGAATTTTCACTAGGGGAAAAAAAGCAGCAAAACAAACATTTAAAAAGCATTTAAAAACATTTTATGTTCTTAATTTGCTACAAAACATTACCTTTTTGATCAACAAAGATTAGTATCACTATTCCCACATGTTGATATCCTACTTTTTAGGCATGTAATAATAAATCATGCTGGGCTAAATCAGAATAACCTAAAAATCTCATTAAACAGATGACAGAATGTAACACGTGAGCAGCAGAATTAATACAACTTTGGCATCTCTGGATTTGTGCAAAAACTTTCAGCTGGACTTTTGCATGTCTGGTAAGCTGAATTCATAGTAACATTTTAGTCTTGGTAACTGAGTCTGTCCTCATCCTAGTAGTTACTTTTAAAAAACATGGAAGTACTCAATAGTTTTGGTACCATGCATGCCATGTTTGTTGAAGCTGATCACAAGCTTTGAAATCGTTGAGTGGAACAAAGACAGTAAATTATGTTGCTTCTGTGTGTCTTTAAAAGAAAACTGCTGAAGTTTTTTCCTTTTTTATGTATTTTCATTATCCCCATGTATTCTATTGATCAGATAAAAATCAATAGAAGTACAGACAAAAAGAAATAAATGATGTTCATAAAGGAATGCAAATGAAGGTCTCTAAACAGAAAATAGTGTTGGTTTTTTTTTTAATTTAACCTTTTTTGTAAAAAAGTTGCAATACTAGCACAAGATTCATAACCTCAGTACCTCTACCAAAACAGACTTAATACAGTCAGATGAATTCCTAGTTTACAAAACACAAGAAAATCTTAAAGGGTTTCTTACCTTGTGCATATAGCAAAGCATCAAAGATTTTTACTATTCTGTCAATCACTTGTTCTAGATTAACAATCTGCGTAGCAGCCTCTAACAGGTTTCTGCAGACTTTCACTACTCTTGTGGTAAAATCAGAGGAAATCCACTTGAACTGTATATTCACCATTGAATCCGAGGAGCTTAGAGTATTCTTACACATATCAGAGTTACATGGATGAGACACTCCACGCTCTTTACTGTTAGAACAGAAATCACATCAATGCAACAAATGCAACAAACAACATTTAATATTAACTGCTCATAAGCCAAGTTAGTATGAAAATGTACTTCTTCAAAATGTACAGGACCCATCCAATATTGATCCTGACACACAGACAAGCATTAAAGTAATTACACAAATTGTAACGAGAGTTACAAGAAACTCTTGGTCCCACAGTTTCCCCTTGGTACTTTTACCTGGTGGAATCGGTTGGGGGAGAACAATGAACTATGCACAGAGCAGCCAATCGCAGAATTACAGCGATCCCTTCCACAGTCTGAAGAACATCCCCTGGCAGAACTTCTTCCTCAAGGAGAGATATTAAGGATGCAGCTTTCTTAGTGATGGTATTCCACAGAGCACTCTTCAGTTTCATGTTTACAGGGCTAAGTCTGTAATTTGACCATATGAATTATTTTCCAACACATACTTTGCTTCAGGGAAGATAAATAATCATAGCAAAACCAAAGCAAATCCATATTTGATATAGGATTAGGAAAATACCAAATTTAAGCTTTAGCTTAAATGTGTTTTTTGGAAGGAAAAGATCCTAACTCTGAATTTTAGTATGACTCATATCAGACTTATCTGAAAGGCTATAAACGTATAACTCTACAGTCCTTGGAAGGTCTTGGCAACCATAAAACAGCAAACGTTACACCCATCTTTGAGAAAAACAAAAAAGAGAATCCAAGGAACTATAGGCCTGTCAGCCTAATGTCACTCCCTAGAAAGATTATGGAAAAGGTCTTCCTTGAACTCATTTCTACCTGCATGAGGGACAAGAAGGTGACTGGAAACAGCCAGCATGTATTTATGACAGGCCAATCATGCACTCGATTCCTTTCTACAGTGAGACAGGCAGCTCCGTGGAGAGAACTGGGCTGGTTTTTCACAAGACTTCAACTGTCTACAAAACTAGGCTGACAAGAACTTCATGAAGGTATGACAAGTCCTGCAACTGGCAAAAAAAACCCTGATGCAATAGAACAGACTAAGAGCTGACTAATTACTGAGCAGCTTTGGAAAAAATTACCCAGGCAGGCTTGTGGAAAAGTGGAATATTAGAGCAGTGTGACCTTGTTTCAAAGAAGGTCAACTACACCCTGGGCTGTACACAAAGAGAGAAGGCTGATCACAAGCCCACACCTGGAGTGCAGCATGCCCAAGCCAATTTTGAGTGCCCAAAGACAAGAAAGAGATCAACTGCTGGCACAAGTCCAAGATAATCAGGGAGCATAGCACAAGCAGAGGCTGAGAGAACTGGTTTTGTTCATCAGAGCACAACTTGACTTAACTAGACCTGCTTTAAGAACATCCAGTGCAACGGCACAGCCACACACAATTCTGTCACACTATGGATGCTCTCAGCTTTGTTTTCAGTATGAAAAACTGAAAATAATTTTCATTCAACACATTCAAAACAGTCTCTTTAATAAAGTTTGGCTTAAAATTTACCAGTAGATTTTGATTCCTCAAAATATAATTCAGATTTTTCCCCAGAAACTTTTTCAATCTGTTAAGAAGAAACAGCCTCAAGAAGTTGTCATTTATTATTCAATAGCCAAATTACTATAAAAGCAGTTACTAAGTGTCTACTAAGTTACTAAGTTACTAAGTGTCATACATTAAAGGTGCAGGTGATTTCTTTGGATGTTTTGTGGATAGGCTCAGTCGTCGTTTTTTCTCTGGAAGTTCGTCACTGCTGCTGCTCCACCCATCAGTATCTGAGCTCTCCAGCTGGTTCTGCTGAATCTCCTCAAAGATTTCTTCTGTTTGTGTTTTTAACGCTGTATAAAGTGGACTCACCAGATACTGAGATGGACAAACAACAGAGGTACCATGATGTATGCTCTGCCTTACTTAAAGATGTGGTATTATTGCTTCTGACTTAAAACATTAAATTGCAAAGAATCATGGTAAAAAAGTCATAAAAACCTTTCAGTTCAAAAAACTTAATTACAAGATGAAAGCTCTTATGAGCAGTGAAGTTTCCTGTTGTGCTACCAGAGGATACAGCTTGTTCAGCTGTAGTTCCTGCCATAATACCTTGTTACCAAAGCCATCACACAGAGTGATGTTAAACACACGAAGCTTAACAAACAGGTAGGGTACACAGATGAATGTATGGAATAGAGGCATATCAACAACTCATTATCAACACCTTGTTATGTTTCTTAACTAAAACAGGGTTTATCTAGGTTGAGTACCAGGAAGGAATTTTTTATTAGGAGGGTGGTGACATACTGACACACGTTGCCCAGAGAGGTGGTGGATGCCCCATCCCTGGAAACACTCAAGGTCAGGTTGGGTGGGGCTCTGAACCCTGATCTAGCTGAAGCTGTCCCTGCTTATTGCAGGGAGTTGGACTAGATGGCCTTTAAAGGTCCCTGTCAACCAATCATTGACTCTATTTAAATTTAATCTTTTCTGTCTACCTGTCCCTAACAAACATGACTAAGAGCAAATGGTTGGAAAGTAAGAGCATCTCAAACTATTGCACACTACTTGCAAAGCTGCCCGCATATGAGCGCACTCTGGGCCCTACTCCCATCTTGTATTATGATTATGGACAGACAGTTGTACCTGCATAGCTTAAGGACAGTTTAACACATCTGAAAAACAGGAGTCCAGCTACACCCAACAGATTTAAGAACCCTGACCTGTACAAACATGTGAAACAGTTGAGAAAAAAGGACTATCAACCTAAACACGCAACTAAAAATTTCATTTCCTAGATTTTCTTCTTTGCATAGGTATAAGTTTTTGTATATGATCTACTCACACAATAAATGCAGTTTTTAAAATAAACCTACCTCTTGTTCTTCCTGAGTTCCAAGCACATTCACAAAAATTCTACATATGGTGCTGATACGGGCTGTTCTTATTTGTAGGGCAGATTCATAGCCAGTTGGAACAAACTCCAGAAAATACTGCAGTATATGACAAAAAGCAGTTTTCAGCTTTTCAGACTGAAGGCACCTAAACACATCCCCTTCAAACCACGAGCAGAGCTTCTCTAGCAGCATATTCAAGTAAACAGGTTCAATCTTTTTGTAAGAATCTGCTTCAAAAGGCAGCAATGTCCTCACCAACAGTAAAAGTGGTTCTCCAAAGAGTTCAGATTCCTGAGTATCCATTTCAAGTGCTGACTGTAGAATTTCAAAAAAGACTGAGAAGAAAATACTGGCCAGCTGTTCTGGAGGTCCTCCTAAATGAATTAACTTCACTACAAACTTCATTGTCAAAGTTTTAACTTTTGGACTGCCATAGTCTAACAAGGAGCAGCCTATCCCCCAGAGAATAATATCTTGTCTTACAAAAAAGATATCTGCAACAATATTTGTCAGAATAGATATTAATACAACTTCCAAATATTCTATATTTGGCATATCCATCAGCTGCAATGGTGCCAATCTTAAATATCCCACTTTGTCACTTATATTGCTGGAAAATCTCTGTACAGTCACTGGCCAGACCAGTCCATGTCCCCAGAGATGCTTCTGTGCATCTTTTTCATGCAAGATGATTAAGTCTTGAAAAAGTTGTAGCAAGTCTTTAGTTAGTGCTTCAAAAATGGAGCCACTCTTCATTTTAAACAGAAAAAGCAAAGAGCAGATGACATCACAAATGTTCTTGTGCAATGTGTTGCAGTTTGGAGCTGCAGCAATACGAAGAAGCCTTGTTATGATCCAGTTACTAAATTCTAGGAGAATAAAAGAGAACCTTTATTATTAAGATAAAAACTAAAATCTCCAACTGAGAACCTGCCTAAGAGCAGATTGCTTACCACTAAAACTAAACTCCTTGAGATAAATGCATGTAGGCTCAGTAAACAGTCTTCACTGGGACATTTATTCAGCAGATCCCATTGAAAAAGAGGAAAAGAGGGGCAGAACATGGGGGTTGGGAATGGAAGACACACATTTCACACTGGTATTTCCAGACATTTTCCTCTGTCAAAAAAACACCTTCAGGCAATGAGTACATGTACAGCATATCTCATCAACACTATATAAAAATATATCTATGCAATGGTAATGGATAATGTCAAAACCGTTCCATTATCACAAGTGTTAATCCATTCACAACATTCAAAGTCTATAATCATATTCACTTATGAATTTATAATGATCAACTTAAATATCTGCCTTTCTCCCATTTCTGTTCTTTTGGATGATCCCTCTGTCTGCAAATACCAAGCTTCAACATAAACATCTTCAACAAACTCACCAATGCAACTGCATTCAGTTTCCTCCTGATTTCCATCCACATTTACAAACATAAGTGGGGAAGATTTCATGATATGTTGAATAAAATCAAGCAACATCACAGAACTTGGCTGTGAATCTGATTTCTTCCTCAGTTCCAAGGCAACTTTTTTTAAAAAAAAGAAGACAATATTCAAATCAGCATTGCAATAAACCACTTCAAAAATTTTATTCACACCTTATGAGAAAGATTTTTTAAAATACATCTAAAATACTATGATATTATATTAAACCTTTCAAATTATTTATTGGGAGTATATTTTTTAATCCATAAAGATAATTTCATGCATATTGTAAGCCCTCTATGTGACTCCCATCTGTATGAAGAAAAGTAAAAATTACTCATTAAATATTATTAACCCCAAATTCCATTAACATTCAGTTAAAGTTCTATCCAACTGTGTGTTAAGAAAACAGCAAATACTTAACATTTCCCTAGATTTACAGTCTTGCTAGAGAAACAGTGCTGACAATTGTTTCAAATCTCCAGAATATAAAAGTTTTAAAATAGTAAATTCAGCTTACTGAAGCAGAAAGTTTAACAAAACACTGAACATATCTAATGCTGCTCCATTGAAACAGGTATCTGAATCATATCAGATTTATCTAAATCCCCCAGGGATCCTATCCGGGGTTAGTCAGTACAAGAAGGAAACTATCTGAGATTCAGACAGTGTTTCAGTTCTGAAAGACACATGTGAATATTAAGAATTGCAAGCTATGTTACTCATGAACAGTGACATTACATGACACTCCTGCTTTTCAACGTTGTGAGCATTTGTATTCACACAACCCTGCATTGCATTCACCCCTCCTTCCTTGGGGGTGTGTGTATGGTTTATTTACATAGGGTTTATTTACATCCTAATGGAAAATACTTCATCAAGGACTTAACTAAAAAATAAATGGTACTGTATTCAACTACAATTTTCTTAAATGTTTTGCAACTTTTGTTTTTGGCAGGAATTACTTTAAGTATAAAGCAGACAATTTTAGATTACAGGAATGTAATGCTTACCAACATCTACATCTGTAAGAATTCTGTCAATGAACTGGCAGAGTATTTGTCTTGGTTTCTGCACAACTGTGTTGTATTCCTCCGGACTAGCACTAAAATGAAAAGAATGAAATTTTGATGTTACCAGTTTTAAAGTACAAAATAATCACTTGGAAGTCTATCTCAACAACTCAATGTTAAACACTAATTATCTTCTAGAAGTCTTAAAAAAGAAATACAAATGGATTTCTTGGTGCTGTGTAGAGGTTTCGCAGGGCGGGGGGGGGGGGGGGGGGGGGGGTGGGTTTTTTTTTTTTNTTAATTTTCTTGTTTTAGTGACCGGCCTGTCCCTCAGCAGCCAGGGCTTGTAGGGTCACATCTTCAGTGTACAACTGTACCTCCGTATCAGCTCGCTGCCTGCTGCAATACAAAGCTACAGTGCCCGTGCTGCACTAAAGCTGCAGAGCCCGGCATGTTCCAACCCGTGCGGCTCCCGGCGAGCGCTCACTGCACACACAGCCTCAGACCGGCTGCTCTGAGGCCACCAGGCCGCTCCCGTCAGGATCTGCCAGCGCCGCCCGGGCGGAGAGAGAGACAGACCCGGGCAGGCGGCGGGAGAAGGAACAGCTGAGGTGGAGGCGCGGGCCCGGCCGCAGGATACCTCGCACACCTCCTTCTCTCCTTT